>CM076581.1:1295445576-1295532615 GCA_034641835.2 Pinus albicaulis | reverse complement strand
ATTTTCGGGCTTGGGGATGAGGCCAATTTCTTGCAGAGTTCAAGTTGGGGCGAGGTAGGCAGCGACTTTGATGTCTTAGATCAAATGAGTGGATGGAATATCACGAGTGAGCTAAAGAAAAAGGGGTAGAGTGCAAGGATCCTCTTCAAACTGACGAAAAACATATAAAACTAAAAAAAAGTCTAAGGCAGAGCACCAGCAAATCAATGAATTCTACCTCAGTTACTCATTTGTTTAATTCAGAAGCAAAGAGAAGGTAAATGGCATACATATAAAATTAATGAAACTTACAATAACATGAGAAGAACATCATCAAAACTCAGAATCCACAAGGATCCCAACAAGTGCTGCAAAACTCTGGTCTTTCCTTAGCCAAAAATGCAGAAGTGATGTACAATGGAGTGCCAAACAATTCCCAAGAGTCCAACCCTAAAAATGCCTCAGAAAATACAATATATAGACCATCCTAACCCCTTCCCATGCCTCTATGGGTCGAGCTCATTCTTCTAGGAGTAGTTTCAACCAATTCTAAACATGGAACTGAAATCTAGGCAGCCAAACAACTTGCCTCTATATGCTAGGAAACTGATCCATTCACTTAATTTTCACTTTTTTAGTGAATGAATCCTATAGAACAAGTAAAAACATGCCAAATTTACATCATAGCTACAAAATTACATCAATATAGATCAATAATTACATCCAAAAGTGAAACTAGTCAAACTGGCCGAATTTCTGAGTTGAAAAGTGAAATTTGGGCAAAATTCCTCTATGCGCCGCGCCCAAATTCTCTATGCACTGTGCCACTTTGAGCCTATTTTTGAGGCACTTTGCAAATTCAAAATTGAGCTCATGATCACTCGTTGGAAAGCCCTAGATTTCTGCTATCCAACCCAAGTGGAATTTTTCAATTTGGAGTTCATTTGCCCCTCAAAAACTGCAATATCCCAAGACTGGTTCCTGCTGGTGCAAAAAGTGGCAGAAAGGCCATTTTTGGAGTGTTTTTGACCTTTAATACCACCCGTAACTTCATGAAATCTCTCAGCCATTCCTGAGTGTGCATAATTCACCATAACAAACCCAAAAATATCAAGTTTTCCTCCAGAAGATGTCCCAATCATAAGCGCGCGTCAGGTGGAAAAACCTATTTTGCAACCAAAATTTTCAAAATGACAAAATTTTCTCCAAATTTGCTGAAATTCAGAGTGAAGGTCTCCCATCATGTCTCATGCTCAGCCAAGGAAGCTTCGGCCAAGATTCGGAGTGGATCCAGCCTTTTCCGACGTTTCAGTGCTCTTCTCAACCTCGCCTTCAGGATCTTCATCCTGGCTCTGCAAACATGTGTGTGGGCCCAATAGTGGTTTTTCATATGTCTGAGCATGTCTTTGTCTCTATTGGCCTTCGCCAATAGCTTCTCCAGATGAATGTTGGCTCTCGTAAGGAAAATCTCTCGCTCAAATGGTGTCATGTCACCTGGTCTCTTCCGGGCTAATTCTCGGTCTTCGCGGATTCTCTGCAGCTCCATGAGTGTGTGCTGATCCTCCAGTTGTTTATTCCGTAGCTCCAAGTAATTTATAACCCACTGAGTTCTCTGCAATTTCTCGGTCAGCATATCGATCTCAGCTTTCTGCTCCTGGATGATTTCTTTCAGCTTTGAGCTGGGAGAGCTCGAATCAACATCGATCAATATAAAATCAGTATCTTGGCCTCCTGAAACGCCCTCATAGTGCATATGCCTCTTGCCTCTATCCTGAGCCTGTACATGTGCTGATGTCGAAGGCGAGACCCCTTCCATGCTATTTTGAGATAGTACTCGCGCTGCTGATGAAGGCAACGAGACCCCTTCGACCCCTGGTGGAGATAGTACTCGTCATGCTGCTGCAAATAAGGCTCTGTGGCCTCTCTGATATGTCACACACACTGGAGCACTGATAGGCTCAGTCACGGGAAACTCAAACTGATGCGAAGGCTCTCCCTCATCATGAACAATCTCGGGAGGAGGATGAGGGGCTGCAAAGAAGTCACGGGAAATGAACTCATCCCATGCGATGCCCTGCAATCCAAGCTGATGTACTACAATGATTTTTATGAGCGCATAATGATAAATGATGTTATGTTGCTGCTCTGGAGTCTTTTTCTGCACCAAGGTAGTCATCCACTCTATGTTTTGGCACATGAAGTACGGAATATTCATCAGTCTCACTCTCGTAAAATGCATCAGAAGAGTGATATGGTATGCATAAAGACGTGAGAATCTACCCTCACAACTAAAGTATCTAATGATGAGCTTCATTAATGGCGCATAGGACTCCTTCAGAAACCGGAATGGAAATACTCTGCTCAACTGCCTCAAATATCCAAGCTTGATGTAAGGTTTGTAATATGCTCTATCCAGCTGTTGTCTCTTATTCCACTCCTCACCTATGTTTGGCATCCCGGTTGCCTCAGAAATGGTCTCTGGTGTCAAGGTGAAGTTCACTCCAGCAAGGTTTACATGACCATCACACAAATGTAAAACAAATAAGCGAACCAACTCCTGATGGTGCTGAATCTGAGATATCATCTCACAATACTGAAAACATGAATGTTGCTGAAAGCATGTCATTGCAAGCGGGCAAGCCTGCAATTGAGCCAAAGAAGTGGGCTCCTCCCTGACGTGCCTGCCACTTTTATGAGACCTCCTTGGTACATTTAGCCCTGTGGTTGAGTCACTGTCCTGCTCATATCCCTGCTCATATGATGAATTTGTCTCTGACATGATGTTGAAAACAAGGTGTTTGACAAGTAGGTGCTGATAAATATATGGTGAAAACAAGAGTTTGTTTTTCAATGCCACATATGAAATGAGAGACTGTGAGAAAACATTACAGTGGGAAAAGGACTGTCAAGTGAGATTTAAGTGTGAGGACAGTCACTGTTTGTGGGACTTAGGGATTTGGGGACTTATAAGTGATGCGGAATAGGTGATAGTGATGGGGGTAGTTCTTAGGAACAAGGGTTAATGAGATGGCAAAACATAAGTGAAATCAAAGACATAAAGGCAGTCCTTGAATGTTATGGAAATTAGGATTTTGTCAATGGAGGGAAGTGATGGTAAGTGATAGGGTTTGAGGGTTAACACATGGGCATAAAAGTGTATAAGGGATATGGGACAGCGGGAATAGGAGAAGGTATCGTGATAACAATATCATAACGGTATGATAGTAGTGATAACAGTGTTGAGAGCACAAGAGAAAATGGGGTGAGAATGTTTTGACAACAAAGTTCAAGTTTTGACACCCATTTTCAAACCCTAAGAGCAAATTTTGATGTGGATATAGGGTTACATTTTCACCATTTAAACTCTTCGAATTCCTCTTTTCAAATAGCACCCAATAGGAGTTAACATCAAATGGTAAGGGCACACACTTACTTGGTGACAAATAAACTGAACCAAATTGAGTTTTGATGGAGCGAAGATGAGTTTCGGCCTTTGGGGCTCTGTGCGTCGTGCACAAGCCCAATGTGCCGCACTCAGTGGGTGTGTCGCGCCCTTATAAATTTGCACAGTGTGTTTTGGCTCTACGCGCCGCGCTCTGTGGATGCACCGCGGCCTATCCCAATGCGCCGCGCTCAAATTAACACACAATCAGCCTTTCTTACAATGACAGTTTTTCTCTTTCAACTTCCAAATCGATTTCTCTCTGAGATTTTCCCAATAACTCTTGATGCAAATGGGTTAATGAACTTGGAGAAATATCTCATATAGAGATGGTTTTAATTTTTTCTTCTCAATAACCCATTTTGTAATGTTTTTAGTTTTGGCACTTTTTCATTTAATACAACTTTGGTCTTCTTGTTTCCTCACTGAATTTCTGAGTTTGAATGATGAAATTGGTTGATTTTTACAGGGCTGGTGACATCAAACCTTGGCAAAGAATGACCAGAGTTTGCATGGTGACGTACAACATGGCGGAAAGATATATATTTATTACAAAAAAAAAATTAACAATTTCTTCTTCAAAACAGAGTTTTGAAGAAGAAACACCCTCGAGCATATTGGATGATGAAAATTTTGAACTGAAACCTTATTGAAAATCTCCTCGTGGCCTACGAGCATTGTTTATCATTTCGGAAGACCAAACCCTAGACTTAGAAACTAAAATGACTCTTTCTGACCAAAATAGCATCTATGACTATAAATGACATGAACTGAAATTTGATGAATTTTGAGAAATTTTGACCAGCCCAACAGGTACGAGCATGAGGGAAAATGAGAGAAAAAAGCCCTTCCGTCAGTCAATGGCATGCCCCTAACGGAATGCAGATGAATGAGCAGAATGAGACACCTAAACAATGAAATGAAATAAGAGAAATGATCTCTGATGGAGGCATGTAAAGCCCGACTCTAACATTGGCTCCAATGGGGATGGTAGCTCCTTGGAGGTGCCAAGAATGGCAGATCTTTGGGAGAGCAGACTAGTGTTTTCGTCTATTGGGCTATGGAGTCACCACTCAAGCTAAAATGCATGACTGAAAAACGACATAAACTAGCTTAATAACAAGACTGAAGACTGACTCACAAATGACTCATGACTGACTTAACTAAAACAAGAACTTACAAAGCTTATTTGAAGGGAAACAGTCCATCAAGATTTCAAATCATGATGACAACCACCTGCATACTAATGAAATATGTACAATCATGTGTAATGAGCTTTCCAATGTAACCAATCAAGCAGATGCCTTCCTGACTGATTCTCCCGATCAGATCTCCTAGTCAACAATAAATACTGGTAACTGGGCATCCAAAAACATAATTGATCATGATCTCCTTCATCACTGAACATGGCAATAATCACCTTCACTGCTGACTGCAATAGATTTGCCAGAGGATCCTGAAAAACATGAAGATTTACCTCCTGCTGAAGAAACAAGGTGTCCTTTTCTTTTGATTCTGATCTTCCTTCATAATGTACTTCAGTAAAAGTATGTTCCTGGCCCTCAAAAAATTCTGAACAAGTAGATGAGCAGATCTCCTCTTGGAAAAAAATTTCAAAACGTGAGACATATGAAGAATAATCTGAAAGGCAATCCTGAATGTTCTGATCTTCTGTAGTTTGAATATATTTTTGATCATCTTCATATGATATAACAACCAGATTATCATATTCCTCCTCCTCATGAAGGTTTTGTTCTAATGAAATGAGAACATTTGGATCCATAACTCTTTCTTCTTCATTCCAGATGATCTCAACAGTAGAGTTCTCCTTTATGGGATTCAGCACAAGGTATTATTGGTCATCACAATCTGAATCTAGATCTGAAATAGCTGATTTGACGTTATCACATTTTGAAATTGAGACTTGACTTCCCTGCATGCTGTCTTCTTCTATGGACAGATCTGAAACAAAACTTTCTCTTTCATTATTTTCAGCCATATGGAAATCTTCAACCTGCTGTTCTTGATAAGTATCCTCTAAGATTTCTGTGTGCTGCTGAAACGAATTTTCATAAAATTCTTCCATGATTTCTCCATCCATCAATTCATTATCTCCATAAAAATTCTCAAGATTTTCAATAAAACTATGAACATGGCTACAACAGTTCTGAACTAAAATCAAGGATGGATAAGATTTTTTATACTTTTCAAAGAGCATGGTATGAAAATCCTTTAAAAAGTAAATAGAAGCAGATGGAAAACTTTCATACCAAGATCGGGCTTCATCTTCCAGAGTAGCCATAAACATCTTCATCAAACAGTCTTCAGGAAAATCGATCTTTAATTTATGCACATGAATGTGAAATTTCACCAGATGAAGAGCAGCATCATTACCTTCCACATTTCTGAACATAGGCAAATTCTGAAGCCAATCCACCTTGGGCATATTATTCGGAAAACCTGGGATGTGACCTCGGCTCATGGGAGCGTATCTTCTTGCAACCCGTTCCATCTTGAAAATCTTAAAGCTACTAATCTTCCTGCAGTGGAGTCACCATGAAGCATTGATCTCTGGATTTTTCAGTGAATGGAGTCGCCAAGTGAATGTTTACAGCCTTGCGGTGTCTGATAGTTGTCCACCATCAATGATCAGATCTGAACTTGATACATTTACTGGGGCAATTTACAAGTCAAGTGTCACATTCACAAGCTAAACCGGAGATTGACTGAAGCAACGTTTATCTACTTCCGCTAATGCAAAGCAAAAGCGTTTCGAAAGCTACCTGGTGTAACTTCAGGCTCCGTCTGTAACTTATGAAACAAATAAGGCCAACAAGAAAACCATTTTCTCCCCAGTATGGTCGCCACTATGTTAGTTCCCAAATCCACCTTAGGCTGAAATAAGGCAGAAAAAGGACAACACCAAACCACGCTCAGCCTCGTAGCTAGCCCTATGAGGACAGGAGAGGGCTCTCTCCGAGTCAATCTCAATGAAAATATTCAAAGGGGCTTGATATGAATAAAACAACAGCTTTTCTTAGGCTAGATAAACAAATAGGAGGATTTGATTTTGATTTTTTGGGATTTTGTTGGAAAAAGGGGAAAGACAATTTTCGGGCTTGGGGATGAGGCCAATTTCTTGCAGAGTTCAAGTTGGGGCAAGGTAGGTAGCGGATTTTATGTATTAGATCAAATGAATGGATGGAAAATACTACTGAGGAGATGAAGAGGGCAAGAGAGTGCAAGGATCCTCTTCAAACTGACGAAAAACATATAAAACTAAACAACAATCTAAGGCAGAGCACCAACAAATCAATGAATTCTACCTTAGTTACTCATTTGTTTAATTCAAAAGAAAAGAGAAGGGAAATGGCATACATATAACATTAATGAAACTTAAAATAACATGAGAATAACATCATCAAAACTTAGAAGCCACAAGGATCCCAACAAGTGCTGCAAAACTCTAGTCTTTCCTTAGCCAAAAATGCAGAAGTGATGTACAATGGAGTGCCAAAAAATTCCCAAGAGTCCAACCCTGAAAATTCCTCAGAAAATACAATATATAGACCATCCTAACCCCTTCCAATGCCTCTATGGGTCGAGCTCATCCTTCTAGGAGCTGTTTCAACCAATTCTAAACATGGAACTGAAATCTAGGCAACCAAACAACTTGCCTCTATATGCTAGGAAACTGATCCATTCACTTAATTTTCACTTTTTTAGTGAATGAATCCTCTAGAACAAGTAAAAAAATGCCAAATTTACATCATAGCTACAAAATTACATCAAGATAGATCAATAATTACATCCAAAAGTGAAACTAGTCAAACTGGCCGAATTTCTGAGCTGAAAAGTGAAATTTGGGCAAAATTCCTCTATGCGCTACGCCACTTTGAGCCTGTTTTTGAGGAAATTCCTGAAGTCCAAATTGAGCTCATGATCTCTCGTTGGAAAGACATGGATGTCTGCTATCCAACCCAAGTGGAATTTTTCAATTTGGAGTTCATTTGCCCCTCCAAAACTGCAATCTCCCAAGACTGGTTCCTGCTGGTGCAAAAAGTGGCAGAAAGGCCATTTTTGGAGTGTTTTTGACCTTTAAGACCACCCAGAACTTCATGAAATCTCTCATCCATTCCTGAGCATGCATAATTCACCATAAAAAACCCAAAAATATCAAGTTTTCCTCCAGAAGATGTCCCAATAATAAGCGCGCGTTGGGCGGAAAAACCTGTTTTGCAACCAAAATTTTCAAAATGACAAAAGTTTCTCCAAATTTGCTGAAATTCGGAGTGAAGGTCTCCCATCATGTCTCATGCTCAGCCAAGGAAGCTTCGGCCAAGATTTGGAGTGGATCCGGCCTTTTCCGACGTTTCAGTGCTCTTCTCAACCTCGCCTTCAGGATCTTCATCCTGGCTCTGCAAACATGTGTGCAGGCCCAATAGTGGTTTTTCATATGTCTGAGCATGTCTTTGTCTCTATTGGATTTCACCAACAGCTTCTCCAGATGAATGTTGACTCTCGTAAGGAAAATCTCTCGCTCAAATGGTGTCATGTCACCTGGTCTCTTCCGGGATAATTCCCGATCTTCGCGGATTCTCTGCAGCTCCATGAGTGTGTGATGATCCTCCAGTGGTTTATTCCGCAGCTCCAAGTAATTTATAACCCACTGAGCTCTCTGAAATTTCTCGGTCAGCGTATCGATCTCAGCTTTCTGCTCCTAGATGATTTCTTTCAGCTTTGAGCTGGGAGAGCTCGAATCAACATTGATCAATATAAAATCAGTATGTTGGCCTCCTGAAGGGCCCTCATCGTGCATAGGCCTCTTGCCTTTGTCCTGAACCTGTACCTGTGCTGATGTCAAAGGTGAGACCCCTTCCACGCCATGTGGAGATAGTACTTGCACTGCTGATGAAGGCAACGATACCCCTTCCACCCCTGGTGGAGATAGTACTCGTCGTGCTGCTGCAAATAAGGCTCTGTGGCCTCTCTGATATCTCACACACACTGGAGCACTGATAGGCTCAGTCACGGGAAACTCAAACTGATGCGAAGGCTCTCCCCCATCATGAACAATCTCGGGAGGAGGCTGAGGGGCTGCAAAGAAGTCATGGGAAATGAGCTTATCCCATGCGATGCCCTGCAATCCAAGTTGATGTACTACAATTATTTTGATGAGCGGATAAGGATAAATGTTGCTATGTTGCTGCTTTGGAGTCTTTTTCTGCACCAGGGTAGTCATCTGCTCTATGTTTCGGCACATGAAGTACGGAATATTCATCAGTCTCACTCTCGTAAAATGCATCAGAAGACTGATATGGTATGCATAAAGACGTGAGAATCTACCCTCACCGAAGTATCTAATGATGAGCTTCTAATGGCGCATAGGACTCCTTCAGAAACCGGAATGGAAATACTCTGCTCAACTGCCTCAAATATCCATGCTTGATGTAAGGTTCGTAATATGCTCTATCCAGCTGCTATCTCTTATTCCACTCCTCACCTATGTTTGGCATCCCGGTTGCCTTAGAAAAGGTCTCTGGTGTTAAGGTGAAGTTCACTCCAGCAAGGTTTACATGACCATCACGCAAATGTAAAACAAATAAGCAAACCAACTCCTGATGGTGCTGAATCTGAGATATCATCTCACAATACTGAAAACATGAATGTTGCTGAAAGCATGTCATTGCAAGCGGGCAAGCCTGCAATTGAGCCAAAGAAGTGGGCTCCTCCCTGACGTGCCTGCCACTTTTATGAGACCTCCTCGGTACATTTAGCCCTGTGGTGGAGTCACTGTCCTGCTCATATCCCTGCTCATATGATGAATTTTTCTCTGACATGATGCTGAAAACAAGGTGTTTGACAAGTAGGTGCTGATAAATATATGGTGAAAACAAGAGTTTGTTTTTCAATACCAAGTGTGCCACATATGAAATGAGAGACTGTGATAAAACATTACAGTGGGAAAAGGACTGTCAAGTGAGATTTAAGTGTGAGGACAGTCACTGTTTGTGGGACTTAGGGATTTGGGGAAAGTGATGCAGAATAGGTGATAGTGATGGGGGTAGTTTTTAGGAACAAGGGTTAATGAGATGGAAAAATATAAGTGAAATCAAAGACATAAAGGCAGTCCTTGAATGTTATGGAAATTAGGATTTTGTCAATGGAGGGAAGTGATGGTAAGTGATAGGGTTTGAGGGTTAACACATGGGCATAAAAGGGTATAAGGGATATGGGACAGCGGGAATAGGAGAAGGGATCGTGATAACAATATGATAACGGTATGATAGTAGTGATAACAGTGTTGAGAGCATAGGAGAAAATGGGGTGAGAATGTTTTGACAACAAAGTTCAAGTTTTGACACCCATTTTCAAACCCTAAGAGAAAATTTTGATGTGGATATAGGGTTACATTTTCACCATTTAAACTCTTCCAATTCCTCTTTTCAAATAGCACCCAACAGGAGTTAACATCAAATGGTAAGGGCGCACACTTACTTGGTGACAAATAAACTGAACCGAATTGAGTTTTGATGGAGCGAAGATGAGTTTCGGCCTTTGGGGCTCTATGCGCCACGCACAAGCCCAATGCGCCGTGCTCAGTGGGTGCGTCATGCCCTTATGAATTTGCACGGTGTGTTTTGGCTCTACGCGCCGCACTCTGTGGATGCGCCACGGCCTATCCCAATGCGCCGCGCTCAAATTAACACACAGTCAACCTTTCTTACAATCACAGTTTTGCTCTTTCAACTTCCAACTCGACTTCTCTCTGAGATTTTCCCAATAAATCTTGATGAAAATGGGTTAATGAACTTGGAGAAATATCTCATATAGAGATGGTTGTAATTTTTGCTTCTCAATAACCCATTTTGTAATGTTTTTAGTTTTGGCACTTTTTCATTTAATACAACTTTGGTCTTCTTGTTTCCTCACTGATTTTCTGAGTTTGAATGATAAAATTGGTTGATTTTTGCAGGGCTGGTGGCATCGAACCTTGGCAAAGGATGACCATAGTTTGCATGGTGAAGTACAACATGGCGGAAAGATACATATTTATTACAAAAACAAATTTAACAATTTCTTCTTCAAAACAGAGTTTTAAAGAAGAAACACCCTCGAGCATATTGGATGATGAAAATTTTGAACTGAAACATTATTGAAAACCTCCTCATGGCCTGCGGGCATTGTTTATCATTTTGGAAGACCAAACCCTAGACTTAGAAACTAAAATGACTCTTTCTAACCAAAATAGCATCTATGACTATAAATGACATGAACTTAACTTTGATGAATTTTGAGAAATTTTGACCAACCCAGCAGGTACGAGCATGAGGGAAAATGAGAGAAAAAATCCCTTCCGTCTGTCAATGGCATGACCCTAACGGAATGCATACGAATGAGCGGAATGAGACACCTAAACAATGAAATGCAATAAGAGAAATGATCTCTGACGGAGGGATATAAAGCCTGACTCTAACACATTGACAGAGTTTTTGTAGCTATGCCAACTCTTCGGAAGCCCAAGGATAGCCAATTTCACCAAGTCATCATCATAAACCCTCACTCCTACACTCCAAAGCTCATCCCTGCATTGGACAAACTTTTTCAAGTATACCGGAATAGTGTCGTTCTTCTCCATTTTTATTTTTCTGAGCTTATCTAATAGTGCCAACTTCCTCTGGTCACTGCTGCTTTGGAAAAGATCTATCAAAGCCTTCCACATAGCATATGGAGTGGCTTTCCCATGAAGGCTTGAGACAATATGGTCTCTCACACCTTCCAACAGAATCCTCCTCGCCCTTGCTACTTTCTTTTTCCATGCGTCAAGTACTGCCGCATCCGCCGAAGTGGGCTTAGGAACATCTCTCTCGATGAATTCCTTCAAGCCATTATCTTCAAGCACCGCCTCCATCCTGTCCTTCCAGGCTATGTAGTTAGAGTTTCCCTTGATTTCATACTCCAACCACAACCCACTGAAATAAATTTCAATGTATACTCAATTGTCGCATCAAGAAACTCCTGCAACAAATTCGAATTTCTCCACCAGCACAAAACTCAGCACCGCTTCACAATTGCAATCTTTGGTAACTAACACAGATTTGATACCATGTAGAAATTAGTATACAATATGCATGTATACATCCAGATTCCCCTGATCTCAAAATATTTAACTTCTTGCAAAATGCAGAATCATTCCACTGTTAATATTTTGCAGAAAATTAATTGCACACACATGTGAAGCATAAAAACAATCGCACATAACACAGTTGTTTAACGGGAAAGCCTGAAGCTGAAAACCCCAAGTATCATATATTATGTATCATGGAGATCATGTAACAATCTCATACAAAGCTTAGTACATCAAGCTCTCAGTACAATCAATTGTCACACACTAACATAGAAGAAATCTGCAAATCCATGCACCAATCTCAGCCCTCCTGCTAGTCTGCCTCCACTGTGCAATCCAAGCAGATTACAAAGAACAATTCGATGCAATCCCACTCTCCTTGACTGCGTTATTATCATTGGAAACTCCAATGTATATGCAGATGCAATCCATGCATCACTATGGTCACAACAGATAGTCTATCTCACCCTTTCACCTATCTCTGCACTGGGTCTCCATTGGATCTGACATGCATTGTAGTTAACTGTTGTATTGTTCAGTTGATTAATGAGATATTATTTTTTAATTAATTAACTAATTAATTCACTCCACTCTCACTAGTGTATCATTCATTTAGATTAGATACAACTAGCTGAACTGAGTCTAACTGAGTTAAACTGAATACAACTCCATGAACTACTCTTCCAACTCTGTCATAACTTTGCCACTTCAGTTCTAACTGAGTCCTCCATGCATGAACTCCAGTAAACCCTTAGGAATTGTGTAATTCCTTCATCCCACTGATTTGACAAATCTATATACTGAAATTAAGTGCTCCAAGAGAATAAGTTGTTGTTTAGAGTCTGATTATTATTAAGAGCTAATAATAATCGACATGCATCTATTTTTAGATCGACGATCTATAAATAGACTTCGCCAAATCTTCTAAAAATAGAATTTCATCTATTTTTTACATTTGACCAACCATCTACAAATAGCATACTGCAACTTATAGAATATGCTCACCATGTCTAAAAATAGACATACACCTAAAAATAGCCTGTGTGGGTCCCACCTAGTTTAGGTGATTATTTTCCAACTAGGATCAAGGATGATGTTTCAGGATGCCTCCTTCACTGTTTCTTGTTGAAAACTTCAACAGTAGTTAACTGAGGTGACATAACACTTGTCACTCATTTAAGAAAAATCAATTCGATTTAATGAGTTGAAGTTCAGTTTACTTGAGTTGATTCTTAAAATGTAGGAGTGTTGCTCGATTAAGTCGAGTTAGGGGCATGAAGTTCAGTTGTGTGTAGTGGGTTCCTAAATTTTAGGAGCCTAGGTTGAGTAAATTTTAGTTGTAGCAATTTATTTCAGTTAAATTGAATTATGGTCAGTTAAACTAGTTCTAACTATTGGAGGAACTAGTGGAAGGTCAAGTTGTGGAAGTAGAAATTCAATCACACTCAGTGATCATCCAGATAACTATTCAACCAAACTAAATTAACTCATGCATGCAGATAATTAGAATTTCCAAGTTTGGGTGGAGTTTCCAAGCTAGTGTAAAATTAATTGTATACTATATTGAGTGCATAGTTAATTGTATTGGTCAGCTGATCAATCCTAGGAATTGTGTAGGAATTGTGGAGGAATTTCCTAATTAATAGGGTCTAATTCCTCAAGGAACAATGCAAGGAATTAGGATATTGGGAAGGCTTGAAATTGGCTAAGTGTTGGCCAAATTTAGTTAGTTAGGTAGAGGATAGAAGATACAGGTGCATGTTGTGTTCAAGCTTGAGCAAGCATATTGTATTGATCTAGATTCTTTGATTAATGTAATATATATAGTAAGGGGTTTTGAGAAGTTGCTTTCCCCTAGATAAATCTCTCTGCATATGTGATATTTCTTCTTGAATGTTAATGATTTGTGTTCTCGATTGTGAATTTTATTCTGCAGATTAGTAGATTAGCTTCTAGTTTTGTGATTTAGTAAATTTCACGAGAAGTTTAGAATCTAAAAATTAATTTATACACATGGTTTTCCGAAGAGTATAATTTGTGACAGGGAAAGAAGGTTTACATGGAATTTTTGGAGAACCTTGTGGAAGAAACTTGGAACCAAGTTTATTTTCAACTCAGCCTGTCATCCACATTTTGATGGACATACTGAAGTGGTGAACAAAAGTCTCGGGAAAATATTAAGAAGCCTTATGGGTGATCATCCTAAGAAATGGGATCATGTATTAGCTAAAGTTGAGTTCACATATAATGATTCGCCAAACAAGAGTATAGGTAAGAATCTTAGGGGAATTTGTGAACTACGCCATTTAGGTAGGTTGGAACAAAGAAGTGTTGAAGGAGAATATTTTGTAGCAGCAATAATTGAGTTACATGAGAATGTTAAGTAGAGGTTACAATTCAACAACTCCGAAAACAAGTAGAAAGCGAATTTAAAAATAAGAAAAGTGACCTTTGAGGTGGGATACATGGTCTTAGCTCACTTGAGAAAGGATATATTTTTGAGGAAGGAGTATAATAAACATAAGATGAAAAAAATAGGTCCTTGCAAGATACTTCATAAGTTTTCTACAAATTCTTATGAACTGGGGTTACTTACAAGTATATGCATTTCTGATGCAGGGGCATTAGGCCAAAACATATTTCAGGCATTTTGTTAAGGCTTAGGGGTTTTAAGTTCCAAGAAAATTAGACTCTTTTGTAATAAAAATCAGTAGGTTTTAATTAATTTTAGTTAATTTGTGGAGGACAATGTAACTACCTGAATGATTAGTGGGCATATGAAGAGATAGTCTGTTTCATTTTGTTAGAGATTAGGCTAAAAATAGGACTTGAAGAAGTCCAAGAGTTTTGTCGGTTCCTGGTAGGAACTGAATCGATTGATCATCTATTTTTCAAGCCTAAAAGGCATTCGTAGGAAGTACACCTGTAGAAGAAGATTGGAGACTAAGTAATGTAGAATAGAAGGCCATCGAAATGAAAATCAGGCCAGAGTAGGAGTTTTTGTAAGTCATTTCATTTATGCGTATAATATCTATGGTTCAGAATTAAATCAATATGGGTTGGCTTAATCCTGTGCTTTGAATCTTCTTGTATCTTGTACAATGAGACCCTGTGATAGGGGTAATGGAAGCTTTGTGTATAATTGGAAATTCGGGGTTGATAATTGTGACAGTGTAACTATTGAACCGGTGGTATTAATGGTAATTCGAGTATAGGCGTTGATGGTCATCGAGTCCTGTGAATCGATCACAAAGTGATCGATTTCACTTCTAGCTCTTTCATCAGAAGTATTAGGCTGAGCCGAATAAAAAACCGAGCTTTGCGTTGAGGGGTGGCCCTGTCGAATCCAGTTTACAGTAAGCCAATGGAGAACTAGCTTATGTGTCAAAGGGTTATGTTGATTACAATCAAACCGTTGCTTGTTCTGTATATAACACGACGTTGTGATTGAACCCAGTCTGGAGGGGTTAGTGCATTGGTTTATAGAGGCAAAACGACAATAGAAGGATTTAAACTGGAGTTAACGTGTAAAACCCAGATGAGAAGGGCGTTAAATCACAGTGAAAAATTGAGTTGAGTACTGTGCAGTTACCGGGAGCAGATTTCTGAAACCGTTACCACCCTTTTCGCACCGCTTTTGAGTGGGGGTGAAATCACCAATAAAAAGTCTGATCCAATGAAAATACACCACGTCACAGGGAAATTATCACATTTTTTTGGAGCGATATACTTTAGACAGAGAAAAAGTGCGAGAGCACTCTCAGTTGTCCAATCTGAGGGTGCTTGATCCGACGACAGTCGCGTTGTAAGTTGCTCAGGAGATAATTAAGGTATGACCGGTTAATTCACGTTGAAACCCGTTCATTTACACATTGAGGTGTGGGCCCCGTGGGCAATTTATATCTGTTATTTGTGGTTTGATAGTGTAATCAGATCGGAAATACAAGTCTAAAGGTTAGTGCCTTTTATTAAGGTTTTGTTTAACTGAGGTCGAAGGGTGTAATGTGCTAACATCGGGATTTAATAACCTAAATGTATTAAGGTTGGTAATTTGATTATTTCAACAAAAGGCACGAACCTTGGTTTTGAAGCGGAATAATAAGAGTGTTCCATTATATTTGATGCTATACCTTGAGGGCTAATTAAAAAGGGGTCATATTCGGAGCAATTACCTTTGTTTCCACATACAAAGGAAGGTGGCAATTATATGAGATGAGCACGATCAAAAGGAAGGATCAAGTTTATAATACAAAACAATATATGTATGGTTTGTGCGCAAGGGGCTTTCCTATTTTGGGGTATATATAAGATTAAGTTAAGGTATTTAATTATCAATTTCTATGAAATTGATAAATAAATTTGACACAGAAATAAAGGAGACCCCCTAGTAATGAAAAGGACATAATCAAAGCTATATAGAAGGGAAAAGTGGGGACTGTGGGTTTTCCCCGTTATCAAGTGGTATCAGAGCTATAATTGCTCTTTTGAAGAATAATCTTGGAAGGAAGGCTTGTTAGAGACAGTGAAGAAATTTTGAAGTTCTAAATCTGGTTGAGAGTGACTGCAGGTTTGAGGAGGTGTGCAGTGAAGGTGCACAGAGTTGCAGTAAAAAGAAAGTACAGACAGAGTTTGATGGAAGTGAACCTGGTATTCAACCAAAGGTTGGATAGGAAGAAATTTATAGCTTTGAAGAAGAATTTAGTGAAGGTTGAAACTCAGATTTGCAGAATCTGAAATTGAAGACAAAGTGTCTTGAATATTACAGCATACAGGAGCAGTGCAGGTGGGAAAAGAAGCAAGATCATTTAGGGATCTTGAGAGGTGAGTTGATGAGCCTTATTTGACTTTGGTTTGGGGAACATTGTTTGTAGAATGCATAGTGCAAGCAATTGAGGAAGAAATCTCAGCGGAAGGCAGATCACGACTTAGAGAGCGGTGACAGAAGAGTCCAGCAAGGGATTCTGAGTGAAGAAAAGTGTGGCAGAAACTGGAATATTTCCAACAGAGGTTGGATGATAGAAGAACAGAGGTTTTCTTGAGAGAAAGTTGCAGAGTGAAGCCTCGAGGGAGCAAAAGAGAGTGCTCAGAAGGTTCCACAAGAGAGGGGGACCAGTACTTTCCAAAAGCCGGATCCAGAGGGAGGGATTGGTGAGGTAAGTTGCAGCAAGAGAACTTGTTGTTGCAGAGGCTTAGTGCAGCTTGTGATTGAAGAACTCCTGGAGGAGAAGATGGCTACTGACAGCCACAACAGAGATTGCAGAGGCTCTGAGAGCGACCAAAACAAAAGAGTGAGGGAAGATGCCAAAGCAATTTGCATGAGGAAGAAACTCACAGATGAAGAACATTGGACAGAGATAGATGAGATTAGTAAGTAGCTTATTGAACTGGAGAGGATGATAGAGGAAATCTGGAGAGTTGGTTGGCTCATGAAGAAGGAATTAAGGTGGCATGGGCTACAGAAGAAGAGAGAGAAAATGATAAATGCTCAGAAGAAGAAGGTCTTGAAGACTGAAACTTCAAGTGAGACCATGGGGTCAAATGACTTTACTTCTGGTGATCCTTGTATGTCTGCAGAAAAGTTGAGAAAGCTTGAACTGAGGAGGAATGAACAGTTGAAATGTGCAGAACTCAGAGCAGCTGAGTTGAAGAGAAAGGGTCTTGTTTGTAAGAAAGAACGGAGAATAATTGAAGAAAATAAATCTACAAGAGATCTTATGAATCTTAGTGGAGGTTTGAGACAACAAGAAGATTTTCTTGCTGAATAGGAAATTAGTGATGATTTCCTGAGTTGCTGGACATGTCCAGGTCAACTGGATGGTGTAGGACCTTGTACTTTTGTAACTGATAATTGTGGGGTGAATACAGGTTCTATAGAGAAAGAGGAGCTCAAGGTTTTTGAGTCAAGAGTGGAATTTGAAGATTCCCCATACAGACCTGCTCAAGGAGAAGTTCTTGAGAAGGCAACCAAGACCGAAAGGTCTTGTAGTTTTAAAAATAATGAGTTGTGTATGTTTGCAGGTCCATCACAGGAAGATAAACAAACTCTAAGGTTTGTTGAGGAGGAAGATGAGCAGTCTTATGAAGCTGTCACAAGTATGGAGAAGAATCTCTCAAGAGATGGATACTATAGAGAATAATGCAATGTTGGAGAATGTCCCATGATTGAACGATGCAATAATGAACTCGTGATTGAAGTTTTTGTAGCACGGGGAGGAGTCCTTGGGGGTGAAGAAGGAGAAGATCAGTTTGGAGAACTGATATGTGAAATACCAGTGGAATTTTTTAGAGCTCCTGATCCACAAACTGAAGGTTTGTGCATAGATGCAGAGATTGTAAGTGATGATGGGTTTCTTGAAGAATGCAAAAGGGAAATTGCATTACTGGAGTAATTGCTGGATAATCTAGAGTATGAAGGAGAGATTGCAGAAGGTAGAGTTCATCTCAGTGAACAGGAAAACATCATGAGAACAGATGATGTGAAGGAAAGGCTTGTTGACAATCTTGAGGGTTCTTCAAAGAATTCTTTGAGAATAATAAATCAGCGTACTAATGTGCTGATAGCAGAGGAAAATTTAAGACAACATACTGAAATGATGGCAGTAGAAGAAAAGGCATTGAGGCCTTATAACTGGTGTTCTGACACTTGTTTTTTGTATGCAGATTCTATTAATGCAGAAGAAAATTTGGTGCCACTAGGTAGCCAAGTAAAATAGAAGGAAAAATAGAGTTCTGTGGAAGATTTTAGTCCATGGAATGATAATTTGAGTTGCAGGAGGTTAGGATGAATCAGCAGGGTTCTATACAAAAGAGGGAACCTCAATCTCAATATTGGGGATTGCAGCATGAGAAGATACAAAGGAATAAGGCCAGGAAAGATTTTCTGAGTCTTGGGAAAGACTTAGAACTGTAGAAAGAGAAATTGGTGATTGAGTCATCAATTAATACCACTAGGTCTTGTGATTTGAAATTTGACAAATTGGTTGTGTTGACAGGCATGGCAGAAAACAATCCATCTTTTGGAGTTGTTTTGAAGGGTGATGGATTGTTGCAAAAGGAGGAAGGTGAGGCTATCATGCCTCCTGTAATTGAACTTGTTGTTTCTGCAGATGAAAAAGAAAAAGAGCTATTGTAGGATGGATATGAGCATCTGAAAGGGAATGAGACAATCATGTCTCATGTGCAGGAATTTGTTGCTGTTAGTAGCAAGGAAGATTTGGCTTGTCTGAATAGCCAAGTGAATATTGTAAGACAAACTTTTGGGGCTACTACAGTAGTGGAGAATCAGAGTTTTTCTCTGATTGAAAATGAAAATGCAGTGGTTAAATAACTTGACTTGATTGCTGGAATTAGTCAAGGGGATGAAAGGCAATTGCTGAAGATTGCCCAGGAAGGAGAAGGAGAGGCTGGAATTAAATTACAACATATTGATGAATTTTTTGAATTTAGATGGCTGAAGTGTTCACTGGAACCACCTACACAGAAGAATGAATTGACAAATAAACAAATTGAAGTGTTGCCAGAGAAATTGTTAGAGCAACAATCTGAAATGTTTCCAGAGGAGGAAGAGACACTAAGGGTTTGTTGTCTTGATGTTTGTTTTATGATTGCAGGAACTGAAGGAGGGACTAAAAGAGATTTGGTCCAGGAGAAGAAAAGGAATGATGATGGGGACTGGAAATTTAGACACCAGTCCAGAAAGTTGCTGAACTCATAGAGAGGAGAAATTTTCACTTTTGACAATCAAGAAAATTTTTACTGTTGCATAGAGCAAGAAGGTATGGATGATTGGGTGGCAGCTAGGGTAGAAGTGAGAACTGAAGAAGTAAGAGTTCAACAAATAAGAACTCAGCAAGCAGAAGCAGAAAGAAGAATTCAACAATCAAAGGGAAGTAGTGTCCAACAGTCAAAAAACATATTAGACAGAGAAATTGAAATTCTGAAAAGGCTAATGGCAAAGGAACAGAGGAACAGTTGCAGAACAAAGTATGGGATCCCAGAGGCAGAGTTTTAAGAGTACATGATCAGGAGACCATGATTTATTTTACCCTCGGGAGTCTGATGCAGGGGCATTAGGCCAAAACAGATTTCAGGCATTTTGTTAAGGCTTAGGGGTTTTTAGTTCCAAGAAAATTAGACTCTTTTTTAATAAAAATCAGTAGGTTCTAATTAATTTTAGTTAATTTTTGGAGAACAATGTAACTTCCCGAATGATTAGTGGGCATAGGAAGAGATCGTCCGTTTCATTCTGTCAGATATCAGGCTAAAAATAGGACTTGAAGAAGTCCAAGAGTTTTTTCGGTTCCTAGTAGGAACTGAATCAATTGATCATCTATTTTTTAAGCCTAAAAGGCATTCATAGGAAGTAGACCTGTAGAAGAAGATTGGAGACTGAGTAATGTAGAATAGAAGGCCATCGAAATGAAAATCAGGTTAGAGTAGGAGTTTCTATAAGTCATTTCATTTATGCGTATAAGATCTATGGTTCAGAATTAAATGAATATGGGCTGGCTTAATCCTGTGCTTTGAATCTTCTTGTATCTTGTACAATGAGACCCTGTGATAGGGGTAATGGAAGCTCTATGTATAATTGGAAATTCGGGGTTGATAATTGCGACAATGTAACTATTGAACCGATGGTATTAATGGTAATTTGAGTATAGGGGTTGATGGTCATCAAGTCCTGTGAATCGATCACAGAGTGATCGATTTCACTTTTGGCTCTTTCATCAGTAGTATTAGGCAGAGCCGAATAAAAAACCGAGCTTTGCGTTGAGGGGTGGCCCTATCGAATCTAGTTTACAGTAAGCCAATGGAGAACTAGCTTCTGTTTCAAAGGGTTATGTCGATTACAATCGAACCATTGCTTGTTCTGTATAGAACGTGATGCTATGATTGAACCCAGTTTAGAGGGGTCAGTGCATTGGTTTATAGTGGTGGAATGACAATAGAAAGATTTAAACCGGAGTTAACGTGTAGAAACCGGATGAGAAGGACATTAACCCACAGTGAACAATTGAGTTGAGTACTATGCAGTTACCGGGAGCGGATTTCTGAAACTGTTACCACCCTTTTCGCACCACTTTTGAGCGAGGGAAAAACCACCAATAAAAAGTCCGATCCAATGAAAATACACCACGTCACAGGGTAATTACCGCCCTCATCGCGTTTTTTCGGAGCGATATACTTCAGACGGAGAAAAAGTGCGAGAGCACTCCCGATCGTCCAATCTGGGGGTTGCTTGATCCGCCGACGGTCGCGTTGTAAGTTGCTAAGGAGATAATTAAGGTATGACCGGTTAATTCACGTTGAAACCCGTTCATTTACACGTTGAGGTGTGGGCCCTGTGGGAAATTTATATCTGTTATTTGTGGTTTGATAGTGTAATCGGGTCGGAAATACAAGTCTGAAGGTCAGTGCCTTTTATTAAGGTTTTGTTTAACTGAGGTCGAAGGGTGTAATGTGCTAACGTCAGGATTTAATAACCTGAATGTATTAAGGTTGGTAATTTGATTGTTTCAACAAAAAGCGCGGACCTGGGTTTTGAAGCAGAATAATAAGAGTGTTCCATTATATCTGATGCTATACCTTGAGGGCTAATTAAAAAGGGGTCATAGTCCAAGCATTTACCTTTGTTTCCACATACAAAAGAAGGTGGAAATTATATGATATGAGCGCGATCAAAAGGAAGGATCAAGTTTATAATACAAAACAATATATGTATGGTTTGTGCGCAAGGGACTTTCCTATTTTCGGGTATATATAAGATTAAGTTAAGGTATTTAATTATTAATTTCTATGAAATTGATAAATAAATTTGACACAAAAATAATGGAGACCCCCTAGTAATGAAAATGACAGAATCAAAGCTCTATAGAAGGGGAAAATGGGGATTGTGGGTTTTCCTCGTTATCAATTTCACTAATTTTTAATGTGAGTGATTTGTATCCTTATCTAGTCAGTGACAAAGACTCATATACAAAAAATGCAGACAATGAGGAAGTCAATGATATGTAGTGGGTAAAGAAAATGTTTATGGAAAAAACATTAGAGGCTGAAATGATTTTGGACACAAAGGTTCCAAAACAAATAAGAGGCAAGGAATATTTGGAGTACTTAGTGAAGTGGAAAGGGCATTTGGTTGAGGGTTTTACTTGGATGAGTGTTGTAACTCTAGATAAAGCAGGTTATTTTGTAGAAGACCTTATGAGTAGGAGCTCATAAATATTTCTTTCCTGGGGAGCCTGATGTAGGTGGATAAGCAGAGCACAAGATGTGAAGAGTCTGGACAAGAGATTACCAATATGATGGGATGTTCACACGATAATACTAGGAAATTTTTTTTGTTAACAAATTTTAAATATCTAATTTAGGAGAGAGTTTTTATTTATTTTTAAATAAGTTGAAGAAGTTATTTTCTGCTGTAAATATAGTTTTTAATTTCCCTTTTTTTTGTAGAGAAGGGGAATCGATTAATCTTCATGACCCTTGGTTGTAAAAGTTATTTTCTTTTAGGGGAACAATAAATAACGAGTACTAGGAGGTTCCTAAGAGAGGAACTCGTTATTTCTTTGTGTAATTATAGTTCTAAAGTTTTTAGACCTTCCTATAATTTCCAATGTATGTGAATTAGAAGAAATTTATGTGTGAATGGCATAAATGAACAACAAATGGGATTATTATTTTGTATGTTTTTATATTGAATCAAAACTCTTTAATTAAGCCAAATCGATTTTTAGGTTATGAACTGTTATTAACTGCAATTTTATTCCCATGCATTTTGATCAATTTGAGAGCGTATAACTTGTTGAATCGATTTACATTAATAATATGAACATTGTAGCTTCAATCACTGTGTTATTTGTTCACTTGTATTTTTTATTTTTTTTATAATGGTTTCAAATCCCCATGAAGGAGTTTTCACGGTGTTCTGGTAGAAGAATGTGTGGTATTTACAGTGATATGGGTGCTATTAAGAAAAAAAAAAGTACCCTGATTTGGAACATTGTCGAACCAATTTTTTTGACTAGTTTCTTTTCCCCTTTCTGATTGGAAAATTTGTAAAGTATTGCAAACCCTGGCGAATAAATTCAAGTGAAAATGTTTCCTATGTTGAGGAGTAAGTAAAGGAAGTTTAGAGTCTGATTGGAAAAGAGTTGATTCGATTCATATTCCAGGAATTCATTGTATATTATTTTGATAGTGCACTACCAAATTATCCTATGGCGAACAACACTACCAAATCATTCTATAGTGATTGAAAAAATTATTAGAAAATGAATGCTACCAAATCATTTCATAGCGACTGTGAAAATAAATAAATTTGGAGGACTGTGTGTTCGATTGAAATATCTGTTTGTCCTTCCCATTGCACCATTTATGGAAAGTAGGAACGGGTCTATTGTGAAGACTATTGTTACATAGGTGGAAACATTAGAAAGTAAAAGGAAAGGTTATGGAAAGAGGAATCTCCCAATAAGAGGGATTGTAATACAAGGATATTTTTGCTCCAGTCTCTGATATATAGGCCTAAGGGATCAAAAACAAACTCAGTAGAGTGAATGGTGTTCAAAAGGATTTTTTTTTAAAATCGTTAGGACATCTAGGATTGTGCCATATGATAGGAAGAATTTCTAGTTTTAAGGAAGCAGACCATCAGGAAAAGTGGAAAGAGAAACTTTCCTAGAGGATGCATAGGTTGAGTTTGTCAAGATTCTTAGAGACAAAAGGTATCTAGGAGAAATATTCTTTCTTTGAGGATACCATGTCATATAGTAGAAGGAATTTTTTACATGACAGAGGCAGCAACAACAATATAAGGACTTGCTTATGTGACAAAAGGGAGAAGAAACGGTAGGATGATTTTCTTAAGTGACAGAGTGACAAAGGCAGTATCCAGGACTACCACAGGAATACGTGCTTCAGTGTGAGAGGGAGTTGGCATCAAAGATTTAATTGAAGGATTCTGGACAGATACACTATTTCATGGGATTGGAGATTCAAACTTGGTGGATCTCATGATGTATAGGTAGTTGATTGGATCCTTAATGTACTTGGTTAACACCAGGATTGATATTTTCTTTGCAGTGAACAGCCTTAGAAAATATATGGTCGAGATGAGGTAGTTACATTAGGTTGCAACAAATCATGGTTGAGGTACCTGTGTGGTACAATTGGATATGGTTTATGATATGTATCAGGTGGTGAAAATAGGTTTCACGGATATACCAATTTATATTTGGCCAAGAGTGTAGAGTATAGAAATAGCACATTTGGGTGTTTCTTAAGCTTGGTATCAGCTATGATATCTTGTTTTAGCAAGAAGAAAAATTCTACCACACTCAATACAAAAAAGTAAAATTATATCTCAACCTATGTAGAAATTCATGAAATATTGTGACATCAAAATATTCTCATAGGACTCCTTGATCAGGACACTTTATCCAAGATATGGTGTAGAGAGGAGTAGCGAGGCTACAATAAAAATACATAGATGAGAAAATTACATACATTCTCACCAAGCTTTTGTCCATAGTGAAGTTTTTATACTTCAGAGACAAGCTTGGCATGATGATGAATGTTACCCCCGTTGAGAGGAAGGGTTGATGTCTTGGATTAGAGCAGACCATTTCTTGAAGCCATAAAAGAATTTATTTGGGTCATAAAGGAATTTTACGAGGCTGGGATATGAATACATTCAACTAAGAAGCTAGAAGGAATTGGTTGGGTCATAAAGGACTTTGACCAGAGGTGAATAGTTCAAATAAATTACAATATTAGTCAGATTTTCTCCTAAAAATCTAGAAGGAAATTGCTACCATAAGGACTTGGATGGGTCATAATGGACTTTGACCAAAAGAGATAGATGTAATTCACATGAGAATACATAAAGGATTTTGGATGAGTGTGAATGGTCCAAGAGAAGATTCCCTCCTAAGAATCCATAAGGACTTTGAACAGAGGAGATTGATAAATTTTCTGAAGGAGCCATAAAGGATTTTGTCTAGAGGTAAAATTCCCTAGATACTCACATTTCCTACTCCAGGATGGATTTATCTATAGACATGCATCAACATGGAAATCTTATGAAAAAATTTTATGGAGAAGTTTTAACTAAGGGGAAATGTTGTGTAGCAATGGGGGCTTCACTCAATGAAATTGTGACATATCATGTGAATTCATGGCAACTAAACAATAAACTTAATTAGACTACATATTGGAAAATAACTCTAAACATCACATTATTTAGCCCCCTTCCACTAAGAACTCAATACACCTTCCCAATTAAAAAGACCCCCACTTTCACTAGACATTGTAGGTATCCATTTATTCATTAACATTTTTTATACCACTTTATATTTTTTCATTAAATTTGATCTCCATTTTTTATACCTGCCAGTATAAAAACCCTTTACCCCCCTTTATATGCTCAATATAATATGTCATTTTTTCCTCAATATATATCCCCCATTATAAACACACGTGGTATGCTATTTCTCCCCTAGTGAAGCCCCCATGGTTGTAGCCAAGGAGAATACCTCCCTTGCTAAGAGGGAGTTTTAATTTTTTGTAGCATCGAGAGGTATTCCTACATGACAAGAGGCCTCCTAAGTCGACTTAATAAAATTATGAAAATTAAATTAATTTTTTTTTGTTTGGGATTCATTTAGGCTAAAACTGGGCAAATCAACCCCACCATGGAAGGGTGTGTACCATGGTCAAATTCACCATTTGACCTATATAAATACATGATGTGCTACTCCAATTTCACAATCATTATCAACAAAACACCTTATCTCTATAATAGAACTCACACATGTGGAGAAAGGAGGAAGAATTGACTGATTAGCCTGAGCTAATTTCTTAATTTCTTTTCCAAGCTTTGACCGAGTCAACAAAGTTGTTATTTGATTGAGTTTTAATTGTTGTTTGAAGAGGATATCTAGCCAAGTTTGATCGCAAAATAGGCCAATTTTAACCACAAAAGAGGCTGAGTTTGACTATAGAAAAGGATAATTTGACCACAGGTTTAACAGTGGGTTTGACCGCAAGGGTTGACCATAGGTCCGAATTTAACCGTAGGCATAAACTATTGGTCTAAGTTGACGAGAGGGGCTAATATGAACAAACCAAAAACTTGATCAGATTTGACTTATTGGGTGGTTTGACCAACGTTGTCTCGCTTGAATTTTGAATAGGTTTGACTAGTGTTTAGACTTGGATTTTGGCACTGAATTCTAGATAGTTTTGTAATTGTAAGCCTTGTTGAAGAATAATTTCTCCTAGAAGAAAAGTTGTTTGGTTTTCTCCCAAGTTTGGATTTCCCAAGGTAAATTTGTTGTCTCTAATATTGTGCATGGTTTTATTTTAATGAAATTATTTTTTTCGCTGCATTACTATTGATATTTTTTGTGTATAATTTCTCAATGGTATTAGTGACATAAGATAAATTGGTTGAATATCATGAGGAAGTAGTTGGAAGATCAAAAATTTGGTTTCTACTACATCTTGTAGAAAATTCAACATCCTATTCCTGTCATTGACGAATTATTAGATGAATAACATGGAACAATTTTCTTTACTAAGTTGGATCTTCATTCTAGATATCATCAAATCATAATGAGGCAAGAAGAAACTTCCAAATTAGCATTTAGAACACATGAAGGTCATTACGAGTTTTTTTTTATTCCATTTGAACTTACTAATACACCTTCATCATTTCAAAGGTTAATGAATTATATTTTTAAGCCCTTCCTTGGAAAATTTGTCTTGGTATTTTTTTGATTATATACTAATCTACACAAATTATTCAGAAGTGCATGTACAACATGTTAACAAGGTATTAACACTATTGAAAGAGAAACAACTATATGCAAAGCCCTCCAAGTGTGTCTTTGTGGTTCAAGAAGTGGAATATTTGGGTCATATTGTATCACATGAGGGTGTCAAGGTGGATCCTAACAAAATGGAAGCAATGAGAGAATGGAAAATCCCTAATACATTGAAGAAACTTGGAGGATTATTAGGATTGACAAGATATTACCACAAGCTTGTAAAGAATTATGGCCAATTAACAACACCTCTAACAAAACTATTGAATAAGGAAGAAATTTATTGGACTAAAGAAGCAACCAAATATTTTGAAGTACTTAAAGAGGCTATGCGTACAACTCTCATCTTAGTGACACTTGACTTCACAAAAACCTTCATTATGGAATGTGATGGCTAAGTTCATGGCTTTGGTGCAGTTTTTACGCGAGAAATAAGGCCCCTTTCCTTTGAAAGTAGTGAAATTAAAGTAAATAACTTTAACCCATCTAAGAAAAATAAATGTTTGCCATACTGCATGTAACTAATAAATGGAATTCATACCTAATAGGAAGACACTTCAAAATAAAAACACATCATGATAGTTTGAAGTAATTCTTGGAGAAAATACTATCTTTAGAAGAGAAACAAAAATGGGTCACAAATATGTTGGGTTATGAATTTGATGTTCGAATCATGATTTTCGTTAGACCAAAACTTGCAAGCGTTAGTCTCCACTACAACCGCCAGAGTTAGGAACCACGAGAAGCAGTTAGTCCATGTCGTGAAACACACAGGGAGTGTTGAACCCAATTTCCAAAAATCTCCCCCCCAGCATGAGCTAGGTGAGTTTCGAACTCGAGACCTGTCTCTCTTATACCACTTGTTGGAATCACGATTGCCATTAGACCAAAATCTGCAGGTGTTAGTCTCCGCTACAATCACCAGAGTTAGGATCCATGAGAGGCAGTTAGTCCATATCGCAAAACACACTGGAAGCGTTGAACCCAATGTACAACATTTGAAATTATCTACAAAAAGGGAAAAAAAAATATTGTGGAAAATACACTCTCAAGGAAAGAGGAAGACACAAATGGTTTACTATGTTCTATTTTCATTCCACAATTTAACTCGGTGGAAGAAGTAAGGATAAAATGGAAGAAAGAAAAGAAAATATGCAATATAATTCAACAAATATAGGAGGAGCTCGATGTAGTAGAAACATTTGTGTGGAAAAATTATTTGTTATGGTATCAAAATGACTTATGTAAGAATTATCAACTCAAACAGAAGGTCCTTTTGCAGTTGCATACTTCTCATGTAGGAGGACATTAAAGGTTCTTGAAGACATACCATAGGATCTAGAAATATTTTTTGGGGAAGAAATTAAAACAAATATGCAAATTTTTTTGGTGAAATTTGTGGCATGCCTACAAAATAAGGTAGATATAATCAAGACCCCAGGGCTCCTTCAACGATTACCTCTATAAGGGTTGTGTTGGGAATAATTTTTAATGGATTTTATTACAAGTTTACCCAAATCTATGGGAAAGAGTGTCATTATGGTAGTGGTAGATTGAATGAAACAATATGCCCATTTTTTCTCTTCGTCTCATCCTTTTAAAGTAACTACATTGGAAAAAAAATTCAATTAAATAGTCTAAAAGCTACATAGAATATCAAAAATTATTGTAAGTGATAAAGATCCAATTTTCATTGGAATTTTTTGAATTGATTTATTTTCTTGTTTGCATACTCAGTTAGCTCATAACTTATCTGACCATCCTCAATCTGATGGGAAAAATGATATTATGAATAATTTTTTATAACGATATCTACATTGGTTTGAATATGATAAGAAAACACAATGGATAAAATGGTTTCCTTGGTAGAATGGTGGTAAAACACATCCTTTTGTACCCCATAAAATTTTTCACCAATTATGGAACTTTATGGATATCATCCTCCATCCATCACACCACCCTTAAAAGGGACTATAAAGGCTCAATCAATAGAGGACCACATATGAAACCAACAATATGTTCTCAATATATTAAAGGAAAACTTGGTTATGGAACAAAATAGGATGAAATCAACATCACAGTAAAATGGATTTTGAAGTGGAATATTGCAGGATGCTTATCAAACTAAAACCATATAAAAAGATGTCCCTGAAGGAACAAAAGAAGGACAATATATTAGAAATGGGGTATTATGGCCCCTATAAGGTGTTGTAGAGGATTGGAGGTATGGCTTACAAATTGGAGTTTCCTCCATATCCACGTGTACATATAGTCTTCCATATTGTTTCTTCCTTAAAGAAGGTAATTGGTGAAAATATCCCAGTCCAAACCATTCTATCAGAGATTAATGAAGAAGGGAAAATAATACTGGAACTAGAAACAAATTTGGAAACAATTATTAAGAAAGTAAGAAATCAAGCAATTACTATGTACCTCATCAAATGGAAGAACCTACCAATGGAAGAAGCGACATGGGAAGATGAGCAGTTCATGCAAAACCACCCACAAATAGTAAAATTATGGGGACAACACTTGTTTGATGGGGAGGGGCATGCCAATCCCTATATAAGCCCTATGTTAACCCTAAAACCCCTTATTAAGCATGAAATATTGAGTGATTACATTTATATTATTATATTTTTATGTATACTAGAACCTTTCATGGTCCCATTTTATTATAATTGTACTCTTTGTCTCCTATATATATACTAAAGATACCTAGACTTAGGATCATCAAATATTCTCAAAAATATATTTTCCCTTGAATATGACTATAATTATTGTTTTGTTATCAATTTTAAGGTGTGATATTCATAACACCAAACTTTAAAAGGAAAAAAATCCATATCCCAATGAAATCGAATAATTATATCATGGAAATTTAAAACTATAATGGAAGGTGATGTAATTTGAGGTAAAGTGAAGCTTAGAGTGCTAAAGAAACAAATACCAAGAGATAAAAAATCACTAATAGAGAATGTTTCATAGATATCACTCTCTACTCTAGAGCCAAACCACAATGATGTATTCTAGGAACCAAAACCTAAGAAAACTCCAAAAACTAAAGCATGTTAATAATAATCAAATAGAAGCACCCAAATGATGAAACCTTTAAACCAAGTTTCCAATAAACCATACAAAGGGAAGGAGAAAGTATTGCCATGAGTTCTAGGTTGGTTTTTGTTTCTCTAGAATTTATGTCAAATTCCCTGCCTTAAGTACTTCATTTTCCCACCTCAGTAGTAATGCACCGCAAGGGAGAATTTAATAAATGGAATGGAAATTAATCCCAACATGAAAATGAGATAGTGTCATGTCCTTTCACATCCATTCATGGTGCTTGAGGACTTATCTATGTGTTGTTGGAACATATGGTAATTAATGGCAATGATATGTGGCTTGATATCAAAACCTTAAATACCTTAGTGGATAATTTATTTAGATTAAATTTACCTTCATTTTTCCTCAAGGCCCCTTCGTTAGGGAAGGTGGATTCATTAGCTAAAGAATCAATTAAAAAACTAAATTCTCTCAGGAAATAAAATTATGAAACTCTGTTTAAGGTATTGACCTCTTTGTTTATTCAAACAATTATTGAAGCAATCCTATAGTCTGACAAGGTTGATTTCATAACCATAAATTTGATAATGATACCTGAATCTCCTTTATTTTTCCAATGAAACAAATTTTCCTCACTCAAATTCCAAAGGCAAGAGTGAGGTTGCTAGTACTAGGCTAACCCATAATCATACTCACTTAATAATTTTAATCTCCGACTCAAAGCCATTACAACAATAATCATAAATGCATGAAAGTGTTAGAAAAAAAAAAGGGAAAAAAATTCTTATCTTGATAATTACTTGTGATATTTATGTGTTCTTATTAGCTTCTTTTATATATTTTTTATTTTATTTTCATAAAGTAACAATAAGGACACATGATGTAGGCTCTCAGCCAAGGAAAAAAACCTCTCCTAGGGGAAAACCCACAAAATTATATTCTCTTATTCAAGAAAAAAATCAAATGAGACAACCAAGACCTCCTCCAATCCACCAAGTCATCCTCCCAAGAATATTAGTCAAACTTTAGTCAGGTTCTCCAAAAGTCAACAAAACTCCATCCTTCCAAAAAAAAACTCATCAAAAGTCTCGACCCTCTTTGCAGTTCCTGAAATTTAGCTTGTACCTTCGGCCTTGCAATTCATCTCAATCCTCTCATACGTGTGGTAGAAAACATAGAAAAATTAATCATTTTTTCTCAAAAATTGTCTCTTCCTCCTTCGTTATAGTTCATCCTTCCTTACTAGGCTCCTCGCACTTTCTCTTATTCTCTTACAACTACAAATCAAATCATACTTGTATGGATGCCATACTAGGTCGAAGATGCTACTTATATATAGTTTTCAAGGGTGGCTGAATCCCTTCAATGAGGTTGACTTCATGGAAGGGTAGGCTGGCTTGGTGGAGGAGAGACACGCAACTATTTTACATAAAAAATAATTTTCCTTCTTTGATATAAATTCCCAATAAGTTTCCATAACAATATGACAAGTACAATTACTAATGGCTCAACACTAGAAGCACTCAATGGGTGCATTGACCTATAAACAAAATAAATTGAGCATGAAACCCATGCTTATAAAAATATTTTTGTTTTGAATTTTACAATGGATTTATTGTCTTTTAAATACTTAATAATTGCATCATGTCATGAATCAAACAATAATTATGAAGATTGATACTAGTTACATTTTCAACACTTCCTTTTAACTAGGGAGGTATTCATAATTTTTCAATTGACACAAGGTTTACCTTAATTTTAAATGCCCCAATAAGAGTACAAAAACATATACAATTCTAGATACCATCTAGGCCAATACTTACAACATATAAATCCACGAGGGTACCATCTAGGCTACGTGCCAAGGTACAGATCCGAGAAGGATCCAAGTGTGATATAGGCTTCCTTCCATGACACCAATTCAAGGATCCAAGTCATCATCATCAGGGATCCAAGTGTCAATTACCAAGACACTAAGTAATCACGGGCCCTAGTGTCATCTAAGACAAATACTTATCATGGATCCCTCAATGTCATTTAGGCCAACATAACAATTCCAGTAGAGTTGTGTACAACAAGTATGCCAAGACACCAACACAATAGGGAATCTAGACATCTTCAACCATCGTAGAAAGGGATTTATAAATCATCAACATGTCCTTCCCTAGTACCATCATGTGTGCTCATAGCCTAAGTTACACATCTCTCCCTCTAAATCAATTTTTTCTATTATTCCAAGCATGCTTGTCAAATATTCAGACTTCTCAAGGAGAGATCCACACATCAGTTACATTTTTCATCCAACAGAACATATTGTAGCTCCACGACCCCAACCAGTACTGGTACTTATTATTAATATGATAGCATAAAATACAGGGTCCTAAACCATTTTTATCAACTTAGGTTATCACAATATCCAAACAAATATTGACGAAAGCTTCATTTTCCAATCTCTCAATCAACATCATACTTAGCCTCAACACTACTCAAAAAAATTGAGTCTTGTTCATGACTCATCAAACAATAATAACCATTAGTTGTGATTTATCCATTCTCCAATCTCATTATATCCTCATGGCCTTCACTAGAAATACGACCTTTAGTCTTGGCCTAGTGCATGACACATGAAGCATAGAATGATGTCCTCCCTCTCAAATAGGGAGATAATTCTATCATTAGCAACTTAATTCTTCCAGATTCACAAGCTCTTTCTTTGGCATCATCATATCATCCGAGAACTTCGTCCTTTCAAAATATCATTCCTTTTATCTTCATATGGAAACAAGGTCATATTTCAATCATCAATGTAAACTTCAAATTCAGCAGGGTTCTCATAGCATCCTATTTCCATCATGCTCAACATCATCATAAAGTGATCATCAAATAAAAGGTAGGCTTACATATTTACTACTTTGAAAATTATGTAATTGAAAATATTATCAACAATTACAATTGTTGTGTAGGTAAATCCCCTCTGCAGACAGAGGCAATCCCTCTAGCCCTTGGATGGGTCTAGCAGCAAGAGGACATTATAATGCGTCGATTCATAGTTAATGAATGAAACTAAGTCGGGATATATTTTCCTACCTTTGATCCAATGTAGTTGTCATAGCTGTGGCAGAAATCTCCTGATCTTCATCTCGACACATCGCAGTCCTTCAATTATGGTACTCAGGTGCCTGCATAAAGATCAGAGGATGAAAGTAGCATATGAAACAATGTTTTCGTTCATAACTATATAATTGGTCAAGGATAATTAAACGTATTGCGTAAGATAAATCACATCAACACAAGACAAGAACCAAAACATTAGTCATGTATATATTAAGAGAAAAAAAGATATTACAACCAAATGAGCCTTGACGTCGCAGCCTCCTTCAGCGGGTCCAGCCAAAACGTGTCTTGAGCATTCGTCGAGGAATTTGGACTTGGCGAGGAAATAAGCCTAAGCTCTCTCTTGACAGGGGTATCTCTCTCTTCTCTACCTCACACTAGCTATATCAGACTATTTCAGCTATTCTCCAAATGTTCAACTATCCAAACCATTCTGCTAGCTGCATCTATGTGAGAGAGATATATTTATAGAAGGAGAGGAGGAGGTTGGGATCCCTCAAATGGTGGAAGGGAGGCCTTATCTTTTGGGAGGTTTTCCCAAAACTAGGGAAAAAGAAGCCAAAGGAGGGTGCTCGACGTTATTCAGTCGAACCACCCATGCTGACTCGCTCACAAAGTGGTTGACAATAGAAACTTCACTTCTATATTTAAAAAAAATTCCAAAAACAACTCAGTGTGGGCAGTCCACTGAGATGGAGTGCCAATGGGGATGGGGCCCAGTGTTAATTTCATTTATTGGCGCGAGGCCATAACTGCCTTCCAGCGCCAACCCAAAATCATGTGTTTTTGATAGTCTATTCTAGGAATATTCAATAGAGGAAATGTTCTTCTCATGGAAAGGGATGCAATGACACTTTCTACAAGGCATGACACTACATATAAGTCACAGAAATGGTCCTCCAATGTGCGGGATGGGGATTGCAGGGATGGTGACAAATTGTTGTGTAACAGATGCCCCCTAAAGCATGAGGTCCGAGAGGGAGGGATGAGTGAAATGCTTTATGATAACATGTTCGAACCAAACACCATTGTCAGAAGACCTGCAAGTACAAATACAACTGATGTCTCTGATACATGAACATGTGGCATGGGCGCAGCCATCCATAATAGAGTACATAAAAACTAAGATTCGAGGAATGGACACAGTCATCCAGCAGTAAGGATGAACAAATAGACTCAGGTATGGTTACGGCCATCCAATCAAAGGATTCATGCATATAGTCACGGTAAACCAAAATATCCTATAGCCTGGATCTTATCAGAAAAAACCCAGGGTCTTGCACTCCATCTCGACCCAAACGAGTACAAATTCAAGAATGTGAATATGTGAGTTGAAGTAGAACATGCAATAAATTCACCTGATTACCAGCCAATGATGAAAGTTGTTAACAGGCACGATAGAAATCACCAATAATTACAATGGATCTCAAGGTACAACTAGTACAATCCATGAAATGTGAACAGTGATCTGGCATCAAACACCTGCAGAATCACTCGATCGAAGGCCAATCATGTGGACATGTCATCGAATGCGAAGAACTTTTCATTGAGGCATGCAAGCTCCAAGGTACCGGAAGGGAGCCTCTAGATAAACTTCTTGGATAATGAGTTGAAGTCGACAGTAAGTGACCTGGTCGAAGGAGGGCCATAATGTTTCCCACATCATCGACATAAGACAAAGGAACATGATGATAGTGAATCAGGACCAAAAAGAGAATCAGAGGGAGGGTGAAAACTACAAACGGAAACTTCTATTAAACATATCAGTGACACGACTCCAGATTTCGCAGTATTTGACATCAAGGGATATGAGGTCATGATGATGTGGCAAAGAGCAGATGAGAGGTCAAAACATATTACCCAAACCCATGGAGGCAAAAAATGATGAAATGAGATGTCCCCAACCCGACACGAATGTAGATGAGTGTCATGTTCAAGAGCGACATACTGTCGACACGACTAAGAACTAGTTCCATTTTCCCCCACCATTTCTGGCGAGTACACCAATTATTTTTGGAAAACAAGCTTGCAGGGGATAGCATGTGCTTGTCATGTAAGTTTTTCCTTCAAACAAATCCATCCTAGTACATTTTACGAGCCTTGGGAAGGAGGAACTCCATAACGTCATGGTGACAGTATCCGATGTCATTTAGGTTTTAACAAGTCTGATAAAGGAAGAACTCGATGTCTTTTCATGTTTAGAGAGTTTGAAAAGAAGTGGAAAAGAAAACTCTAGCAGTCCCTTTTTGTAGGTAGTATCACATATCCTAAAAGGTATAAAACTGTGTCTGAGAGAACCTCTTAGTTGCAATAGGCTAAGGAGTTCCTTTTTCGTAAATAATATATCCCAGCCCGAAAAGGGGGTAAATGTATACTCGGTAGATATCGTTTCACAGCCATTTAACAAGTTCAAAATGACAAGAGTCTTGGCAATATTTTCAATTTTAGAGAGTCAGAAAAGAGATGAAAAATGACTCCAACAATGACTTTTTTGTGTTTTTACTTAGTCCCAAAAAGTATAAAATACAACTCATTACTTCATCGTCGTCATGTTGAGGACCTGTCGCTACACAAGAGATTCTCGTAAAACCCATTTCTTGAAATAACATAGCGAAATAATAAAAAAATACGCTATAAAACCTAATTAGGGTTTTGAAAAGTTATAAAATTCCAAATATGGTAAAAAATAAATTACTTTTCACTTTTACATCTTGTGAGCAATTTGTTACCCTTTTTCACTGCGATTTTGCGGTGTTGACAGCGGGAAATGCGGAAGACCAATCTCGAATCCGTCTGTTCCAAGCAAGAACTCACATCTATCCCTGCATTTTGATAGTACTTTCATTACCTGCAAACCCAATTTTGTAGATCTATGGAGGGATTTTGTAAAATTTAGGGCGCGGTGGTCGGCGCGGGTATCAGGCACAGACTTGTGCCAATCAACCTAAAAATTGAACCGGGGCGCGCTAACCACGACAGAAATTATAGCATGTAAATAAAAATAATTAGGCCCAATTTAACCGTTCAAAAGCTTTTTATTTGGCTAATGACAACCATATGGATTTTTTTGCAGGTGTGAAAAGACGAAATGGTGATTGAATGGAAAGAACAAGAACACAGTGAATAAGATGAGGAAGCCATGGGAAATAGGAGATTCACGGAAGCTCTCATAGATTGCAGGCTCAAGAAATTATTTATGGCACCATGTCTCAGAGCTCAACCAGAGCTATTGTAGTACTTGATTAGTGTCTAGGACGTTGATCAGGAAAAATTCATTATTCATGACCAAGAACTTGAGATTGAAGTCTCATATGTTTATTTAATAACTGGATTGTCACGGAGGGGGGTAGTACCAATCCTGACTGGCACCTGGACCTCAATGGAGAACATGAGTATGGTTATTGACAAGGTGTGCCTAGGCGCAGGGAAAGGATCGGGAAGTGGAAAAGCGGATATCCAAACTATTCCAAATTTGGCACTAAAGGTAGTGTTGCATGCCATCACGCGAGCTATTGGATCATAGGCTCCGCACGAGGCCACAAAAACATAGCTACTTCTCGCTGTATATTGCATGGCATAAACCCTCTACAACTCCGCAGAGGTGGTAACAATCAACATGAAGCATCAAATGAAAAAGTGCAAGAAAAATAAGCTGAAGCAGTTTGGCTACGGGTCCATATTGGTATCATTCATCTTGGAATGACTACCAATCTTCTAGTGTCAGGAGGTAATGTTTCTGACACCACCAGCATAAGAGCCACAGATGGCTTGTTGGGTGGCTTTTATGCCAAGGTGAGGGGGCGGTCAAAAGATGTCCTGGAGACCAGAGTTCTTTGAGTGGCTCCACCGATAGCTGACTGTTGTGGAGGAATGGCCCTACTCTAGCACAGATTTCATCGACGATGTAGATATCCCACTCCTAGAAGGAGAGGATTGGGATGAAGTACTAGGTAAGACTCATTTTTTATTTTGATGTGTATTATAATTTTTTTTTATGCATGTTCTGACATTAATCCATGTAATTGCAAATGTTGGCCCAGGGAGACCTGCAGGTATGTCCCCGATAGCGCGGCGGATTCCTCGTGACTTTGATGTGGCCCCTCATGGTGAGGGAGGCAAGGAGGAGGAAATCATATGCAACCTTGAGGGAATCTCCCATGGGATCCCAGACTATGCGCGATTCAATGATTTTCCTCATGCATACCAGAGACATATTGTAGGGGTGTCAAACCATGTTCACCACTTGCTGAGGTGGCTTGTACAGGCAGTGACATGTTATCATGAGCATCACGCTGAGTAGACACCTAGGTTTTATTTCCGCATATTTTTTGAGAGACATGATGTCTCAGGATGTAACCGAAACACACATATTTTTTGAACTTATGATGCACATGGATGCAAACACTCGATTATATATATATATATATATATATATACATCTATATATATATATATATATATATATATATATATATATATATATACATCTATTTTCCAGTATGGATCTTGTCATGTGATGATGATTTTTTACAAATTACGCAAATGTCTATCTAATACAATGTTAGCTATTGTATCAGTTAATGCATTCATTCGTCTAGGAATATGTTGATATGTAATGTAATCAAAATTTCTTTCCCATAAATGAACACGCAAATACAACCTTAAGATGTGAGGGTTTCTAACATAATAATAACCATTAAGTTGAAGAACAACAAGCTGTGAGTCTAGGTTAACAATCAATGCACGAATGTTGAGGGTAATGGCCTCGGTTAATAGTTCAATAACAACACTATATTCAACGACATTTTTTTATTCTCTTAATCATCCTCACCTTTACCTGCTTCTCACTCCTTTCCATTTTTTCCTTGCCTTTGTTCTTGGGCTTGATAGCTGGAGAAGAGATGGCCCTTTGCATTTTCGAGGCAGCAAACACATCTCTCTTTCCTCTGTGGTATGTGCATGGGAGAGGAGTGATGATGGTTTTGGAGGTGTTTCCATCATTTCCTTGACTTTTGGTGTTGTCACAAGCCTTTTCATCTTTACCATGGCTTCCATGAGTCGCCTCATGCTTCATTGGGTCACTTCTTTCTTGATCTTTAGCATCATCATCATCATTGTCTTCCTCACTATTTTCTACACTATCACTTTGGCCTTCAAATGGTTCATTACCTTCTTCACTTGCCTCACTTTGGCTCTGTTTTTCATTAAGGTCTTATTCTTTATCATTCCCTGCACTGTCACTTTGATTCTCTTTGTCATTTAGAGGCTGATTAGTGTCATGACAGCTATCATGACAGTCATGACTATTTCCTTGGTTGCCTTACTCATCATTGACTATCTTATCAATGCTATTGCTTTGGTCACTGCCTTCCTCTTCAAACTCTGTTTCAGCCTCATTATCTGCCTTCTCTTGGTCTTCTATTTCCTTATCATCTCCCTCTGTTTCTTCAATATCATCATCTTCATTCATTTCAGCACTGTTTGCACTATCATTGTGCTCACTGTCATGCTCATGTACCTTCTTTTCTTGGCTATCCTGTGCATCTTCTTGCCGACTGTCATCTTCATCTTCCTCATTAAGCTCTGTACTTGCCTCACTATTTTCCTCATTCCCATCATCATCTTCTTGTTCGTTAGTGCTGCTGTCATCATCTTCTTCTTCATTAAGCTCTGTACTTTCCTCACTGTTTTCCTCATTCTCACTATCATTTGTTTGTTCTTTATTGCTACTACCACCTGCTTGTTCTTCATTACCACTGTCATTATCTTCACTTGATGCATTAGGAGAAGAGGAAAGAGGTATTTTTCCTTGTGTAGAAGGCATAGGTGGAGGTGATGAAGGATTTGAGGTAAGTGAGTGTGAAGTGGAGGGGAAATTTTTTCGAATGAAGGCTTGGGGATTTGCAAATACATCATGTGAGATATAAACTTCCCAAGGGATTCCCTGTTGCTCTAGCTAGTGCAAACCAATCATCTTAACCAAGGAGCAGTGAAAAAGGCTCTGCATTTGGTGGGCATAACTCCTCTTCTTGACCACTGAAGCCATTTTGTCTATGCTCCGGTAGAGATATTTGGTAGGTTTAGAAATTTAACCTAGTGAAGTGCATTAGTATCCTTATGTGATATCAATAAACCGTGGAGTACCTCCCCTCACAAGTGAAGTACTTGATAACCTGCCTCATTAGTAGGGCATATCTCTCTAGTAGGTGGGAGAAGGGGAAAAAAACCTTGCAGCCTCGTTGACAACTAGGTTTGAGGAAGGGCTCATAACAGCTCAAGGCCAATTTCTTCTGTTTGAACCATCTCTCACCAATATCTAGTATTCATGTGGCTTTAGCAATGGATTCAGATGAGAGTTAAAAATTTACTCCTGCTAGGTTGACTTGGTGGCTTTGTAGGCTGAGAATGAAAAACCTAGTCAAATCTGAGTGGATTTGGACCTGTTTAACCTTCTCACAGAATTGATAGCATCCAACATCTTGAAAACATGCAAGGATCATGGGAGAAGAGATGATTTGAATGGTATCTAAAGGCTCAAATCTGTTAACCCTTCCTCCTTTGTGTTTTGACTTGATAGACCTTTGGCCCTCATCACTGCTAGTATTGATTTCTCCCTCAGACATGGTGACTTTTTATAGGACAAAATGATTTTTATCTTGGTAAGAGCCTTTAGGTTTAGGGAGGGTAAATGAGTGATGTGAGGGCATATTTTATCAAATGAGGGCAAAATGAAGTAGGTCTAAGAAAGTTTTCAGAGCTTTAGGAGGAGGCTTGCTTGTATTTTAGTGTCTTTAGGCTAATGACAACTCCCCAATTTGTAAACCCTGCCCTAGAAGGTCAAATTTTTGATTGGCATGAAGATTAGGGTTTTGCCAAGTTTTTAGGTTTTTGTGCTTCTCCTTTGATTATGCATGCAAAAGAAAAACTTGGGAGGGCGAGAGGAGGAGCCACCAACATTGTTTAACCCTTTACAAGAGTTTGGAGGAAAAAAATTTGATTTTGGCACGTTTTTGAGCAAATTTGACCAAAATTTGTCTGTGCGTAGTGCCACCCGACATGCCGTTCCTGTCGAGCCTTCCTGTGCGTAGCGCCGGGCTGGTTTGCAGGCAGTCGGGTGCCGGACTGGGCCTGTGCGTAGCGCCTTAACTGGTGCGTAGCACCTACCCTCTGGTGCACAACACAATGTATTTTAACACTGTGGTTGCCTCCTCTATGCGCAGTGCTGATGGCCTGGTGCGTAGTGCCTCTGTCGGTGCGTAACGACCGAAAATTTTCAACCACAGTTACAAAAAAACTTAAAAAATTCGTCAACGACTCTCCTTTATTTTGCAAAGACACAAATGAGTTGAGGGAAGAGGGAAAGGAGGCTTTTATACCCTTTTTGAAAATAATAATTTCATGCCAAAACCCACTTTCCTAATGTTTATTTCTCTTCACTTTTTCACTGTCTTTTTGTTTGTTTTTCTTGTAGGTGGCAGAGTTCTAAAATATGGTTTCTTGCATTGTTGGAGCATCTTGATGCTCTCTTTAAATTGACAAGCTTTTCAAACAAGCTCAAACTGTACCTCTTATCCATTTTTTGGAAAAATGAACCCTTTTCATGATGCTTAACACTTGTAAACAATAAACTTGTGATCAATTTGACATTTTTTCCTTTGATTGACATTCTGTCATGTTTTCTCTGTGAATCAGTGAGAAAAACCTCCTGGTGGGAAAACCGTAGCAGCAAGCATCAACATTAGTTTGGTCTTTAGATGTGCCATCATCATTTGAAACATTTAGGTTTGCTTTGACCTTATCAATCTTCCTGTAGGGAAACATTTTTGACAGTCCTGTAGAAGTGTCATTCACGTTTAGCTATCTTTTGCAAAATATGCTTTTGATAAGGAAACCCTTGTTGGAGGCTTTATTGCTCTAAGACCAATTATGTTTTTGTTCCTTTGATTAGTTTGCCAATGATATATCTCTAGTGGGGGGAGGGGAGCAATTTAAACCATTTTGTGTCTTTCCCTTGGCCACTTCTATTTTGGCAAGTGCCTACACAACTTCTACCTTAGATCACTGTCATTTTGGAGTTTAACACCTTTCTTCTTCTATAGTGAACCCATGCTTATCATAATTACCTCTTTAGGAATTTTTACCTCATGCTTTGCCTTCTTTTGATCCTTTATTAAGACCTCTAGCTGCACTTTGAAAAGTCAAAACCTTGCACGAATACTCTTTGTCATCTTTCTTCCCTTGGTGTAGTGGAGTATTGGTGCTTTGAAAAACCCTAGAAGTCAACTTGAATACCCCCTGAAATGCCATCTGTTGTTATGAAGGAGGCCCTTTGTCATCATTTGACCATTTTTTGTCCATATTCCCAAACTCCTAGGTTTTAGGGCTGTTGGAAAAAGTAAAAAGTGTTGTCTTCTAAGTTCTCAAAAACTTCTCAAACTCATTAATTATTTCTAAAGAATCTTCAATGTGCACTTGATGGAGTTGAGGTGACCTTTGCCCTTGTAGCCCTAGTACTAATTCCTTTTTTGGCTAAAATAGTCACAAACCCTAATTTTCTTCAAACATAGGCCTTGTTGCCTTCTCTTTGCTGTTGATGGTCTATTTGTGATGATTCTCCCATTACCTTACCTTTTGCTAGGTTTATGTCCATTTGATTCTTTTGCAGGAATGTGAGCAAGGGGCAGCTTTTCCCTTGCAAGATTTGTGCTTTAGGCCAAAAATCCTTCTTTGAATGACCTCTTTGATGAGTTTTGGACAAAATCACTTGTCCCTTTCTTCTTTGAATGCAGTTTCTTCATACAGGAAAAACAAATTTTGTAGGATACCAAATCCACCCTATGACTTTGTGAAACCCTAGGTGACCTAGTGGAAGGTTCCTTGGACTTGGCTTTTGGACTGAAACCTAGAATTTGGGATCATCAAGTGAAAGATATATTTTATGATAAACTGATGTATTGAAGATCCAAAATCCAATGTACTTGATTTATATAAAGAGCCTACAGAGATAGTTTGAGACCATCAATGCTTGGGGTATTTTGGAGAGACACAACAAGGTTTTTTGATTGGTGGCCTTAGGTAGCAGTGGGGGGTTTAGGCAAAAAAAAACAGAGGATTTGGGTCAAAGGTGTCAGGATACAGACAAAAATGAGTGGCATGAGCCCTAATGGGTTTTTTGAGACTGGTAAGCAGAGCTTGACATGATGGAATGATGAAATAGTGAAAAACTATCTTTAAGGATGATGAAGGTAGTGAAATTTATAGAACTCACAATGCTTATGAACTTTGTTTCTATAAATCTAGGGAATTCATTTAGTCATATATGAAGGAAAAAATTACTAATGAATAATAGAATCAATCTGCTCAGGTGAAGAGATGATCCACGGATTGTTAGACTTGGAGATCATATTAACCTGAACAATGTTGGGTGGAGGAAGAGGAAAAATACCCATGAGGGCATGATCTTTGAAGAGACCCGACCCTACACTCTTGTAAGGCATAAGAATTTGATCTACGTATGGAATGTTGTTCTCAGAAGAATATGTGAAGAATGACAACTGATTGACAATAACGATCTTTCCTTCATGCCGAAATCACAAAACACTAAAGAGAGCGGACAGAATGCACAACATGGCATGGGTCCAACTGCGATCGAGGATAAGATTATAGTTGATCTTGATGTCAACTAATTCAACCTCAAAGTTGAATTTTTTCCCTTCTAGAGTAATCGGTAAACTAGCGAGAACAACAAGAGGTTTAGATTCCCTTCCATAAAATTCTTCTAGAACATTTGGAGATGAATTCAGAGCTGGAGAACCAATAGCTTTCCAACAGGCAGATGACATGACGCACATAGATGCATCCTCATACACTACTGCTCGATGGATATTAAATCCATTAATGCCAACTTGGATGATGAGCGCAAGCTGGTGAGGGAGACATCGGACAAAATTCTCTAAGTCAAAAGTGATAAGGCTTGAATCAGCAGGATTAACCCCACTGATGGCAGATATCAAAGCCTTCCATTGCGATGAACAACTCTAAAGTAATTCTAATGCAGACATCGTCAATGGCACCTAAGCCAAATCCTCAACAATACTGTAATGTTGAGCAGCACGAGCGTTAGGATTGTAAGAAGACTTACGGAGTACACCTTTGGAAGGTGGTTGTACAACTAGCTTAGTACTAGGCCTTTCAATATGAAGAGAGCCAGAAACAGGTAGAGGAGGAGGACCATCAGCAATCTCTTTCCCCACTACATGACGCAGTTTGATATAATTTTTTGACTGGGTAGCTATGGAAACAGATGCAAAATTGTTCATCATGAAAACTTTAGAACCAAATGGGGCAGAGGACTAAGGTTGCTCTACCAACTGAGTGTACTGTGACGGAAACAGTTCTTTGAAAACAGCCAGAGTTCCTTGGGTGCCTTTGAGCAATCGACTCACTTCGGCCCGTCGAGGACAATCCTTGGTGTAGTGCTCTTCATCAAAAATCAAGCAAGGATACTTAGTTTACACTACGAACCATCATTAGCACGAGATTTTTGAGAATCCTGTTTCAGGGTATTGGCTTTGGCCTTACCTTTACCCTTATTTTTAGCCTTGGAAGTTTTATCCGCTGGATTGGTCTGAACAGCATTCACTTCCATGGTTTTACCAGAATTCGAGGTTGGCTGAGAAGCAGTATCATTGGAAGGAGTAGATTTTTGTTTCCTAGGATTCGGAGGAGAAGACTTCCGATAAGTCTGAGACACGGAGCTAATGATACCTTCGACGGATGGCATCATTGGTGCTTTGAAGTTATAGGTCTAGGAGCATCAGGAAAGAGATCATATAACGTACTGGACTGAGAGCACACAAGATCAAGGTACTAGGCACAAGCAATGGCTTGTTCCTCAGTGACGCATGCCCCCATAGCAATGTACTTAGCAATAGGACTAATGAAAGAGGTAGTGAACCAATCATTTAGAATTTGATCAGTAATATCAAACTTGATCAGGCGACAATGATGCCTCCACTCATGAATATGATCTGAGATATGAGTAGCTCGATCTTGCTTCAAGGATGTGAGGAGGTGCATCCCGGTTTCATACCAAACCAGTAACTGAAAGTGCGTGAGAAACACCATGGCTAAAGAATTGAAATATTGGAAGATGCCACGAGATAACTCGATGTACCACTTGGTAGTGGCACCAGTAAGAGTCCATTGGAAAAGACGAAGTCGGATAGAATCGCCAACCCAAGAGTTAGAGGAACACCAAATATGGTATGTCATCACATGTGCTTGGGGGTCTTCTCCAGACTTTCCCTCAAATTTGGGACAATCACCAAGAATTTTAGTTGGAACTGGAGGCCAATATGGGTTATGGAGGATTAGATCGTTCGTCAAATTTGACACATCAGGTAGTTCCAACATCGTGAGAAACGGTAATTGAGGATTAAAAGGAATTGCAGGTTGTTGATAAAGACCAGCGTTAGCATTTTACCCAGGTTAAGAGAAATTCTGCCCCCATATGTTTTGTCCCAGAGGATTCTGTCCATAGGGGTTATAAGGCTAATAGTTCTGCTCATACTGGGGTTGACGACCGGGATACTGATTATGAGCATACCACTGAGGTCCTTGTTGAGCAACATATGGATTTTGCTGCGGAATGTAAGCCTTGCCTTGAGGTGGATTATACACCATCTGGGATTGAATTTTAGGGTAATAATTGAAACCTTGGGGCACACTATATACTGCCTGAAATTGACCTTGAGGAGGGTAAGTAGCACCTTGAGGTTGAGCAGGTTGCCCTGCAGAGCAAGTTGAACCGACTGCTAAGTAGGTTGAATCGGTTGCTGAGGTTGGACAGGCTGTCCCTATGGAGCAGGTTGGCTTGGATAATGAGAGCCACCAAGTTGCCCTTGTGGAAGAGGTTGGCCCGACGGTTGGGATGGACTAGGTTGCCCCTGAAAACCAGTTTGACCTGGTGTAGGACCGTAGGGTTGTCCTTGTTGTACAAAATATTGGCCCTGTTGAACGTAAGGTTGCTGCTGTTGTACAAAAGGTTGTCCCTCTGGTGGATACATTTTCCCCTCAGGAACATAAGATGCTCTTGGTTGAAATTGAGGTTGACCAAACAGAATGTAGGGTTTTCCTTGTTTGACTGAAGGTTGTCCCTGTAAGGTTTTTCCTTGCGGACCGTAAGGTTGTCCTTGTAATATTCCCAATTAGCCTCAAGAAAATTGGAATATTAAATTTTTCTTTACTTTTTTTTTCATGAATAAATGTAAAAGGGAGGAACATAAAAACTCCTACAATCAGTGAATAAATCAATGCCCCATGTGAACAAGGCTAAATCTAGGCTACTTTAATGAAACACCCTTATGTTTGAAAGGGGTTGAGACTTTTGACTGGGTCAACAGGACCAAATCAACATCGTTGTCCAGATTCAATGAACCTCCTAGATGCACAACACAATTTTAGATGGAGGCCACACATGTGAAAGGAGCTAAATCATTGAGATGGTTTAGGGTTTTGCAAGATCTCAATCTATAAAAGGAAGAGGAGGACAACAAGATAAGGGTTGTTTACGGCCATTATTTCTGAAGAATATGTTTGTTTAGACATTTCTCATTCTCTTGGATATTTAGAAGAGAATAGTGCTGTTTAGCACAAGGATCTCCTATTTAGGAATACTTCTCCTTCCTTGAGTAGATCTGGGAAGAGACTTGTATTTCTTGACCAATATCAGGCTTAAGGACAAGCTTCTACTTCCAAATACAACACAGATCCTGTTGAGGGTTTGGTTTTCTTTGTAAGCTACAGCAAGTGGAGGCTAAATCTATTCAGATCTAGGCCAATCTAGTGCCCATTTTCAGTGGGAGAGGCTTCTATCCCATTGGCAAGAGTGTTCTAGATCATTTGAGCTTCAGATATACATCTTGGAATCAAGCCAAACTATTCTTCAATCCTACACTGCATTCCCTCTTCCAGTACTGCTCTATCTGCAAAGAGGAAAGTTTCAGGGTGTTTTGGCAAAGTTTGAGGAGTGATCTTTGGTATTGGGAATTTTCCCTTCACTGTGGTGATCCATGGATTTATATTCTATTCCATGTCATATTCAGATCTGATCTAAATACTCCTATATATGCTTCAGAAATTCTGAATAGATCTGCAGATCTACTCCATAGAATCTCATATCTACTCCATGTGCTTCATGATTTGTTGGAATCCCCAAGGGGAATGTAAAGTAGAGACATTATAGTGTATGGATCTGTCATAGATATGAATGTTTATGCGCTATTTTTCTCTAGATATAATTTTTAATCTACTGGTATAGTACACTCAATAAAATAATGTTGTCAAGGCTTTGCAGTCAATTCTATGTGTTGCAGTACCTCTTTTTGAGGGTTTCTTTCTGTATAAGTCTCCTATTTTCTATTCTAAGACTCATGGGCTTCAATATAACTCTTATTTGCTGATGTATATGAAATTATTGAGCATCCATATTGGCCTACTGCTACTACCTTTCTGAACTGTGTTATTTCTGAAGCAGTGCTATTTAATCTTGTTGCAGTCCCATTCTGGGGCATTTTCCAAGATGTACTAGGTGTGGCAGACCTGTTTAACCCACCTAGAAGGATTTGTTTCTGATCTCCTCTTGGATTCAGGTCTTATATTGTCATATCTAAGGGATCCAAGAGTTGGTTTCCAATCCTGTAGCATACATTCTTGAAAAATGTGTTTTTCAAGCATGCCTTTCTAGCAGTCCAAATTTGGGGATATTACAGTGGTATTAGAGCAACTTTATTGTCACAACCTGTGCTTTCTTTGAAAGAGACAATATTTATTTTCATGAAAGTAAGAGACTAAAGAAGAAGTACGATTACACTAAATACACAGAAGAAAAGGGTAAAACCCCTTTCTCTGGAAGAATGAAAGGGAAGGAGTTCTCAAAAACTTTGTTCCAAACTCTGTATGAGCTTAAAGGAGAAATAAAAGAAATGAAGAGGGAAAGACATGAAGGTCCCTCAAGAATATATTTGCATGAAGAAAGCCCCATTTATTCATCTTATATGTGCAAGCACTCAGCTACACAATCAGATCTACAACATTGTTCTATGCCTAGATTTACTGCAAGGGAGATGAAGGAAGAAGATGCACCAAAGGAGGAGACTTTGAGTGATTATATTCAGGAGTATGAATCTAAATCTTGGAAAATCAAGGAGCACTTGAGCTTCTGAGAGTTCTACCAGCTCAAGGAGGAAAGGAGATCCAGCAAGTACAATAGAAGGAGAAGAGGTAGATTCTTTCTGCCAAATTTTGATGGATTGTCCACATGCACAACCAAAGCATGGATAGATCAACTAGACTCATATTTGGATCTACGTCAAGTGCCAGAAAAGGAAGCCCTTAAGGTAGTTTCGCTGCATATTAAAGGTAAATCTTATGCTTGGTGGCTATTTGAATCCTTTTCATTGAAGAATGCAAATATATCTACTAATGCAAAGTTCACTAGGAGAATGGTGAAGGGATTTGATGTAAAACAAACTAAAACATATTTGATTGAGTTAGCAAAGCATGAGCATGCAAAACCCTTGCATGAGTTGGAAATATCTGTTGTGCAAACTCCACTTCAGATTTCTGTTGCAGGGGATAAAAACTTGTGTGATACCTTTTCAAAGGCAAGATCCCCATTTCATGAAGATATTTCTTCTCAAAAGGAAATCATGGAGATTCCTCTTTCAAAGGAAGACCAAGATCCAATGTCTCTCATTGATAATGAGGCATTATAAAATGTTGATGAGAAGGAAGAACAAGAGGGTTTTAACAATGTTGTCACTTCAGAAGAAGACCCATCACCACATGGGGATGGACATGAAGTTATTGTTTCAAGGGAAAGAGATTTTGCATCTTTGCAATTGATTACCAAGGAGCATTTCGTGGCAGCATTATTGGGCAGTGATACCTTGCTTCAAGCAAGAGGAGGAAGGATGGATCAACATCCAGTAATGAGGATCATGCACCCTTGTTTATTTCAAGGGGTTTCTATTCATGAGAAGGAGATTGATATATGCAGCAAGGAAAGGGACACATCAATCCAACCATTCATATAGTCTACTTTAGATCTTGATGTCTCTTTACATGGAGGCATTTCGCCAGGGAGACCCCTTGATGGGAAGAAGAATAAAGTGTTCTCTCAACCTTGTGCAGCAGTGACATATTTGGATACCACAATGCTGAGATCTATTGATGGATTCCAAGGAGGGTTGAACAATTTTTTGAAATTGATTTTTCTATTCCTCACTCATCTGTTTGCACTGGAAAAGAAGAACTTAGAGATCTATGATGAAATTAGCATGATGTCAAATGGTCACTCCATAGATTTGGGGTAGAAAATGATATCTCTACATACAAAGAAGATTTTTGAAGAAGACAAGAGGGGGCCAACACTCTTGTATGCATGGGCCAAACTATGGAAGTTTTGGAAGAGATAAACCTTTCAAAAGAAGGTTGATCTTCCTATTCTTCAATCTTTTCTTGCACAAGATCAACTGCAAGAGAGGAAAAAAAGATGGAGCTACCATACTCCAACATGTGACTTTGGAATTGATCATGTCAAAGAGGAGAATGATGATATGACAGCTACTTAATTTCATAATTCTACAACGCTGTCATTGTTGGGAAGCCTAGATCCATATTGGGAGTCCCAACTCTTGGTGGAATATTCCAAGGATCTTCATACTTGCATGATTCTTGATGACTTTCTACATGATGATAGCTATTTAATCCTTGATGGAGTCATCTATAATCATGGTAGGATATTCTTGTCTAGAGCTTCCAAGCTCAAGGAGAAGTTACTACAAAGGGCTTATGAAGAGTTTTATTTCGCCCACACTTATTCTATGAAGCTCAACAACATCATCTTGAGGAGCTATTATTGGGAGGGCTTTGAAAAAGAACTATATCAGCATTGTCAAAGATGCATGAACCTTGTGTAGATGGAGTAGCAACAAGACTCTAAGATAGAGTTATTTCAGCCAACTCTTCCTACCTTGGGAGGAGGAGAAAGATCCATACACCACTCCACTTGTATAAGAAGAACTATTGGTGAAGATCATACTTATCTAAATCATGTTTTATTTTATGATTGTATGCATTATTTTACTATGTATATGCAGGCCATGACTCCTAAGAGGATCGTTATACCTTATAAACTTCATGGCCAACTTTGGGCCAAAACTATTTCTGATTATGGCCACTCCCTTGGTGAACAAAGGGAGATTTTGCAGCATGATGGGTGCTTTCCCAAGGCACCAAATATATCTCCCACTTTCAGCCATGGAGATATGTTATGGGCAGCAAGTAAGTGGTGGGAAAACCACTTACCATATCTAGATCTGAGGCAGGCAGGATATCCACTACGCTAGTTGCTCTTGGGTGAGTGTGGGTACTACCCAAAGATTCATATTTTCTTGTCTCGTGCCTTGTTTTTCAATGGGAGGATGCATAAGAAGAAGGCATGGTTGCTTTGGTTGACAAGAAGGGAGTTTGGACATCACATGTTAAATCTCATGTCCATACTTTTGGTTGGGATGTATCTCATGTATTTACATGTATTTCTATTTGGAATGTATCTCATGATCATGTATGTACTTGGGTTTGGGAGAAAATGTAACTCTCACATGAGGAGGCATAAGGGAGCTTGTTTGTATCATGATGATAATGATGCTTTGATATTTGTTGAGAACATGATAGGAGGGATGACACATGGGTTGGATGTGTCCATTGGGAATGAAACTTCCCATACTTTTGCATACTTCAAGAATAGGATGGAACATTGTATGGCTGCTACACTATGTCTTATGTTTCCTTATGTAAGAAGCCATATGATTGACTTATGTCTTTGGGAAAAGTCTCTCACATGGGAATATTTTTGGCAAGACATGTGTTATTTGAGTCATTCTCAGCTAACACCTCTTATCCTCTACTATTTTCAAGCTTTGAAGAAGCTCATGGCAATAGGAAGTTGGTTGGGTGGCCACTTATTGTACTATGTTTTGAGGAAGCAAGAAGAAGAACAATGCTGGTCTCAATGGAGGGACTATTGTCACCATCCAATATATCATATAACACTTAGTCCATGTTTCTTTTGGAGAAAATATGGTGATGACACTTTATTCACTATATGCATGGAATATTGGGCAAGAAGGGTCCCTAGAATCAATGAATGGAATCATGAGGTTCCAAGTATCTTTTGGCTTCATGAGGACTATATTATTGTAGCCCAGGATCAACAGCTCCACATTTATCATAAATGGAGGGAGAGACAACGTAAGTTGAACATTCTTACCTCTCATTTACATCCATGCAGCCCCTATACATTGCATAAGGAGGGGATTGGTGATTGTTTCCATGAGCTATCGAGGATGGCTCACTTTGTTTGGAAGATAGCATGGAGATTGGAGTGTCTCATGGGGGTCGAATCACCCATCATTTATCATCTCTCATGCATTGAGAAGATCAATGGACATCATATGTTTCTTTCTATATATCTTCCATTTCTTCATGATGATAGCTATTTGGGTTATTCACCAAAGGAAAACTTGTATTCTTGGGAGGAGACAAATCCATTGGAGATTTTGCAAAGTCCTTGTGAGTTGCTTGAGGACAAGCAAAATTTTGGAGGGGAGGACTATAATATTCCCAATTAGCCTCAAGCTAATTGGAATATTAATTTTTTTTTTACTTTTTTGTTCATGAATAAATGTAAAAGGGAAGAACATAAAAACTCCTAAATTAGTGAATAAATCAATGCCCCATGTGAACAAGGCTAAATCTGGGCTACTTTAATAAAACACCCTTATGTGTGAAAGGGGTTGAGACTTTTGACTGGGTCAACAGGACCAAATCAACAGCACTGTCCAGATTCAATGAACCTCCTAGATGCACAGCACAGTTTTAGATGGAGGCCACACATGTGAAAGGAGCTAAATCATTAAGATGGTTTAGAGTTTTACAAGATCTCAATATTATAAAAGGAAGAGGAGGACAACAAGAGAAGGGTTTTTGATGACCATTATTTCTGAAGAATATGTCTATTTAGACATTTCTCATTCTCTTGGTTGTTTAGCAGAGAATAGTGTTGTTTAGCACAAGGATCTCCTGTTTAGGAATCCTTCTCCTTCCTTGAGTAGCTCTGGGAAGAGACTTGTATTTCTTGAACACTATCAGGCTTAAGGCAAAGATTCTACTTCCAACTACAATGCAGATCCTGTTGAGGGTTTGGTTGTCTTTGTAAGCTGCAACAAGTGGAGGTTAGATCTATTTAGATCTAGGCCAATCTAGTGCCCCTTTTCAGTGGGAGAGGCTTCTATCCCATTGGCAAGAGTGTTTTCGAACATTTGAGCTTCAGATATACATATTGGCATCAGGCCAAACTATTCTTCAAGCCTACAATGTAGTCCCTCTTCCAGTATTGCGTTATCTACAAAGAAGAAAGTTTCAGGGTGTTTTGGCAAAGTTTGAGGAGTGATCTCTGGTATTGGGAATTTTCCCTTCATTGTGGTGATCCATGGATTTCTGTTATATTCCATGTCATATTTAGATCTGGTCTGAATACTCCTGTATATGCTTTAGAAATTCTGAATAAATCTGCAGATCTACTCCATAGAATCTCAGATCTACTCCATGTGCTTCATGATTTGCTGAAATCCCCAAGGGGAATGTAAAGTAGAGACATTATAGTGTATGGATCTGTCATAGATCTGACTGTTCATGCATTATTTTTCTCTAGATCTAATTTTTAATCTAATTTTATAGTACACTCAATAAAATAACGTTGTCAACGCTTTGCAGTCAATTCTATGTGTTGCAGTACCTCTTTTTGAGGGTTTCTTTCTGTGTAAGTCTCCTATTTTATGTTCTAAGACTGATGGGATTCAATATAATTCTGATTTTATGATGTATATGAAATTATTGAGCCTCCATATTGGCCTACTGCTGCTACCTTTCTGAACTACATTATTTCTGATGCAGTGCTATTTAATCTTGTTGCAGTCCCATTCTGGGGCATTTTCCAAGCTGTACTAGGCATGGGAGACCTGTTTAACCCACCTAGAAGGATTTGTTTCTGATATCCTCTTGGATTCAGGTCCTAGATTTTCAGATCTAAGGGATCCAAGGGTTGGTTTCCAATCCTGTAGCATACATTCCTGAAAAATGCGTTTTTCAGGCATGCCTTGCTAGCAGTCCCAATTTGGGGATATTACAGTCCCTGTGGACCAAAGGGTTGTCCCTACTGGACCAAAGGTTTTCCCCGTAAGGGATTTCCTCGTAGGCCCGAGGGTTGTCCCTATAAGAATGGTCCTTGATGAGAAACGGTTTGATAGGGATCAGCCATAGGAAAATAAACGGGTTGATTAGGATCAATTCGAGGAAAATATACGGGATTACCGTATGCATCATAATGATGTGGAGGATTTCTAGGAGCTTGCAGTTGTTGAGAACCCTGAGGTGTTAAATTTTTCGGCTGAGAATCCAGAGAGAGAGCATACCGTTGCTGAATATCCAATAGATAGTCATTGAATGTATAAGTAGAAACCATAGGTTCAGTGCACGGAGGATGGGTTTCCACAACGCGAGGCTGCGATCCACTCACGACAGGCCTAACAGAAATCATGGGATTGATAAAGATAGATCGGCGAACAACAACAGACCCTGACGACTTAGTCATACTAACAACCGGTGCAGATGAAGCCACATAAACGGTAGGTCGAACCAGGACATATGTAACAATGGCGGAAAAGATGGGTGTTGAAGGCGACATTCCTAATGTAGGAAAAATAGAGCTTCCAGTGGGAACCACTGTACTGGACTTTGCCATTGATGCAACACAAGAAATTATCTGACCCAAAATATGATAACCGGGCGGAAGAGAAACCAATTGAGGGGAAGGTTGACTAGATATATACAGGAAATATTCTGGGAAAAGCTGATATTCCCTAGTAGAAACATGAAGCTCTTCACTACCGACAGGACTGGAATAATCCATATATGACAAAGTCGTAAGATCGTAGAAAAGACGACGAGGACTAGGAGGTAAAGCAACAACTAATAATGGCGATCCTGAAGTAAGAGGAGGGAATTCTTCCTCGCTCCCGAAACCAGAACAAGCACCCTGAGGTGGTTAATTGAAATCAACTGACCCTTCAAGAGGAGACTGGGTAGCGAGAGGCAAGACACTCAGGAGGATACGCTACGAAGACTCAATAGACCTAGTGGACTAAGGTGTTTCCAAAGAAACGTCGGTAAAAGGACTACCACTAGGAGGCAGTGAAGAAGACGACAAAACTGGTGGTTCCACCACCGTGACAATGTTTCAACGCAGGAAGAAAATGAGATAGCCTATTCGAGGCTTTAAGATCAAACACTAAGGAACTACAAAAACAAGCCAAGTAGAAAAATTTAATAGGCATGTGATCGTAGGCAATTAATTTTATGACATTGAAATGAAAATTTGTTGTTTCATGTTTTAAGAGTTGATAAACAGGAAAAATATGACTCTAGTCACTTTTAGATTGAACGAGCATGAAAGGACAAGTGCTCGATGATATTTTCACTTCTATAGAGTCACGAAAATGCCAAAATGACTACTCAGGTAATCTAAGCAAGAGGGTGTACCAAGTTTCCTTGAAATTCCATATACACCTTGGCTATCAAATGAAAGAGAACTGACCAAGGACTTGACGTACGTGCAGGTAGTCTCCCCGAATGCTATGTTCGGTGTATCACAGTTACAGGGTGGCAGAATTGGCTTCCTATAGATAAAGGATTGCAACCTATGAGGGTATCCATTTATATACACGACGGTACGAGGAGCACAAGTCTGTACTAGTGCTGTCTAATGCCAGGTGGCGAATGAAAACTACTAGGTTTAACGGTGTCGGAACACGTCACTATCCTAGACCTCTAAAATATGTGTGTTAGTTTCAATGCTTCCTTAGGTTGATTGAATTCATTTTAAGGTTGATCTTGAATTAATGTTTCGATTTCAAGGCCTTACTGAATGTGATCTCAAATTCCTAAATGCATATTACATGCAAAAGAACATCATTTCTGTTTAATGAATAATAGCTAAGAGAAGGATAGGAATCTATGACAAAGTAGCAATCTATGAAAACATAAGAAAAATTTCGATAATGCATATAATACAACCAAAATATAAAATGAAAACTCTTTCCTAGTTCGTTAAGAGCTAGTTATGCAAAAGAACTTTTCCATTTTCAATTCAAGCGAAAGAATGCAATTTTTTGTTTTTTAGATGAATGAAGCACACAATGCACTGTTACACTAAAAGGAAAAACAAGTACTAGTTTTGAGCACTATGAATGTAAAGATCTAAAATGAATAAATAAAATGAAATACAAACATAAAACAAACTCAAAACATGGATGCACTCTTCCATGAAAACGAAGGGATTTTAAAATGATCCAACAAGCAATGTAATCTATGCTCGAAGTGATGAAATGGAGAGTCAAATGAAAACCAAAGTGATCATCCAACAAACCAAAGACACGAAGAATTGAGAGAAAGACAAACAAAATCAGTCACCGAATTGAAATGACAAAGATCAAAGTGACTCGAACTTAACTCAGAAGGCTTGGTGACAAGAGGGCCGAACAAACAACACAAGACACCTAGAAACCTTAGGGCTACAAAATCCACTTGTAATATTATGGACAAACAATTGAGAATACTGAGACTACAGAGTCAAAAAAATCTTAATAGACCAATTGCAAGGTAAAAAACCAATCCAGAGCCAATAACTAATAACAAAAACTTAGAAAAGAGGTTAAATCAAATTCTATAGGATTCGACATGACTATTAGGTTGTAATCCGTGCCTAACATAGGTTGGCGCACCTGTGACAAAAGCAACATTCGCCAATTGGTGTGACTATTCAAGGAAAAATTGCACCAAGCTAGAAAACCATGAGAAAAAATAAAACCAATGAGCAGAGGTCAGACTTGACACTGTGGAACTGAACAGGATGGTTTAAAATAGTTAGGAAATTCAAGCAAAGCAGAAAAACCATTAAACGACCAAAGTCAACTCGACAAGCCAAACGCTCAACAAAAAATGAGACGACAAACACTCACTACTCCCCAGTGGAGTCGCCAACTTGTTATGTAGGTAAACCCCCTCTATGGACGAAGGCGAACCCTCTATCCTTAGGGTGGGTCTAGCAGCAAGAGGACATGCTAATAAGTCGATTCCTAGTTAATGAATGAAACTAAGTCGGGAGATATTTTCCTACCTTTTATCCAACACAGTTGTCATAACTGTGGTAGCAGTCTCCTGATCTTCGTCCTGACACGTCGTGTTCCTTGATCTATGGTGCTCAGGTGCCTACACAAATATCAGAGAAAAAAAGCAACATACGAAACAATGTTTGCATTCATAACTATCTAATTGGTCAAGGATAATTACACGTATTGTGTAAGATCAATCACATCAACACAAGACGGGAACCAAAACATCAGTCATGTATATATTAAGAGAAAGAAAGAGATTACAACCAAATTAGCCTTGACATCACAGCCTCCTTCAATGGGTCGAGTCAAAACGCGTCTTGAGTATTCGTTGGGGAATTTGGACTTGGCGAGGAAATAAGCCTAAGCTCTCTCTCTGCTCTATCTCACACCAACTATATCACACTGTTTCAGCTATTCTCCAAAATTTTCAGCTATCTAAACCATTCAGCTAGCTACATGTATGTGAGAGAGATATATTTATAGAAGGAGAGGAGGAGGTTGGGATCCCTCAAATGGTGGAAGGTATGCCTTATCCTTTGGGAGGATTTCGCAAAAGTAGGGGACAAGAAGCCAAAATAGGGTGCTCGACGTTATTTAGTCGAACCACCCATGCTGACTCGATCGCGAAGTGGTTGGAAATGGAAAATTCGCTTCTATATTTAAAAAGCTTTCCAAAAACAGCTCGATGCAGATAGTCCATTGAGACAGAGCGCCAATGGGAACAGGGCCTAGTGTTAATTTCATTTATCGGCGCAAGGCCATAACTTCCTGCCAATTCCAACCCAAAATCATGTGTTTTTTATGGTCTGTTCCAGGAATAGTCAATAGAGGAAATGTTCTTCTCATGAAAATGGATGCAATGACACTTTCTGCAAGGCATGACACTACATATAAATCACAAAAATGGTCCTCCAATGTGCGGGATGGGGATTGCAGGGATGGTGACAAAATGTTGTGTAACAACAACTAAGCACAAATATATATGTACAAGAGCATGAAATTGACTTTATGAATCACAGGGAGAGAAACTAGGGTTATCAAAACTATAAAGAAGAAATTAAATGTTGTATATCCAAAATCTAAACTTTGTTAGGATTTCAATTGTACAGAAGTATTTACACCTAGTGTTTCACTTTCATGCCCTAGGATCTTATAACAACATCTACTAGGGTTTTTTCATAAACCCTAGTTATCATAACCAAACCCTAAAAATCTAGAGTTTCATGAAAGATAAGGGTTGATCTAATATATATGTCAAACACCCTAGCAACATACAAATATTCATGATTCTATAACAAAACCCTAGAGATGAGAGAGTTATTACCATAAATAGATTTTAAAGACAAAATGACCATACCTTCTCATATGACGGGGATGTACTAAAAATATTAGAAATTTTAAATATACATTGAGTGTTTCTTCTACAAAATTTGAAAGGGCTCTCACACATCATGACAATATCAACATCTTCATTGTCCATCTCCATATGAGTCTACTTTTATCAGAGTGTCGAAGGATCCAAATTTATTACCAAGTTACCATTCCCTCAATTCATAATATCAACATATCTTTCTAATTTTTCTTCCTTCATAATATCAACATATCTTTCTAATTTTTCTACCTTAATTGAAAAGTACTACCAAGAAAAAGATTCAAGTACAAGAGTATGATTATGATTTTGACAATCTAGGGATACTTTAGAGAGGGAGGATTTCTAGAGATTTCAAATTCAAACCCTAATACTTTTTATATTAACTTTATAAACATGAATCCTATGGTTTGATCCTCAAATCCAATTCTATCCTTACAAGGGTTTTCCATTTCACCCTAGATTACCTACAAGCCCTAGAGACCAAAATATAGAATAGAATATGGTTAGGGTTTCTCTTTAAGGTTTCTCAATACCAACTATGTTTTACAAGAACTTAGTTTCCAACAACCGCCAACAATATGAAGATTACAAACCCTAAACAAAATCCTAAAATCATAATCCAATTTAGGTTAAGCCTTATATGGATAAAAAAATTATTTGTACCTCAAGAGTTACATACCCTAGTCCTCCAATATTACAAGAAGTCTGCTACAAAGGTTTCTTCAAGATGCCATGATCTTCTTACTACTCTTCCAAATATGTTGAGGTCAAGGATTGCTTGTAAAAGTATATTTTCTTTCCAACCAAACATGCTTCCTTCAATTTGAATATGGATGCAATTTGTCTGCTTTGAGTCTCTTCACATGAATTATATGATCTCTAAGCTAATTTTGGATCTCTGAGCTATATGTAAATTTGGATTTTTTGAGATTACTGAACCTTCAACCCTTTAGTTAGGGATTTTTTTTTCACTGTAAAATACCTTTAGATTAGTTCTATAACTAATTTTATTGACTGCAGTCTAGATCCTCCTATAAGGTTTACTTGTTTTTCTTTATTAAACGGATATTTCTTCAGGTAATTAGGCTTGAAACTTATTCTATTACTGTAAATCTTAGATTTGATAAGAAGGTTATTTTTCTACTTTTAGTCTTTGTCTAGGCCTCCCAAATTTTGAACAAGAATGAATATGTTCCCACATATACTTATATAATTTCAAAACTCAGAGTTAAATTTCAGACCCTTGTGTTTTAATTCTGAACAATGTTATGCAGGTTTTGGATTCTTATATATGAAACTTCATATTTTAGTGTTTCTTCACATATGAAGTTCGTATTGCTCTTATGATCTTCTTTGCATATGTAACTAGGTTGTAGAATGGGTCTTATATTTGCACTTAATTATTATGAAAATGAGGTCCCAAACATTCATATATCCTTGCCACTTTCTCTGTTGTCTCTTAAACCACATTTTCAAATCACCTTGTCATAGAAGAGATCCTTAGTTTTCAAGTGAAGTCATTAAAAATATCTTCAAGATGCATGTCCCCTTATCCTTCACCTTAGCTCTGATACCATGCTAGAAAATAAAAAAGGTATAAATATTTTCTTATCTTGATAATTACTTGCGATATTTATGCCTTCTTATTAGCTTCTTTTATATTTTATTTATCTTATTTTCATCAACTACCAAAATATAAATAAATGAAGATAGAAACAAAAAGGACATAGGACGTATGCTTTCATCCAGGGTAAAAAAACCCTTTCCTAGGAGAAAAACCAACAACATTCTCTTCTCTTATTCAAGAACCAAATCAAACGCGACAACAAAGACATCATCCAATACACGAAGTCAGCTTCCCAGGAATATTATTCAAACTTTAGTCAAATTCTCTAGAAGTCACCACAAGTTCGTCCTTCCAAAAAATAATTCATCACGGTATCGACCCTCTCTGAAATTCCTGAAATTCGGCATGTAACTTTTGTCCTATAATTCATCTCAGTCCTCTTGCATGTGTGGTAGAAAAAATAGAAAAATTCTACCCTTTTCTAGAAAAAGTGTCTCTTCCTCCTTCACTATAGTTCTTCCTTCATTCCTAGGCTACTCACACTTTTTCTTCTTCTCTTATAACTGCATATCGAATCATACTTGGATGGATTCCATACTAGGTCGAATATGCTGCTTATATATAGTCTTCAAGGGTGGTCGAATCCCTTCAATGAGGCTGACTTGATGGAAGGATAGGTCGACTTGGTGGAGGAGAGATGCATGACTATTTTACATAAAAAATAAATTTTGTTCTTTGATATAAAATCCCATTAAAGTTCTATAGCATGATGACAAGTACAATGATTCATGGCTCAACCCTAGAAGCACTCAATGGGTGCTTTGACCTATAAACAAAATAAATTGAGGATGCAACCCATGCTTATAAATTTATTTTTTCTTTTACTTTTACATTTTTTTTCTTTTCTTTTAAATACATAATAATTACATCATGAAATGAGCCAAAATACAATTATGAAGACCGGTACTACTAACATTTTCAACAGAAATCTCACATGTAACTAGCTTGGATTTCAATTTGGGTGGGAAGGATAATAATTGTTCCATCCAACCACTTGAGATAACCCCAACTAGTAAAATATTTGGCATTCAAGATGACTTTGCGATAGAAACTGACCTCCCTCTTAGACTGAAGGCAAGATAGAGGTTTTTATTACTTGTCCAGTCCACAATATAGACTCACTTAAAAGTGCAACATATTTACTCTATTCCAAGGCTACCACATCTAAAAAAAACTACAAGGCTTGATCACAACCAATCTTCCCAACCACCTAAGCTAAACTCAATTGACATGAATCTCTTATAGAAAACAATGATTTTATATTGGATTCATTTTGCAGGGAGGAGACCTTGGAGAAGGGTATAGGCCTTAGCTTGATTGTTTATTAATATTCCTAAGCCTCAAGTAAAACTTGTTTCTAATTTTATTTTAGGATCTAATATAATCTACATACTTGCCACTTCTGAATAATATGTTTGATTATTATTCTTAAATCACAAGGAAAAAAATCATAATCATAATATATAACATATTGTTAGGATATTTATACATATATGAGTTAGTTAAGTTCAACTTGGCATAATATGTCTATTAGGTAAAAGTGTGTTTCTTTAGTATCCATTAGTTGCATTGTAATATGACAGTCACGATATGTTCTATGACATTGATGATATGTTCTAGACGTAGAGAGATCCAACCATTCATATTCTCCTCGATACAAAAGGATATTGACTCAATGCTTAACACTATGATGAACCCTTAGCTAAACTAAGAGGGGGGGTGAATCAATTTAGTACATTCATGGAAATTTAAACTTTTTCTTTAAACTTATTTGCACCTCCATTTCTTAAGCAACTTAATATATAATGAATTAGAAAACTTAATATGTGAGCAGCAAGTGATAAGAAGAATAAATACAATACATCAAAACATAATCATCATGCATATAGACTACAGATATAAGTGGAAACCCATAAGGGATAAAACCACATCTTATTATTGTTGTGATGCAAAGTCAAGCTCCAAATCCCTCTCACAACTGATTTTCTATAGGCTACAACCTACAGGAGGCTACTACCTCAATTACTGCAAGCTACAAATTGCATGAAAGCTCCAACTCCCATCTATTTTTTGCAGGCTACAACCCACATGAGGCTCCTACCTCAACCTGCTACAACCAGACATATATCAAGCTACAACTTGATATGGAAGCACCAACTCCCTCACATAACAATAAAATCATATACTGATTTACCTAGATATCAGCTATGTTTTACTCCTTCTTCACTGCTACCCTTTCAGCCTTCATATATGCTTTATATTAGCTCTAGATGTGCACAACATATCTATCTGATCACTCTCATTCTTCCACTCTCTAACCCCTTTATGCACATTACAATAACATCATTTATAGAGATAAATTCATGGTTGTTTTCATTCTATATGGGAATATGAAATGAAAAAGCATGACTCCTTTCCTTCCAACCACTCATTTCCTCACTCAACATATTCAAAATGTTACAACAATATATACATTTATTTCAGTATCAAATGGATTTTTTCTTTGCCTGGGAGACTTTCCTTTGCATCACAAAGACTATAAAATATATCAATAAATTTAAATTCATACAAAATATTTCAACTCAACCCTTTCAGCTTCTTAGCTTTGTTGTGCATTTGTCTTCTTCTACTTGCTGTCCCTTTGTATTTTATGTTTATGATGTTATATTATAACTATTCTGCATAACTGCCTTTTTCCCGACTCGACCTATCTACCTTCCTTCTCTTTCCCACAGTGTTCAGCCTTCTGCTATTAATCAGCCGCAATACACTGTTACACTATAGTCGGGTCATTGTTCTGCATGAATTTTTACTTACCCAAGTCTTTTCTTCCCGCGTTCAACCATTTCCTTTATCACCTGATTCTACTCCTGCGTTCAAACTTTTCTTTATAAACCGATGTAACCACATACAAACCTAGACCTGAAATATATTAAAAAGGAACTCTGGAATGAATCGCATCTGACCTCATATCACATATCGGAGTTTCTTGTGTTATTTCTATATATAGCTCTCTTTCTCCCCATGCGATTTTATAACTCAATACACACACCCAGAATTTTAAATGTATTATCATTTACCTTTGGAAGGTATCGCGTCCAGTCTCTCATCGCAGTTCGACATTTTTCATTGTTATCCATTGTGCTCTAGTACTTCCGAACTCCCGATTTGCGATATGAGAAGGGGTCCCACCTTTCTTATCGCAATTTTCCATCGCAGTTTCCTCATCGCAGATTCTTATCATAGTTTCACTCCGATCTATGGTTATAACCTCTTGCGACATGTGATTTGCGATAAAAGGTTTGGGTCCCACCGGGGTGCCACGTCACTACCACATCGTTTGCCACATCACCTACCACATCACCTGCCATGCCATTAAGATGTCTTTGCGACTTGTGGGATCAGGTCCACATCGTCTGCCACGTCAGCAACCATGTGATCACTTGCCACGTCAACTACCACATCATCTCCCGTACTTCGCATTTCACAATTTCTTGTGTCTCTACGGTTTTGCAATCATCCTTCTGCTTGCGATTTGTGATTTCGCGATTTCGCAACCTGTGGCGAAAACCTTATCGCACGTCCAACCTTTTAGCATTTACCATAACGTTTCTCCTTATCTTAAGTGATATGCGATATGCTTCACATCGCGACTTAAATAACATACCTCCATGCAACTTCGCAATACACAAAAATTTCCAATATGCAATATGCGCCAACCGTATTCTGTGATCTGGTCCGTCCATCGCTCACTATCATTTCTGCGACTTGATCCTCATCGTCCATCTTGGCATTGATGGCAACGTTTCCTCTAACACTTACTCCCCCTTTCATTCTGAGAAGTTCCTTTCTTCCTCTGCTTGCTTTTCATAAGTGCCTTTCTTCTTCTGCTTGCTTTTCCTCCCCCTTTGACAGAAATGGCAAAGGGTTAGACAATGGTGTATGCTATAATACTCCGATACTGGGGATCTGTACCATAACACTGCTCCAAAAATAACACTTGGTATTCTACTGATAGGAAGACTGCTCCAAATACCAATTGATGAATATTTGTAATGATATATTGATAATAACATTTTTCTTATTCATTCTTCTTAAAAGAATTTTGTTACATTATTAACACTTGTAGAGATAAATGCAGTGTAATAATCCTCTATATATCTTTACTAGCTCCATAACTATATCTCTTCTGTGACAACTTTTATGGGCTGCACTCCCCTTGAGAAGTTGCTTCTTGACTAACCTTGGCTGGATGTTTGTTCCTGATTTTGCAGCCTCTACTGGAGATTTTTTTTTTTGAGAGAGAGTATCATCTACAGGCACTATCCCTAGTTTGTCTCTTAGATACTCGAAAGGTTCTCTAGCAAGAGGTTTTTTAAATATGTCTATTGTATGTTCTTTTGTTGGGACATATTCCATCTTTACTATTTTCTCTACTACTTGTTCTCTAAGGAACTGGTACTTTATTGGGATGTGCTTGGTTTTCAAATGAATTACATGATTTTTTGATATGCTTATTGCACTTGTATTGTCACATTTTATATAAATATGTTCAGTGATGCTTACATTCATGTCTTGAAGAGTTTGTTTCATCCACACTACTTATGTTCGACAAGTTGTTGTTGTAGATAGAGATACAGATGTTTGATTCTTTCTTAACCATGCCACCAGAATTTCTCTCAAATATAATGCACCTACACTTGTTCTTTTCTTGTCATCTACACAGATGGCCCAATTTGCATATGTATATGTTTTCAATGTGAAATATTTACCTTTCGGATACCATAGGCCATAATGTGCAGTTCCTTGTAGGTATATAAATATCCTCTTGATTGCAAGCAAGTGATTTTGTTTTGGTGTTGCTTGATACCTTGCTACAAGTCCTACCGCCAACATAATGTTTGGTCTAGAAGCTTTTAGGTATAGCAGACTTCCTATTATGGATCTGTAGTGTCTTTGATCTACATCTGCAGATCCATCATCAACACATAACTTGCATCCAGTGATCATGGGAGTTGACAGGTTTGCAGTGTTCCATTTGGAATATTTTTAACATTTCTCTTAAGTATTTTTCTTGTGAAATCAATATGCCTTTGTTCTTATGTAGAATTTGAAGTCCTAGGTAGAAGGTAAGCTCTCCAATCATAAACATCTCAAATTCTGACTTCATCCCTTCTACAAATCCTTTTAATAAGTCATCCTTGTTGTTGCCAAACATGATGTCATCTACATATACCACAACAATTGAAAGTTCATTTTCATGAGCCTTTATATATAGATTGTTGTCTACTCCTCCATTCTTGAATCCTTGTTTTTGAAAGTACTTGTTTAGCTTGGAATACCATGCACGTGGTGCTTGTTTGAGACCATATAGGGATTTCTTTAATCTGCACACATATTTGTGCTTATCTGATAAGGAAAAACCTTCAAGTTCTTCCATGTAGACTTCTTCCTCTAGATATCCATTTAATAAGGCAGAATTCACATCCATTTGATATACCTTGAAATCATGATAGCATGCAAAAGGCAGAAACATTCTAATTTCTTCCATTATTGCTACAGGGAAAAAATTTCATCATAGTCAAGTCCTTCGATTTGAGAGTATCCCTTACATACAAGTCTGGCTTTATTTATGATTACCTAACCTTGTTCATTCATCTTATTCTTGAATATCCACTTTGTGCAAATGACATTTTTCCCAACAGGTCTTGGTATTAACACCCAGGTTTTGTTCTTCTCAATCTGATCTAATTATTTGTTCATAGAATTTATCCAATTTTTTTCTTTGTTCGATTCATCGAAATTATTTGGTTCTATCTTTGACAGCATGGCTAGATACACTTCCTCAGTCTGTTTAGCTAGTTGCCTTCTAGTTTGGACTCCTACAATCTTGTGTCCAATGATTTGATCCTCTCGATGGTTCTTCTGAGTGTGTCTCGAGGGTCCTTTTGAGTTTAATTCTGTATCTTCTCTTGTCTTATTCTGTTCTTTATTTTTTTGCTTCTCATCTTCATGATCATCTAGAGGATTGACATATTTTGTACTTCCGGTTTTTTCTAGTAGTTCTTCATCGAATCTCACATCATTGCTTTCCACAATTTTATGTAGCCTTTAATTGTAGCATCTGTAACCTTTACTCTTTGATGCATATCCAAAAATATTCCTTCATCAGCTCTTGCATCATACTTCCGTAATTTTTCATCATTATTATTTATGAAACATTTGCTGCCAAAGACTCTAAAGTGCTTAATTAATGTCGATTTCCCATGCCACAATTCATATGGAGTCTTGTCACAATTTGGTCTGAGATGAGCTTTGTTGAGGATATGAACAACTGTATGTACTGATTCTTCCCAGTAGGTTTGGGGAATGTTTCTTTCTTGCACCATGGCTTTGGAAATCTATTGTGCAGACCAGTTTTTCCTCTCTATGACTCCATTCTGTTTAGGTTTACCTATACCTATAAATTGTTTCTTTATCCCATATTCATTGCAGAGGTTTGCAAAATCATCGCCTATGAATTCACCTCCTCTGTCTGATCTGATGAATTTTAGTTTACATCTAGTTTGATTTTCTGGCAGTGCCTTAAATATTTTAAATTTCTCAAACACTTCAAATTTTTATCTGAGAAATTCCACCCATTTTAATTTGGAAAAATCCTCGATTATCAACATGAAAAATGTTTCTCCACTTGGTGCATTAGTTCTTGAAGGACTGCACAGATCCATGTGTACAAGATGAAGAGGCTTACTTGTAGATAGTTGGTCTTTAGCTTTGAATGATGTGCGAGTTTGTTTACCCAGTTGGAAGGACTTACATATGGTATTTGGTGGCTTCTTTAGTGTAGGAAAATCTCTGTCAGCTTTCTTTTTGCTTAGTTTGACAATGTGGTCAAAATTTAGATGTCCCAATCTTCTATGCCATAACCAAGATTAGTCAAGTTTTCTGATGTGGCATGCTTCATTCTCTTCTTCTACTATATAAACATTACTCTCTGTTCGAACACCTTTGACCAAGCTCTTTCCTGTGGTGATTGACCTTACTTAACAACCTTGTCTTTGAATAACACTTAGCAAATTGGATTTTAGACTGTCTACAAACAGGACATCCTGAGCCTCTCCTCTTCCATTATCCAGGATGACTGTGCCTTTTCCCTTGATTTTCCCTGCTCTATCATTACCGAATGTTACATTCCCAGATTTCTTTTCATCAAAAGTTACAAACTTGCTTCGGTCTATAGTTATATGTTTTGAGCACCCACTGTCCACATATCATTGATTGTTCTGATCTTGAGCAAGTAAAACCAGATCACATTTATTTAACTTCCTTTTCCATTGCATGTAGCTATTTTTTCGATCAATTTCCTGAGGATATGGATCACAGTATTTGAGAGGACATTCATAAGACTTGTGCCCATTTTTATGGTAGTTAAAACATTTGATTGTATTTCGGAATAGATTATATACACGAGTGAATCCACCATTGTTCTTAATTCCCTTTGAGTTTCCATACTCCAGTCTCCTTATATACTAAAACTTTTACAGCAAAAACAATACCAATGGAAGTAGTATCTGTCTCTAGTAGAGAAAGTTGTTTTTGGATATAAACATCTAGTCATATGAAAATTCTGTCTTTGGAAGCCATTTGATCTGTGCTGGAATGTTTCTTGGCTTTTTACTCCTCTTGTTTCCATGGCTTCCCTTGTGGTGGGTTTTTGCTGCAGTTCATGAGGATTTGAAGGATTTCCCACATTTTTGTTCTCAGATTGATGGGAGTCAACATTTTATTTTAGGATAGCTTTCACAAATGTAATAGCTTTCTTACCCTCTACCTTCGATTTGCTAGATTATTCTTCATATACTATCCCAGTCTTAAAAAGAGGAGATATTAGTTTATTTAATATCTGGTCCAATTGTTCAACACCTTTTAAATATTGAATGTTCATTGTTAAATCAATTTTAGCCTTTTCCAATTTCTTCCTCAGACTCACCAGCTCTTCTTCCAATATTCGACATTCTTGAATTTTCTCTCTTCTTTGTTGCAACAGAATGTCTTCTACTTTCCTTGCTTCTACTAGTTCAATTTTCAACTTGATAAAATCTTCATATTTTGGTTCTTCCTTTACATGTTTCAGAAGGATTGCCTTCTGTTTTCTATTCTTGAGCTTGAGTCTATCTATTTCCTTTAGGGCACTCACCAACTCCCCCTCAAGATCTACCTCACCTTCTTCTTCAAATTCCAGGAGATCTTTCTCAAGCTCTTCCTTGGCCATCAAAATGAATTCTAATGTTCCTTCTTCATTGGGGGATTCATCTGAGTTCTCAGATGCACTGTTGTCTTGTTGAGCATAGAATGTGTTAGCCAGCTATAAAATTTGTCATAGAAAAAGGTGGCTAAGACTTTTTGAGCCTTCAAGGAACAAATTTTATTGCCAAAAAGTGTTGGCTCTTGAAGACTCTTGAAGGCCTCATGCCTCTCCTCTGTCCAAATCTTCACTGTGGTTCCCTTTTTTATATACTCAGAATTTTTGTTGTTTCCATAAAAGAAAATACTGCTGCAAAATCATCATTTTTCCCCTCTCTCCACTCAAAACTAACCTTCATTTTGCTCCCCTTTTTTTCTCCATAAAACTCCTCTATTTTCATGATCCCTCTTCTTCCCTTCATGAAAATCATTTTTACAAGGTTAAGAACTCACTTTTTAGCCTTACCAAAACCCTCAAATTCCTTTGAAAAACCATTGAAAATCTATAAAAAAACCCATTTTTTGCAAAAAGGCTTAAGCCCCCTTGGGCTAGGTCTTAAAACCACTTCCCCTCCATGTGCCCGCACCCTAAAACCAGGTGCTAGACCCACAAAGTGCTTATCGCATCGCAAATTCTGAGAGCGCAAGTCTTTTTTCCATGTTTAAAAAGTTTTGATGCGATTAAGCCCATGTACATACCCCCCGATCGTATTATCATTTCATGTAACCCGTGGGCCTGCCATCGGGTGCTAAATCATTGAAACTATTCATTCCCGATGGTCTCTTTCCTTTGTTAAAACATTTAACCCACTTACCCAAAGTTTTGATCTAATGCGCCAAAGTCATGTTTTTAATATAAAAATGGTTTGATCAAAAAGACCCAAAGCACAATCGCATCGAAAGAATCTACAATGGGTTGTTTGAAAGACCCGCATCAAACTTTCCAATGCGATTGGGTCCCATATATATAAACCTCGCCCCCACCACTTTCCATTCATATAACCTACGCCTGGGACTAAGAGTTTAAGTCCCGAGGCACCTATCGCATCAGAAACTTCTGCGAAGACTCTTCCGATTGCTCCCCTTTGAAACCCCCGATTGCGATGCCCCGGTCGCACCATCGCATCGACCCACCTCCAATTTCCAATCCCCGATTGTTTGTCCTCCATTGATCTTTCCCCCACCTTCTGTGATCCAATGGTCCTCATTTGCTCCGATCATTAACCTTTACACCACCAATTGCGACCTCCTGACGCATGTCCCACCGTCGATCTGATTTGCAGATCGACGGTCAGCGCTCAATCGCATCGCAAGTTTCATCAGGTGCGTTTGTTTTTTCCTCCCAATCGGCCATCCCTTCGATTCATTTTCCACCGTTGATCTGATCCTCAGATCAACGGCCCGCGCTACATCGCATCGCAATTTTTTTTGCCCAGCGCTTTAAACATTGTTTCTCCACCGATTGTGATCCTCTGATTGGATCTGGACCGTCCACGTGTCCAGATCAAACGGTCCCAGATCATTTCATCTTATTCTTCCCTCCGCTCTCCTTTTTTCATTCTCTTGGCTTATCTCCACCATTGGATGCTGCCATCCAACGGCTACGCTCCTCCCCACATCCTATGCAGCAGTTAAACCCACAACGCAGGATTTCTTAATTTTTTTTTTGTTTTGTAGGTGTTTCAATGGTTTTTCCATTATAAATGAAGAAAATCCGAGGGCTGGGAATGACGATTCTCATGCCTTCGATTCATTAAAAGAGAATCCATCCACAAGTTGATTCTCCATGTTTCGTCAATGTTTCATGAGGAATTGATGCCATATGAGCCCTGTGCGGCCTGCACATCAACAAGACACAGCAATGCATAAAAGAAACAAAGATTATCAATGTTTGAAGATTTCCTAGCACAGTTTGAAGGATTAAGGCATACATTCAGCAAATCAAAAGCCTAAGTCCATGGATTAAAGCGTCATAAAGACTGGAAGACATAGGATAAGCCTGATCAGACCTAAAACACAGATCTCAAGTAACTTAAAGGTGTTTTGGGAAGAAACAAAGACAAATGTCGGTCCGAGAAAGCTTCCACCGCCCCAAGCAGAGGCTAATCGAACCCTCTCCAGCTCCTAAAGGCACTTGCAGCCTCACAGTAATCAAAGAAGGCTTAGTCATTATCTGAAACAAGAGGTGTTTGCCCGAAGACAGCTGAACAATTAATACAAATCAAAGATCTTATCTCTAATTGTCGGCAAAACTATTTTAAAGATTAAGAACAGCCCAGAAACAAATCTTTTCAATCATTAGGCCTCGGGGAGCAGAAACAGAGTTACTTCAAAATGACACAGAGCCTCAAAAGTCAACAAAGGCTCTCACCGAGCTTAATTCATAAATGTACATCAATTTAATACAGACAGGTCATCTGTAAATTACTTCATCAAGCCCCTCAAAGGCCAAGGAGTCATTAATCCATATTAATTGACCCAGGAGATCTTTTATCAGATCCCACCTCCTCATTCTTCTATAAATACTTCTGTAGAAGCTGAGAAAAGGTTGGTCTCTGGACATCTGAATGCATGTAATTGTTTCTGAAGCTATTGATGCCCTGTTTGTGACTTGAAGATGCATAAGATGATATGAGAAGTTCGAAGTTGTAGAGACCCACCGGGCTTGCTGATTGTAACTGGTTTGAACATCTGATACAAGCTAATGATTTATGGGATCCTGAATTGTGTCAATGGTGATATGTTCCTCACTGTCGATTTTTATTTTCTTTAAATGTTTTCACTCTGTCCACTTTCTTTGATAAAGAGTAGCAAACATAGAGCTAGGATTTACTCTCAATAGTACCCTACTCTTACTGAAAGCTTTATTTCTATGTTTTCTTCATTCAAACGTTTTCTTTGAAGAGTATATTAAAGCAGGTTGGTTTCAAAGCACTTGCCTGATCTAAATTGCTCTTTATGACTGTTATCTGTGTTTTTCTTATAGAATATGCTGAAAGCAGGCTAGTTTGAAAGCACTCACTTGATCTTAAGCTATTCCAACTGTTTTAAAAAATGTTTTCCAACTAAAAGTACTTCAATGCAGGCTGGTTTAAAAGCACTTACCTGATGTCAGAATACTTTTATGTTTTTCCTTAAGTACATGCCGAAGGAAAAATAGTTTGAAAGCACTTATTTGATCTTAAGCTGTTCACTGTTCTTCATTTGTTTGTTTCTCCATTTCCTATCTGTTTCATTCCATAAATCACTTTAAGAGATCCTTTGACATAATTGAATTTCCCCATAGATCCTTCTTGAACCTTGTTGTCCAATTAAAATCCTCCTATGACTCCATAGCCCAATGGGTTAAAAATATCTTTGTCTTTTCTGTCAACCGAATCATCCCTTCATTTGCATACATCTTCACCCTTTATGTTGAACTGCCTTCACCTTCATCATGTCTTGCCCAACCAAAAGAAACAAAACAAACCCCTGCTCATCATAACTAGCCTAATATCACATTTCAGGTTTTAAAGATTACATCTTTTAACTCATTCATAGAGAGATCCCTCTCTGGATTCAGGAGGGCTAGATCCTTGAATCCCAAAGCGGTTTGATGTTGTCTTATCTTTTTGCTTTTCCAACTGCCAAAACATAGGAACCCCAACAATGTTCTTCTCTATTAAATCTATTCACTTCTTCCTATTGTTGAAATTTATTTTCTTCCTTTTGACTCGGCCTTTTATTTTCTTATGAGAACATTTTGGCTTATAATGCCCCACTCTCACACACTAGAAGAAAACTTGAATGGAACTTACCTTTGTACTTACATGTGCTCTATCCAAATTTCGGGACAAATTTGGCTTCTTCTTCAATAGAGCAGGGCATGTACCTTCCTCTTTTCTCTTCATGCACTTGTATGCCCTAAAGGTAATCTCCTCGTTGTGTTTGACTTCCCCTTTGAAGTCAGATCCTACATGTCGTTAGGTTCCCAAGTAATTGGTTTAAGGATTAAGGTTTCCTAGTTTGTTGTTTCTTCTATGGAAGAAACCCTAGGATTAAACTTTGCCTGTAGAGATCCTCAATATTTTCTGATTACAACACTTTCTTTTTAATTTCTTCTCCTATGCCTATCACATATTCACAAATCTGAACCTAAGAAATAATGCAATCATATCTTCATATTCATTCATTTTTAAGTTTTCAAACTCTAGTTCTATGCTTAAATTTGGCTATCTTCACCTTTTATCTCCCCATGAATGTTTCCTAAAGTATCCCATATATCTCTTGCAGTCTTACCGTGCATATTTTTAATAAATCTAACTCTCACAGACTCACTCAATAGTGCATTCATTTCTTTTGCATTGGCTCGTAAATTTCGTTTGGCTTATTCCTCAAGCAATCATATCCTTTATGCATATTTTTCTTCCACCACAGCCAAAAACTTCTCATTTCTAGAGACATTAAGTATGTTCTCATTCTTATTTTCCAGAAATAATAGTTTGTTCCAAAGAACAATGGGGCTTTATTTGTTGAGCATCCTTCTAGGCTAGCCATTTTGGGACCTAGGACCTCCTTCAGCTTGTTAAACTGCTACTAAAGGAACTTTCTCGATACTAATTGATGAACCCTAGCTAACCAATGAGGGGGGGGTGACAGTTTAGTACATTCATGGACATTGAACTTTTCCTTTAAACTTTTTACACCTACATTTCATAAGAAAATTAAGATTTGCCAATTAATCGTAAAAACTTAATATGTGAGAAACAAGATAAGAATATTAAATACAATACATCAACACATAATCATCATGCACATAGACTACAGATATATGAAACCCATAAGGGAGAAAACCACATCTTATTATTGTTGTGATGCAAAGGCAAGCTCCAACTCCCTCTCAACTGATTTTCTGTGGGAGGCTGCAACCATGTGAGTCTTACTACCTCAATTTCAAAAGAAGCTACAATTAGCACGCGATGTTGGGGTTCCCATGTTTTGGAATTCTTGGCAATACCAAAAGATTAGACAACATCATAACCAATTCCCTGACCTCGTGGATCTAGCCCCTCCCAGGTCCAAAGAGGGATCTTCAGCAGTAAAAGGTATGTGTCTTTGAAACTCGTTTTAAAGGTGTTAGCCATTTATAAAGTGCGAGGTTTGTTTTGTTTGATTGTTTGCTTGGTTGTTGGGAATCGGGAAAGAAGGGTTCAATATAAGACAAGGATGAGTGAGGATGATTTTGTGCAAAGGGGAGGTAATTCAGAGAACACTCGAGACCATTGGGAAATGGAGTCGTGGAAAGGGTTTGCTTTGCTATTCAATATGTGCTTGCAATTGGGCTCACACTAAAGTATTGATCTTGTAAAGATGATAGTGTGGTATGAAATGGATAAGAGTGAATGACAAGGAAACCTCCAAGATGCACAATGAAGATTCAGACTGTGGACAGACGTGCCATTAGACAACCTGGTGTGAAATAACCTCACAAGAGGTTAACCCAGACAAGGCAACATCAATTATTTTAAACACAAAGGTGAAGGCCTGAGATCGAGAGAGACTTTGAACTCTCAATGCTTAACATCCAACTTAAGGGAACTTAGAAAGGTTCAATTAATAGAAAATGACCCTAGTGAGACAGAATCAACATTCAAAACTCCCAAGATCCCAATTCTCAATTAAACTTTAAAGAACATCTACTGCATTCCATTAATTCATATATCGCCTAGCAAAAAGAAATATGGGCTACTACATTGGTTAAATTAGCTAGAATTAGTGCTCGGGATAATACAGCGCACAACATCAAAGTTAGGGAGATCAGAAACATAGGGTACTACGCAAGGGTAAATCCTGCCATATTTCTGATGCGCACTTGCATTAAATGTGAAATATGATGAATTACAAAGGAAAACAGTAGACAGACAAGTGTGCAAACATCACCAACAGCTTTAAATCAGATCCAAAGAAATTTGCTTGTCATATTAAAGAGCAACACCAATCATGTACAACATTTCCAACAACTTGATACTCAGCCTCGAAACATCTTCCCTAAATTTACCCATAACTTTACACAGAGAAATATATCTCAAGAAAATGGGACTGCATCTAAAGAGATCTCATCAACAATCCTTATAATGAGTTTCTTCATGAGTTTTTACAGCTCGAAAGAGAGGCGTAGGGGATAGATGAAACACTAAATGAAACATTAAAATAGAGTAGAAGAAGAGGGTCGAGGCCCATTCTCTATCTTAATGTCTATGCATTAATCTTCTGTACTTTTTATGAAAGAGTGATCTTCGATAGCTTTCTGAAATTTACTCCAGGTATGGCTCTTGACGTACTTTCGCCGCAGCAATTTTAGTACTCCGTGAATAAACCAAAGGTAGATAAATGAATTTAGGGTCTCGCCATACTCGTGTAACAAATTTCTCGTAGCATCACTGTGGATCGGGTCAAGCCAGGGTGGAAATCTTCTCGTATATACAATGTAGAATAAAGACAACATGGGTACCGTGTCCTTTTTTAGGGAAAATTCTACCTAGTGAAACACCGATGATATTGTTCTTTTTTGTGTGTTAGGGCCCCCATTAGGCCTTCGTGATAATCATGAGGTCTTCAATATGGTACATTTTTAACAATGAATCAGCTAATTTCACCATACGTGTTTAAATCTCTCGATTCCTACACACGGTCGTCGTTTAATGCCTCCGTCTGCGAAAATTGAGCTTTAATGATGCCGGAGAGGTTCGACGTTGAAAATGTACCTTTAATGAAATCTTTTCCCCGTAGAAACCTTCCAAACATTTCGTTGTGGATATCAAGTTCAGAAATAACCTTCTCTTCAGGCTCGTGTCACTATAACAGACTTGAACTATGCAGGGCTTACACCGCCAAGATCTCGCAAAACACACCAATTAGTTAAGAAACTAGTGCATGGGAGGATGTATACATGGAATGTTGTGATGATGGCAGCCGCAACATGGATGAATCGATGGGTGGTGAAAGACGCCTCGCAAAATGTTGTGGGACGATGAAAATGTGTAGTAGATGGGAGGTTTGGTGAAGGAATGACCATGGACCGGCTTGATCGATTCAAAGACGATGATCAATGGTGGAGGGTTAACTAATGAAAACGGTTATAAACTATATTATAAAACATCAACGTTCCAATGTTGGCGAAATGATACAATTTAATGAAAAATACAAGGTTTGGACCTGGAAATGGAATAATACACGGGGAATGCAACGAAAATGCAATGAAATCATATGAAATGAACTAAATGGTGGGACCCGATCAACAGGCAGAGGGAATGATTTGGGACCATCGATCTCAGAGGAGATCGTGGCTTTGGCTGCAGGGATCCGATCCAATGTTGGGTCACACGATGAGAAATTGTAAGGAATGCGAGATGAATGGGAGTCGTTGATCCCAATGGTATCAATCATCAGATTTTGTCAATGGACTTTTGGCTTGAAATGGGGAAGTGGTTTTGGGAAAAAACTACCGGTTTCGCACGATGAAAAGGGAGGGAGTGGTTTTCACTTTCAACATGATATGTCTTTAGGTTGACACGTGGCTTTGGAAAACCGCCATGTCGGAAATTGAAATGTTAAACTTCGGATGACTCGAATCGCTGGATATTACCGAGGGTCATCAAATTAGAGTGGGTAGATCTTAGATGCTGGGAGACAGAAAGTGTGATCTAAGAAGATGTGGCGGTCTGCTAAAGTGTAGCACATCAAAGATGGTTTAATTGTTGGCCATCCGATCTAAGAGATGGACGGCCGGGGACTGGAGATAGTAAACAAAGGTAGAGAAATGCTGGTGTGGAAGTGGATTGATCTGAGCCATTAGATTCAAGAGGGATGATGGCTACGATCTAATCGAGAGCGTGATGGAAAGGCCACAACTCCTGATGGGTGATGAAGCATTACGTCTGGACCGGCCGGATTTTGTGGGGATTGACGAACAAGGATTTGATCGCAGGAGCCCAATAGGGGGACACGGCGGGAGGTGAGAGTGAACCCGCCGCTGGTTCCTTGTGGATTCAATGGCCAGGATTATACTGGGAGATCGCAATCGTGGATGGGAAGGGGTTTGGCGATCGCGCGAAGGAAAGCTCCGACAATGTGCTGGCCGTTAGATTGCTTTAAGGTCAATGGTGAGATCTTCATTCCTGGAAGGTAATAGGAAAGGGGTGTTTTACAGCGTGATGGAATGACGATACTGCTGATCTGGGTCTGTGACAAATGGTGCTGGGATCCCCCTCTCGAGATCACCGTAACAATTACACTATCGCACGTAGATTTTGCTCTTGCAAGAGAATAAGCGTTCCGACCAATCCTCCGATGCAAATTAGGTGCTTCACTAAGCGCTTGGTCTTAGCGCTTGGATTATGGAGGAAGTGTTGGGGGCTAGCCAAAAGGGGCTAAGCCTGGTCATATGGTGAAATATGGTTTTTTAGCCAAAAACAGAGCTGGCTAATGAGAAAGGGTCTCAAGAGGCAAAGGGATTCCCAAAATCAAATGAAGGGGTTTCATTTGGTTTTAAAGGATGAATTGGATGGTTTAAAACTTAGGAGGATTTTGGGAGTTAAAGGGAAATCTCGTAAAGTAAAAAGTAATAAAAATGGGGATTTTGCAGAGATAATACAAGTAGTGAAGCGTCTTTCAAAATACAATTTTTTTTATAGGATAAAGGGAGGCTTTTTGGGATGAAACAACAAATAAAGATATTTTTAAAGGAAATGGACAAGATAGAGCCTCAAGCATTAGATATTTTCATGGGAAATGCACTTCTCAAGGCTCATAAGACAATTTAGCCACTCATTTTCTTGACAAAAACTCAAGAGGTGGCTAACACATGGAAGCCCCAACTCCCACCTCATTTGACCAGCTACAACTCACAGGAGGCTCCTACCTCAACTAGTTACAATCGGACATATATTAAGCTACAACTTGATATGGTTAGTTTGCATTCTATGAATATGAAGTGAACAAGCATGACCGCTTGCCTTCCACCACTCATTTCTCAGCCAGCATATTCAGAATTTCTGGTGCCATATACATTTATTTTGAGTATAAAATGGAGTGCTTTTCCTAGGAGACTTACATTTTTTATCACAAACAATATAAAAAATATATCAATAAATTTACATTCATACAAAGCGATTTGCACTTAGCCCTTTCAAATTTTCTGATTTGCTGTGCAATTGTCCTCTCTCAAGCCATGTCCCCTTTCTTGCGGTTTTGCGTTGCAACCAATCGTTTCCGTACAGTCGCCTTTTTCCCGACTCAACCTATCCGTCATTCTCTTGTCCATAACGTTCAACCTTCTACTATTAACGGCCACAACATATTCATATTCTATAGTCGGTCACCTATGCATCTTTACTTACCCGAGTCTTTTTTCTTCACGCGTCTAACCTTTTCCCTTTGTTACCTAAGTCTACTCCTATGTTCAGACTTCTCTTATAAACCGGTGTAACCACATACAACCCTCGACTCGAAATATATTAAAAAGCAACTCGAAATGAATCGCATTCGACCAAGCTGCATATCGTGGAGTTTCTTGTGTTATTGCTATATACAACCCTCTTTCTTCCGATGTGATTTTATAACTCAATACATACACCTGAATTTTGCCGTATTATAATTCCTTACCTTTTGGAAGGTATCGCATCCAATCTCCCATCATATTCTTGGCATCATTCACAGCATTTCATTGTGCCTAGTCCTTCCTAACTCCCCGATCTACGATATGCAAAGGGGTCCCACCTATCTTATCGCACTTTTCCTCCATCACGCGCTTCTTCATCATGAATTATTATCGCAGTTTTGCTCCAATGACGGTTATAACCTCTTATGACATGCGATTGTGATAAATTCCCCATTCTTAATCGGGTGCCACGTCACTGCCATCATTCGCCGTGTCACCTCGCCATTGCCACCAAGATGGCTAATTGTGTCGTCCACATCATCTCGCCACATCGTAAGCCACGTCAATATCCATGTCACTTCAGCCAGCGTCATCAAATACCCCTAATGCCAGATTTTGCAATTATTCATGGTTTTGCAATCATCCTTCGCTATGATTAATTTTGCATTTTTCAACCCGTATTGAAACTACCTATAGTTATCACACTTTTTTAGAATTTACCATAATGTTTCTCTCATCTTATGCGACATGCGATATACCACATCACGACTTTAATAACTTACTCCTCCCCACAACTTCGTAATAAACACAAAATCATAGATGTGCGATATGTGCCAACCATATCTCGTGATCCGGGAACCGTCCATCGCTCGTCACGTCTTCGGCGACTTGATCCTCACCATCCATCTCTCGCTTTCACTCTAGTTTTCTGACTTGACCCATGCATTCCATGACTTTCTCCATTTTTCGACTTTCAAACGCATTGAACTCCGCATGCTCGTTTGCTCAACACAACCAGCCCCACTCTACCCGCGCATTCACGACTCCTTCACACTCTTGCTTCTTTGTTGCACCCGTTACTCTTATTCCTTTTTGTTGTACATAGAACACCCGACTCGGTTTCGCAATCTTCCTCAATGCGTACTCCACTGCTCTACATATGTTGTACAACTCAACTTAACAGCTATGCATCAAAGATAGCTTTTCTTCTTTTGATGCATAACGCTATTTTTTGCCTTTACTGCCTCTTTTTTTGTTGCCTTTGCTTTCAGTAATAAATCTAAATCTTCTCCATGCCTCTTTGCTTCTTCTCTCTACTTTAGATTATACTTAATGCTGCTCCTTTTCTTTCGTCACAGACATGGCCGTTTCCTTACCTCCTTTTTGGATTCTCACCGCATCATTGCTCCGATCCGTCTTTGCCTTAATGAATAATTCTGGTGCTGCTCCTTTGTGCTCATTTTCCATCAATGAAAATATTTCCAACAGCTTCCCTTGCAATTAGCCAACATTTCTTCCAACATTTCTCCCCTTAGCTCGAAAGTGGCTTTTCCTCTTCACATTAAAAGCAAATGCCTTTCTTCTTCTCACACAGCTTTTCCTCCCCCTTTGAAATCAATGGAAAAGGGTTAGACCATGATTTTTATATGCTATAATACTCTAATATTGGGGACCACATTATAACATCGCCCAAAAATAAAACTTGGTATTATACTGATAAGAAGACTACTCCAAATACCAATTGATGAATATTTGTAATGATATACTCGATAATAACATTTTATTATTCATTCTTCTTAAATACTTGTTACATTATTAACACTTGCAGAGAGACATGCAATGTAATAATCCCATGTATATCTTTACTAGCTCCATAGCTATAGCTCTTTCCGTGATAACTTTTATGGGCTACACTCCCCTAAGTTAGTTATTTTTAACTAACCTGAGTCGGATGTTTGTTCATGATTTTGCAATTGCTGGAGAAATTTTTTTTTATCATATCAGAGTATCATCTATAGACATTATCCCAGCTTTTCTTAGATACTCAAAAGGTTCTCTAGCAAGAGGTTTTTTAAATATGTCCGTTGTCTATTCTTTTGTTGGGACATATTCCATCTTTACTATTTTCTCGATGTGTTTGTTTATTTGAGGAAGTGGTACTTTATTAGGATGTGCTTGTTTTTGAATGAAGTAGATGACTTTTTGATATGCTTATTGCACTTGTATTGTCATATATTTTATATAAATAGGTTTAGCGATCTTTATCACACGCCTTGAATATTTTTTTCATCCACATTACTTGTGTTCAATGTCGCTTTTTGTCGCTATGTATTCTACTTTTGCTATAGATAGAGAGATAAATGTTTTCTTCTTTATTAACCATGACACCAGAATTTTTGCCAAATAGAATGCAACTCCACTCTGTTCTTTTCATGTCATCTACACATCTGGCCTAATCAAGACTCATATGTTGTCAATGTGAAATCTTTTACCTTTCGTATATCATAGGCCATAATGTGCAGCTTCCTTGTAGGTATCTAAATATCCTCTTCATTTCAAGTAAGTGATTTTGTTTTGGTGATGCTTGATACCTTGCCACAAGTCCTAATTCCAACATAATGTGTAGTCTAGAAGCTTTTTAGGTATAGTAGACTTCCTATCATAGGACTTATGCCTTTTGATCTACATCTCTGGCAGATTCATCATAAGCACATAACTTGCATCCGCTAGCTGATCATGGTAGTTGACATGTGTTTGTAGTCTTCCATTTGGAATCTTTTAACGTGTCTCTTAAGTATTTTTGCTGTCAAATTAATATTCCATTGTTCTTCTTAGAGTTTGAAGTCCTAGGTAGAAGGTAGATTCCCAATCACGTATATCTCTAAAATTCCTCGACTTCATCTTCCGCAAATCTATTTACTAACTCATCCTTGTTGCTGCCAAACATGATGTCAACTACATATACCACTACAATTAAAAGTTCATTTCCATCAGCCTTTATATACATATTTTTGTCTACTCCTCTCTTTCTTGAATCCTTGTTTTTGAAAGTACTTTTCCAACCTAGAATAATGGCGACATGGTGCTTGTTTGACACTCATATAGGGCTTTCTTTAATTTGTACACATAGTTGTGCTTATCCGCTAAGGAAAAACCTTCAAGTTGTTCCATGTAGACTTCTTCCTCTAGATCTCCATTTAAGAAGGCAGACTTCACATCCATTTGATATAACTTGAAATGAAGATAGCATGAAATATACAAAAACATTCTAATTTATTCCATTCTTGCTATAGGGAAAAAATTTTCATCATAGTCAATTCCTTTTGATTTGAGAGTATCCCTTACATACAAGTCTCGCTTTGTTTCTCGATTACTTGGCCTTATTCATTCATCTTATTCTTGAATATCCACTTTGTTCCAATGACATTTTCCCAACAAATGTCTTGGTATTAACTCCCGTGTTTTGTTCTTCTCAATTTTATCTAATTCTTTGTTCATAGCATTTATCCAATTTGTTTTCTTTGTTGGTGTTATCATAAAATTGGACCTGATAGAAGTCGCTGACTATCTGCAATCATGTAACTATTTCAAACCTAATATTTTGACTGAGGCTTAGCTCTCTCAACCCCGAGAGGGCTCTCTCAAGGTTAATGATTTGGATAAAAATATAGATGCATAACACTATGTGGGGTAATAAACAGAGAATGATAGATATAGGTTGAGAATCACATTGGGCTTATGGAGTCAAATATTTCTATGAAACCAATGAATCTACTTAACATGGAAGTTGAGGTATGCTACCAGAGTTTTTTAGCCTAAGAAATAAAGCATGAAATCGTAGAAAAACACAACTACTCATTTATATAGGAAGTCGAGCATCTAAAGATGATTTCTGATTAATATAGATAAACACCATTGCAATATGATAATAAGAGATGAAAATAGAATAGGAACACACCAAAATCCCTTCGAATCCCAAGTTGGTTAAGTAGAAAACTCTCCTCGTATTAGCTTCTAAAACTAGTCAATTACAATAAGCATAGTCTTTTACAAAAAATGTCCAACCTTTGCACATTCAACTTCTTGGTCTTTTAATAGACAATTTAAAACATGAGATGATCTCATATTATGCTAGATACATCGACCTTATGACTCTCACACCTTGCATAACCATAAGAAATGGGATTTATTACAAAAATATATTAATATATTGTCAGGGCCTATTATTAAATAGATTCAAAACTCCTTTGTCACTATCCATAACAACCTTATCTAAATTAAATTACACTCATTTGCCAAGTGTATCAACACATGGTCGAATCTAAATGATAGGCTTCAACTCTTCTTCATGACCATATTTCTTGTTAGCACCCGACCGGGGACTGGCAGCCGCAAAAGGCAAATCAGGGTAACAAATAAACTACACGCCAGCCTTAGAAGCAGCCCTACAAGGATAGAGAAGGCTCTTCCGTAAAATAATATCTGGGCTGGAAGTGCAATAGAAATCTGATGTTAGGCTAGGCAAAATGATAGGATAAAAGGTTTAAATAAATGAATGAATTCTGGTGATGTGTGGGATAAAAGGACAATGAAACCGGGAATTAAATCAGACACAGTGGTATTTCATGGGGCAAGATAGGCAGGAAAATTAGCAATTAAAATTATCACATGGGATGGAAAGACTCGGTGAGGAGCTGAAAATGGCATAATAAATGGATCCTTTTCAAAATGTAAGAAAAATACGCGTAGTATGAATGATTTCCTATGGCAAAGGATGGAGTAGAGATGGATTCTACCTTTCTCTATCTTGAAAGCATTCAAAAGGAAATGTTTATGGATGAATGGAACACATAACAATTCAGATATGAAACAAAGGAGAAAAAAACAAATGTTAAATCTCATACTACATGGATCCCACAAATTAGAGCCGCATCTCTTATTAATTCCCTCACAACCGTACAATGTAGCGCAGAGATGTTCTTCCACACTATTCCCTACTTTCGTAATCGTAGACCGGTTTACAAATTATTTACAATTACATTAAATAGGCTGAAACTGGGGAACATAGATCCACAAGAAAAGGGAGTTGTTTTAACAACCAAGAGCTTAAATACAATCTATAGAAAGAAATACAACAATCAGCCCCCGAAAATAAGGACATTATTGCATTTGACTACTAGAGATTTTGTTTTTAGGCTGTATGAAAGAAAATAGGTAATCCAATGAACAAATTTCCTATTTTGCTGCTTGTCAGAATAACATTTTTTTTAAATAAGCTCTCGGCCCTTTGACTGTTCGCGCTTTTTTCTTTCCATTTGTTGTTTGAATAAAACCAACTTTTTTAATAAATATTCCTTTGAAATGAAACTTTGCCTTTAGTGAAGGGAAATTTTATTTTAAATGGGAAAAGGGAAGGGAAAATGGGTGATACCCACATATAACTCAATCGAATGGACGGGTGGAGGGACATTAACATACAAATATAAAGTGTAATTGCAATCGCAATCGGATGGGAGCGGGATATATAATGGAGTGTTTAAATCGTAACGGATCGAGGGGAGGAGTGACATAAAATGAAACGACTAAAATATGGCGATGGCCGAATGAGGTAACGCAACTTGTGCAATCGAGACTTTGGGGCAGCATAATGCAAATGGCGGTTGAAACCAAAACTTCCGATGCGATTGGAGAAGGGGAATGGGAAAAAACCTTTGTACAAAATGAAATATAACAAATTTCGCATTTACAAAGGGGTGGCCTTTATGTATATGGGCGGGAAGTGCCCAGCACCTCGAGGGTCAATCGCAATCGCAACATCTGGGAGGGGGAGCGGAGGCAACACAAATGGAAAATGACGATGCCGATGGCCCGATTAGTTTGAGCCGTCGGATCGGCGGGGAAGATCAACGGTGATGGATCTAAAGTTGCAATCGTATCGAGTTTCGTACGTGGGTCAATCGGAATAGCATGTTAAAGTTTGCGATGCGATTGATCGGGGCGATGGAATCGGGGAATGCGATCGGGTAATCGGAAGAGGGTGCGACGTGGAGATCGAAGGAAAGGTTGCGATCGAGGAGGGGCGCAAGACTATGATGCGATCAATCGCACGGGAGATATTTGCGATTCGGGAGTGATCGTACCAAATAAAAAACACGATTGGAAAAGGTTTTCGATTGGTGTGGGGGGTTTATAATATAAGACTTTAATATAAAGTTTTATTATAAAGTGTGGTGGGGAAGTGGTTGGGAACGGGCGGGGTTATATATATAACATAAACTTCACAAGTTTACGGGTGATGGAAAGGAAGTGGTTTATAGACAACCCGAGTTTATAATATAAAGATTTTTATTATAAATTCCTAAGGCACAGAGGGGAAGTGTGGTTAACATATAAATCACATTTTTATTAAATGATTTATAATGCGAATTTATAATCTAAAGGGGGAAAAGGGGTTTTTTAAGGATATAAAACTTTAATTAAACAAAGTTTAAGAGAAGAAATGGGAAATAGGGGGTATAGGGAATTTTACTTCACTTAAGTATAAATTTCAATCCAGAAGCCAGTTTTGAGAGTGTAGTATACCGTTGGAAAGCTCTTTCCGGTGCCTTTTCGATGGATCTACTTGGAGGATGATTTGGCACCGAACATGCCGGGTGTGGAAAACTTATCTCAAGGCAAAGGACATCACTCCGTGAGATACAGTCGAATTGTGACTTATTACATATGATAATATATATTAATAATAATAAAGGCGAAATATCATGTTTTCACCTCAAACATGGCTTTGAGGTGAAAAATTACATCAAATCGAATAAAATGTTCTCCCGATTCTTTCCAGGCCGTGGACTTTTTGAGCTTATTGGCTTCCTCATGACCTTGCTGATATTATTGACATTTGACTCATTAATTTGATCATGGTGAGACCCTAGAGACTAATGAGACCCCTTCCTAAGGACCTAACGACATGATTTTGAGAATGAAAATGAATAATGACTCAAGACCATAGGAGAGGAAAATCAGTTAAGTACCTATACACAACTAATAAAAATTTACTACCATCAATGAATCCATGAATTCAGCATGTGAAATTGATTATTATGGGACTCCTAATATGCAATGCAAAAGAGCAGCTTTGATCACCGATGGCGCATGACTAGATCGATACTAACATTGGCTCAGCTGGGGAGGTAGCTCCTTGGAGGTGCCAAGAACACCGTAGACCAAGTAGCCTTATCCATTGGGCATGGAGTCCATAGCTAAAAACCAAACCGAATGAATGAAGAAATCATGACCCAACAAACTAACTCAAAAGTGACTCAAAGCTAACCTAGAAAAAAAAACTTGACATTTGAAGCTTTGGTGTTAGTATATGACCAAGACTTGAGGTTTTCAAATCTTGATGATAACCACCTCGTGTTTCGAAGGCCAATGTACCATCATGCTATATCAAAATGCCAATGTAACCAGCTAAGAAGATGCCTCCTGATTGGATTCTCCCGATCGCATCCTCTGGTCAACAATAGATACTTGCAACCGGGCATCCAAAAGCATGGTTGGCCATGATCTTCCTTCATCACCGAATACTGCAATAATTACCTTCTACCGTTTAATCGCAATGAATTTTCCACCGGATCCCCGAAAACATGAAGATTTATCATTGGCTAGTCATGTCTTTTTTCTCTTGATTTTGATCTTTATTCATAATGTACTCCTTACCAAGAGTGTGTTCTGCTCCTCAAAAAAAATTATAAAAAAGTATAGATGAGAAAATTTCTGAAAACATTTCAAAACATGAGACATAGGAAGAAGAATATGAATGGTAGTCCTGAATGCTCTGATCTTCTGTAATTTGAATATATTGTTGGTCATATTCATATGATATGACAACCAGATTGTCATGTTTCTCATCATATTCATCAATCATAAGAGAAGAAACTTCAGATGGTTCTTGAGATCCAACACTATCATTTCTATCATCTACCATAAATTCATCCAAAGAAACTCTTTCACTTACTTGAACAAAGATCTCGTCTTGCTTTTCATTAAGGAAATGAATTACCTCCTTGTGAAGACTCTTTTATGATGGAACGAGAAAACTTAGGTCTATAACTATGTTTTCTTCATTTGAGGCATCCTTAACAATAGAGCACTCCATGATGGGATTGGGAACAACATACTCGTCATCATCACATTTTGAATCCAATTCTAGTTTAACTATATCGCTATCCGAGACTAGAACATCATTTTCCTGCATAACATCCTTTATTTCAATCATTTTCAAAATAAAGCCTTGTCTTCCATGATTTTCGACCATATGGAAATCTTCAATTTGCTGGTCTTGATAAGAATCCTTTAAGATTTATGCGTGCTGCTGAAACGGATTTTCATACAATGCTTCCATGATTTCTTCGTCCATGAATTCATCATCTCCATAAAAATTCTCAAGATTTTCAATGAAACTATTAACATGTTTGCAACAATTCTGCACTAATATTAAGGATGGACAAGATTCTTTATATCTTTTGAAGAATATGGTATGAAAATCTTTTAAACAATAAATACAACCAGGTGGCAAACTTTCATACCAAGATCGAGCTTCATCTTCCAGAGTAGCCATAAACATTTTCATCAAACAGTCTTCACGAAAATCGATCTTTAATTTATGCACATGAATGTGAAATTTCACCAGATGAAGAGCAGCATCATTACCTTCCACATTTCTGAACATAGGAAAATTCTGAAGCCAATCCACCTTGGGCATTTTATTTGGGAAACCTGGAATATGATCTCGGCTCATGGGAGCATACCTTCTTGCAATATGTTCCATCTTAAAATAAATATCTTAAAGCTATTGATCTATCTGTAGTGGATTCACCATGAAGGATTTGATTTTCTGGATCCTTCAGTGAATGGAGTCGCCAGGTGAATGTTTTCAGCATTTATATGCATCTGATTGTTGTTCACCATAAACATTCAGATATAATACTCTATCATTCTTTACCGGGAAAATATTACTGGGGTGATTAATCTTCTATGCTAAACAATATCCCCAGCAGAGTCGCTAGAGATGTTAGCACCTGAATTGGACTCCAGGCTACAAAAGGAAAATCAGGGTAACAACTAAACCATGCTCAGCCTTGTAGCTAGCCCTACAAGGACAGGAGAGGGCTCTCTCCGTAAAAAAATATTCAATAAAGTGCAATAGAAATCTGATATTAGGCTAGGTAAAATGATATGGATAAAAGGTTTAAATAAAATGAATGAATTTCAGGGATGTGTGGCATAAAAGGGACAGTTTGAAACCGGGAATTAAATCAGGACACAAGGTATTTCATGGGGCAAAATAGGCAGGAAACTTAGCAATTAAAATTTAATGAGGATGGGATGGAAAGACTGGTGAGGAGCTGAAAAGGGCACAATAAATGGATCCTTTTCAAACATAAGAAAAATACAGAGTATGAATGATTTCCCAAGGCAGAGCATATAGAGATGGATTCTGCCTTTCTATCTTGAAAGCATTCAAAAGGAAATGTTTATGGATGAATGGAACACATAAAAATTCACATATGAAACAAAGGATAAAAACAAATGCTAAATCTCATACCACATGGATCCCACAAATCAGAGTTGCATCTCTTATTAATTCTTGTCAAACTGTACAATGTAGCGCAGAGATGTTCTTCCACATTATTCCCCTACTTTCAGACTCAGACTGCTTTACAAATGATTTACAATTACATTAAATAGGCTGAAATGTGGGAACATATATCCACAAGAAAAGGGAGTTGTTTTAACAGCTAAAGAACTGAAATACAATCATAGAAAGAAATACAACAATCTGCCCCTGAAAATAAAGGACATTATTGCATTTGACCACTTGGAGATTTTTCTTTTAGGCTGTATGAAAGAAAATAGGTAATCCGATGAACAGATTTCCTATTTTTCTGCTTGCTGTAACAATCTTTGTTTTAAATAAGCTCTCGACCCTTTTACTGTTCGCTTTTTCTTTCCATTTGTTGTTTGAATAAAACCAACTTTTTTTAATAAAAATTCCTTTGAAATGAAACTTTGCCTTTAGTGAAGGGAAAATTTATTTTAAATGGGAAAAAGGAAGGGAAATGGGTGGTACCCGCATATAAATCGCAATCGGAATGGACGGGCGGAGGGACATAACATATTAAAATACAAGTGTAATCGCAATCGCAATCGGATGGGAGCGGGATATATAATGGAGTGTTGAAATCACAATTGGGATCGAGGGGAGGAGTGACATAAAATGAAACGATTAAAATATGCGATGCGATGGTGGAATTAGGGCAATCGCAATCGCAATTGGGACTTTGGGGCAGGCATATTGCAATGGGCGGTTGAAACCAAAACTTCTGATGCGATTGGAGAAGAGGGAATGGGAAAAACCTTTTTACAAAATGAAATATAACAAATTTCGCATTTACAAAGGGGAAGGCCCTTTATAATATATATGGGCGGAAGTATCGTATGGTGGGCCCGAGGGTCAATCGCAATTGCAACATCGGAGGGGAGTGGAGTGCAACACAAATGGAAATTTCGATGTCGATGGCCTGATTAAGTTTGAGCCATCGGATCGACGGGGAAGATCAACGGTGGGATGTGGATCAAAAGTTGCAATCACATCGGAGTTTTATGGACATGGGTCAATCGGAATAGCATGTCAAAGTTTGTGATGCGATTTGTTAGGGTCCCGTGATTTGGCTGATTGGCTAGCCAAATAACGATGTAACATCAAACCAAGCTTTGGAGCCCAAGGACCTAGCCTTCCTGGACTCAGAGAGGGCTCTCTCTATAAGTGCAAAAGATGTTGGTGTGTTTACTTGCGATGTTCTGATATTAGGCTAGTTATGAAGTGTGTTTTTGGTTTTTTAGTTTTTAAGTTTGTGAGGGATGAAACTGATCAAATACATAAACTGGATGACAAGATGTAGATAAATTGGGCTATGGGGTCAAACAGATCAAGGAAGTTATGAAGTGATGATGTAAAGCTGCTGTAGGGCCGATTTGATTCACAGTAGAAGGGATCTCTGGGCAAAATGGATTAAATGAACAATAAGTTGGTGAAAGACAAGGGATTTCAAGTGCAAACTAGTTAATAGCAGACATTAACATGTAATAGCAAGCCATTAATCATGCTAGGAATAACTATAAGCTAATCAATACATAGAAATCAAACATTCAAGCCATACATAGAGGTATATGACCCTCTAAATTCGGGAAAAGGCTATCAGACTTTGGGGAAAACACATGAGACAAACTAACAACTCATAAACTATGCCGGAACGCCTAAACATAGTCTCTAAGTCATTGAGCACTTGGACAAATAATTTTTCATAGTTTTAGGCAAAGGGCTAGATCGGGACTAGGCCTCCTTGGTTCAACAAAATGATCAACAAATCAGTCAAAGAGAAAGTTTCATGGATAGAACTATGGGCAGCTGATAGGTAGGTAGGGCAAACCATACATCCTACTCAACATACATGGAACTGATGAATAAAA
>CM076581.1:1294516169-1294813973 GCA_034641835.2 Pinus albicaulis | reverse complement strand
AGATTGTTTACTGGGTAAAATACCCACAGCCTTTAAACTCAATCTTAAAGTAGAAAAGATATAATTAAAAATCTTCCTTCAAGATTAAACTTAAAACTGGAGAGTGGTTAGTTCCCCAGTATGGTCGCCAGTATGTTATATGTTGTGTATGTCTACTCAAAAGAGAAGAAACAGACACAAATCTTGAATGACTTTCTCCTCGAGGGGGCAACCTCCAATACATTACATAAATGAACAATTCTTGGATGATACAATTTACAAACCTCCTTTCTATATATAGGAGTCCATGGGGCCATAATGTAATCCTAGTGGGCCACAATGTAATCCTAGCCGACCTAACAATAATAATTTAAGGGCACACTAATAACAAAATGGGGGTTACAAGGGTTCAATAATAACAATAAGGGGGTTACACTAACAATAATAAGGGACTATACTAGTGATATAGGGACCTAACATGCCCCTCTCCCTCAAAAAAGTGTTGTCCTCAACGCTTGAGTAGCTTCGGGTGCTTCTGTATAAAATTCTCATCCTCCCATGTAGAATCTTCAGTGGGTAAGTTCTTCCACTCGATGAGATACTCTGAAATTGATCGATTCCGTAGCTGTCGAGTTCTTGTTTCCATGACTGCTTCAGGTTCCAATATGATTTTTCCTTCCTCATCAAGTTCTGGCAATATTGTTTGAACCGGAAGATTTTCACCTATAACCTTCTTTAAGCATGAAACATGGAAAACTGGATGTACTCGCGAAGAAGCAGGAAGCTCCAATTTGTATGCCATAGTACCAATCTTTCGCAACACCTTGTAAGGACCATAGTACTTTGGCGATAATTTATTATCCTTCTTAGCTTGCTTGAGGGACATTTGTTTGTATGGTTGTAGCCGTAAAAATACCCAATCTCCTACATCAAAACTTCTCTCGCTGCGATGTTGATATGCCCGTTGTTTCATTCGATTTTGTGCCAAATTCAGGTTATCCTTTAAGAGTTGGAGAACTTCTTGCTGATGCTCGATGTGATCTTCCACTGCTTGAACCTTCGAATTTCCCCTTAAAGATGATGTGATGGATGGTGGATGATATCCATAAAGTGCCATAAATGGGGTCATTTTTGCTGCAGTATGGAAGGAAGTGTTATACCACCATTCAGCAAGAGGTAACCACTTGACCTATTGTGTTTGTTTATCAAATACAAAACAACAAAGATATCCTTCCAAACATTTATTTACTATCTGAGTTTGACCATCAGATTGAGGATGATAAGATGAGCTATGAGCTAATTGAGTACCCAAACAAGAAAATAACTCCGTCCAAAAATTTCCAGTAAAAATGGGATCTCTCTCGCTCACAATAACCCTTGGGCTTCCATGTAGCTTTTGAATTCTATCCATAAATGTAGTAGCAACTGTACTTGCTTTAAATGGATGAGATAATGCACAAAGTGTGCATACTTGGTAAGTCTATCAACTACCACCATGATGACACTCTTTCCTTCAGACTTAGGTAAACCTGTGATAAAATCCATTGAAATCTCCTCCCAACGTTGACATGGAATGGATAAAGGTTGTAGAAGTCTCGGGGTCTTAATTGTCTCCACTTTATTCTGCTGGCAAACCAAACATTCCGCCACAAACTTTTGAATATCAGATTTAAGGCCATCCCAAAAAAAATCTTTCTTCACCCCGTGGTAAGTTTTTAAAAATCCTGAGTGTCCTCCTAAAGGAGAAGTGTGCAATTGCAGAAGAATCTTTTGTTTCAGTTGGGAATTCTTACAAAGATATAAGCGATCTTTGTACCATAAGGAATCATTTTTCCAACTAAATGTATCAGATGTACTAGGATCTTGCTGCAACTTTTGAATGAGTGTCCATACCTCTTTGTCCTTCTTCCATTCATCTCTTGCTTCGGTTATCCAATCTGGTTGGATAATAGAAATAGCACAAAGCAATGCTTCCACCTCTTCATTCTTTCTTGAGAGTGCATCTGCAACAACATTAAGCTTTCCTTTTTTGTAGATTATTTCAAAGTCATAACTCAACATCTTTGTGACCCATTTTTGCTGCTCTTCTGAAGATAGTCTTTGTTCCAAAAAGTGTTTAAGACTATCATGATCAGTTTTTACCTTGAAGTGTCTTCCTATTAGGTAAGTTCTCCATTTCTTTAGTGCATGCAGTATTGCTAACATTTCCTTCTCATAAATAGGTTTCTGTAAATACTTTCCTTTGATTGGACGACTTTCAAAAGAAATGGGTCTTCCTTCCTGCATTAAAACTGCACCAATTCCATTTCCTGAGGCATCACATTCCACAATAAAGGTTTTTGTGAAGTCCGGCGTAGCTAAGACCGGTGCTAGGCACATTGCCTCTTTAAGATGTTCAAAGGCCTTAGTTGCTTCAGGAGTCCATGAAAATGCATCTTTTTTCAATAATGTTGTTAGAGGTGCTGCTATTCTCCCATAATTCTTAACAAACTTGCGATAATAGCCTGTTAACCCGAGAAATCCTCGCAACTGCTTTATTGTCTTGGGGACTTTCCATTCCTTAATGGTTTTAATTTTGTTAGGGTCTACTTTAACACCCTCGTGAGATATAATATGACCCAGATATTCCACCTCTTGTACTCCAAAGAAACATTTGGATGTTTTTGCATATAATTGTTTCTCCCGCAATAGTTTGAGCACCCTGTCAACATGTTCAACATGGTCCTTCCAAGACCTGCTGTAGATTAGTATATCATCAAAAAATACTAGCACAAATTCTCTAAGGAAGGGTTTGAAAATGGAATTCATCAACCCTTGAAATGTAGAAGGTGCATTGGTAAGGCCAAAAGGCATGACCAAAAATTCATAATGACCCTCATGAGTTCGAAATGCTGTTTTTGGAATATCTTCAGTCTTCATTCTAATTTGATGATATCCCGAACGAAGATCCAACTTGGTAAAATAAATTGCTCCATGTAATTCATCCAATAATTCATCAATCACAGGAATGGGAAATTTATCTTTAATGGTGAGTTTATTGAGCTCCCTATAATCCGGACACATTCGCCATGATCCATCCTTCTTGTGTACCAATACTACAGGAGCAGAGAAAGAACTTTGACTAGGTTGAATTATACCGCCTCTAACATTTCTGCAATCATACGTTCAATTTCGCTCTTTTGGAAGTAAGGATATCTATAAGGCCTGATGTTTGGAGGAACACTTCCTGGAATCAAATGAATAGCATGATCATGATCACGAATAGGTAGGAGTCCTTTGGGAGTTTCAAACACCTTGGAATGATTGTCCAAGACTTGTTGGAGATCTGCAGAAATAGATGATTTTGATGTCGGAACTTCTAGTGAGCATAATTGTGCAATTACGCCTCGTTGTTCTTTCTTTAGAAGCTTTGTCATGACATTAGAGCTTATTATCCTTCCTGGCTTCCCTTCAATACCCCCTAATTCGACTTCCTTTCCTTCTGAAAAAAATTTCAAGAAAATTTCTTGAAAATTAAAAGCTACCGTCCCCAAAGATTGTAACCATTGTACTCCTAGTACAACATCAGCACCTCCCATAGGAATGGAAAGCATTGGACTATTCAACACATATTCCCCCATGGTTAGCTTGATATTATGGCATTTTCCAGAGCAATTTATAGTTCCTCCATTTGCAACCATCACTTGACATTCTGGTGTTGGGTATAGGAAACAATTTAATTCCTTGGCTACCTTACAATGAATAAAATTAAGGGTGCTACCTGAATCAATCAACACTATTACCTTTTTCTTCTTGATTTGTCCTTGTATCTTGAGAGTTTGAGGAGTGGTAATTCCTGCCGGTGCATTACACGATATGGTCGGATTCATTTCTTCCTCTTCTAGGGTTGGTTCCTGGTGTATATCCTCTTCTTGTTCATTTTCTTCTTCCTCTTCACAATCTATGTAAAATAATTTCTTCTCAGCACACTTATGACCTTTAGTGTATTTTCTATCACAACTGTAGCAAAGCCCTTTTGCTCTTTTTTCTTCCAATTTTTTTGGTGTCAACCTTGTAGGTTGTGGAAATCTAGGTGTAGCAACACTTCCTTCTTTATAGAATTGAGTGGTAGGCTTCCTTGTCGCCATAATTTTACATTCAAATTTTCTTGCCAACCCGAATGCCTTCTCCAATGAATCAGGTTCCAAAACGCGAACTTCATGTTGGATGTTATCCTTTAAAGTGCCTATGAAGAGATCAATCCTGTGTTCCTCTGGAATATCAGTTACCCTTATATTCAATTTTTGGAAGTCCTCAATGTGCCGCCCCACTAAACCCTTTTGTTTGAGATTTATCAATTGGCTAAAGAAGGTGTTGCTCTTTGTATCCTCATAATGTGCTATCATTTCCTCCGTAAAAATTGACCAAGTGACAATTTTTTAACGGGAGCAAAGCCATTGATACCATACAAATGTATTTTGTTCTAAATGTAAAGTTGCAATGCGTACCTTTTGTGTGTTTTGTACGTTATGGAGATCAAAATATTGCTCCATCCGTAGTATCCATGTTACAGGATCCTTTCCATCAAACTTCCTCATATCCATCTTTGGAATATGGTGGTTCTTCCCGCCAACATTAGAGTTTATGAAATCACAATTAACATTTATTTTGTTCTCATCATGAGGTTCTTCTACTATCTTTTCACCATTAGGAAACCTTTCTTGTATAAACGTTGTCAAACCTTCCATGTCTTCTTTTAGAAAATTCTTCATGTTTTCCATTTTCTCATCGATCTTAGCTTCCATGTCATCCATATTAGATTCCATGCCAACCTCCATGCCATCCATCTTAGCTTCCATGCATTTCTTCAAACCGTCCATCTTCACTTCCACGCCATCCATCTTAGCTTCCATGCCTTTCTTCAAACCGTCCATCTTCACTTCCACGCCTTTCTTCAAAACTTCCATTTCATATTTTGTTGCTCTTTGCGAGAGTGAAATTTGTTGCACTTTCTCTTGTAATTTTGATAGATCATGTTGCAATTCTTCATCTTCATGAGTCATGGTAGAGCCTTCCGAAGGCTTAATGGGTGTTGAATTATTTTTAGGTGCCATTTTAGAATCCAATATTGATACCTTTTACTTGCTTTCAGGAGCTCGATATTGAAATTGAATTATCTATGTAATTGAAAATATTAAATATCTGAAATTCAGCCCTGTAGTAGCCCTCTGAAGCTTCTTTCAAATGCCACAGGTCTGATCTAATTTGGATTCCCCAATACAAAGTTGTGTCCAATCTCCCACAATGACCTAATTTTGGACTGGTTTAGTAGAGCAAACTTGTAGGACTTGCCACGTGTCACTGTTTCATCCTTTGTCTCTGAAATTGATAACCAAGAAACTACAGTCCTGTATCATGATCATTTTTACGCAAATTCAAACCATCATCAAAAGAGTTATTAACTTTTTCCATTACATCACCTCTTTGAGATGAAATTCAGGAGCCTGAAAAAGCACTACCTTCCACAGATCATATCACCAAAAATATTGCAAACCAAGCTCTAAAATTTTTTGACGAATTTCCTCAGGATTTCAGATTCGCACCATACAAATTTCAGATTCTGAACCTTCATAGAAAATTTTTTATAGCGAAAATGCCACGATGACCTGTTTAGGAGCTTGAAAAAAGGCCTAACTTCCACAGATGATATCTCCGAAAATATTGCGAACCAAGCTCTGAAATTTTTAGACAATATTCCTCAGATTTCAGAAGTCAAGACCCTAAAAATTTCAGTTTCAGAAATTTGAGAAACTATGAGCGAAAATGCCACGATGAACTGTTTGGAGCAGCGAAACCCTAGAATCCAAAGCTCTGATACCAAATGTTGTGTAAATAGCTCCAAAAATAGAAGAAAAGAGATATCAACGCCTTATAAATAAGCCACTTCGAGGGGGAAACCTCCAATACATTACATAAATGAACAATTCTTGGATGATCCAATTTACAAAACCTCCTTTCTATATATAGGAGTCCATGGGGCCATAATGTATCCTAGTGGGCCACAATGTAATCCTAGCCGACCTAACATTAATAATTTAAGGGCACAATAATAATAAAATGGGGGTTACAAGGGTACAATAATAACAATAAGGGGGTTACACTAACAACAATAAGGGACTATACTAGTAATATAGGGACCTAACATTATCACCCTAGTAATTCTAAGGTTGTGGGATGGGGATTTTTGTATTTAAGAAAACCAAGGGTAACCAAGAGCCGCTTTGGGAATTCAGGATCTAGCCTTCCTGAGCTCCGGAGAGGGATCTCTCCTAAAGATTTAGCTTTGTTTTAGTAAAAAAATTTAGGCTAGCTATTAGTGAGCAATAGGATTGATTTTTTGAAATGAGGTAGGAATAAAATTATTTCAAGGTAAACCAGAGGGATCTACCAGAACATTGGGCAATGGATTCAACTCTCTAGGCAAGCAGGGCTAGGAAATAAGACTTAAAGATGCAAATGTACTAAGGGCGGGATAGATGACCTTCTAAGTCTTTGAATAGGTTTTGAAGATGAAATGGGTGAAATCTAAACAAAATGGCACTTAAGAATCCTTAAGTTACAGATAAGAGGATTGAAGAAGGGGATCAAAATGAGACCTAGAGAAATTAAGAATTCTATGGTCCGGTTATCAAGCAGAAAACATAAAAATTCCAACTAGTTTAAAATAGAGAGCTTATTATCACTAATTCTATTTAATTTCTCCTTAGTTGATCATTATGACAGGATCATTGTTTTTCTTGCTCCTAAGGTTGTATTGACTGTGAATTTCGTTTATTGCAAAATCATAACCTTGTTTATAATCATAGGATTCTCCATATTCAACTTTGAGCTGTTGAATTTCAAAGAGTTCCTGATCCTCCTGGGTGAGGAAAATGGTATTGTTTTCATCAATCCCCATAACAATGTTTATGTCTTCCTCCTCATCAACACTGTTTTGTGAAATTTCTGCAAAGTTTTCTTGGAATGGGGTTCTTATTTTTTGATCAGGGGAAGGTTGTTTACCTTTCCCGGGGTTGGTGTTTTTTCTGTGATTGAGATTCCGGATCTGGGATTGATTGTCCCATTATGGTTTCTTTTCAATTTTATCCAGTCTATCAACTACTTTTTCTAGTGCTTTAGTAATGAAATCAAATTTACTATCCAAGTGAGATGCTTCCTCTTTAATAGTAACCCTTATTTCATTTCTCATTCTAGCCTTCTTTGGAAGTATGTTGATTTCTACACCTACAGCGTTTTGTTGCATTTGCTCTAAAGTATTTGCATCCCTTTCCCTAAGTTGGTAAGCCATGTCTACGTCAAAACAGTCAGGGAATTTCAGTAGCACGGAATATGAGGTAGGTTTAAGGTCTGCATGAATGGCATTGTAAACACTGTTATATCTAGTACAGAAGTCTTGGATAGTTTCATTTGGGGCTCTCTTGACAGCATCAAATTCAGATAGTATTTGCATAGGGTTCTTCTTTTTCTCCCATTTATTAAGGAAGGCTCTATGGAATGCAGTTAGATCTGCTATGCTACCTGGAACTAAACCTTTAAACCAGGTTTTTACTTCTCCAATTAAGCTCTGAGAAAATAGTCTCATTTGGACATCAGACTCATCTATCTCATAGACTTCCTAGAAATCATTCATTCTAGTAATGTGTTGCTGTGCAGTAATCTGTGAAAGATTATCAAACAGTGGAATATCTTTTTGGTAGTTCTGGGGCATGTCATGGAGATTCTGAGGTAAGACAAAGGGAGAATATCGGGCCGCCATGGCTTGGATTTTAGCTGAACTGGGAGGTACAGTAGTAGTGATAGGGATAGTGTTGGTTACTGCAATGGATGTACTTGAAGAGCTTGGTAATGGGGATGAAACAGAAGTAGTATGGCTAATGGTAGTTTAATGGGTTGGTTAAATGATGGATATACTACTTTGGGCTGCAAGGGCAGCTCAGGGATGAATGGATCGGTCGATGAACTAACAGTGGATTGTGGATATGATGAGTATATGATTCTATGGGGCAGAGGCAACTCAGGGCTTATGGGCTCTTGAAGTGAACTGACAGCAGAATCAGTAAATGATGTGGCAGCATACAGAGTAGAATCTGTTGCTGGAAAGATTTTTGTATATAGTTCAGAGACTGGGGGTTTAAATTTAGACAAAAATTTACCTAAATTAACAGCTTCTTCAATGTCTTTGATTTTTGTGACACTTACCCTTTTTATTGGACTTTTACTTTCAGTTTGATCTGATTTAGTAGGAACAGAAATAATTTTATGTTTTTCACTTACATAAGAAGTAAAAACTGGATCTAAAACAATTTCTTTTAAATCTGATTCAGATTTTTGTCTAAATAAATATTTCTCAAACTTTAAGTCAAAATCAATGTCTGATAAGCTTACCAATTCTTTGGGTAAAGAATCAGCTCTTCTCGGAGGTATCTCAGTTTCAGAACTATCAATTGGTTTTTTCTTCTTTTTTCCTATCTGGTCAGGATTATTTACTATCTCTAGAGGATTAGGATCAGGGTGGGATCTAGTGTAGTAGACTTTCTTGGGAGCCAGAATGTTTACTGGGTAAAATACCCACAACCTTTAAACTCAATCTTAAAGTAGAAAAGATATAATTAAAAATCTTCCTTCAAGATTAAACTTAAAATTGGAGAGTGGTTAGTTCCCCAGTATGGTCGCCAGTATCTTATCACCCTAGTAATTCTCAAGTTGTGGGATGGGGATTTTTGTAGTTAAGAAAACCAGGGGTAACCAAGAACCGCTTTGGGAATTCAGGATCTAGCCTTCCTGAGCTCCAGAGAGGGATCTCTCCTAAATATGTAGCTTTGTTTTAGTAAAAATTTTTAGGCTAGCTATTATTGAGCAATAGGATTGATTTTTTGAAATGTGGTAGGAATAAAATTATTTCAAGGTAAACCAGAGGGATCTACCAGAACATTGGGCAATGGAGTCAACTCTCTAGGCAAGCAGGGCTAGAAAATAAGACTTAAAGATGAAAATGTACTAAGGGTGGGATAGATGACCTTCTAAGGCTTTGAATAGGTTTCGAGGATGAAATGGGTGAAATCTGAACAAAATGGCACTTAAGAATCCTTAAGTTACAGATAAGAGGATTGAAGAAGGGGATCAAACTGGGACCTAGAGCAATTAAGAATTCTATGGTCCGGTTATCAAGCAGAAAACATAAAAATGCCAACTAGTTTAAAACAGAGATCTTATTATCACTAATTCTATTTAATTTCTCCTTAGTTGATCATTACAGAATAGAAACACATCAAATGAAATGTATGTAAACTTTAAAGAATAACACTGAAAACATGAAAAATACGAGACTTATCTTGTCACCACGAGAATCTTTAGTTATGATGTCTCTAATCTTGTTTCCAGACTGCTGCTTCGCTAATTGACTCACACCAACTTCAATATGTCCAGCAAAATGACTATAACTTTCTTGAGAAATTTTATTCCACACTGAATACTTCGAATTATGAAGTATTTATACACAAAAATTGTTTACAAAATATCTCAGAAATTGAGATAATGTTTTAAAGAAAAATAGGAAAAAGAGCATAAGAAGATGGACAGCAGCAAAACAGTTTGCAAGCTGTCCTCTTTTACAAGAAAAAATAGAACTGTTTTATCTTATTTAAACTGATTTTTTATGTGCTGTGAGTATTTGCTGGCAATAGTCACATCTTCTCGTGGATTATAGCTTGTGGAATAATCTTCCTTTTCATATTCTGCTCTGATACTCTTTATCTCTGCTTTTCACTGTTTCACTGCTATAATAAAAAATGACCAGCAGTAATAATTTGATTTTACTGATACACTTTGACCCTGATACACTTTGACACTGATTTTTTCACCATAAGGTAAAAGTAAAATATGAATTTCCAAGTAATTTTCTTGTCCTTTATCTATCAAATTCACAGCAGATCTGTGAATTCTTGCCACTATTCAACAGTGGGGATCTTCATATTCTTCAATTTCCTATAACTTTCGTCAGCTTCTGTATATTTGGCAAAGTTAGGCTTTACATTGAATATATGCTTGATTTCATTTTCCAAAAAGAATAGATTTTAAAAATATTGAAGAAGTACTTTGCCACTTGGTGATCCTTGTGGCAGTGGTTGTTTGGCTTGCTACTTAGCATGAGCTCTGATTTTTTGATCACAATCTTTCTGTGGCATCAATTTTTCATTTAATGCATGAATTTCTGGAAAACCTGCTTATGATAATACTTTGTATTTGGCCCAAAATCTTGAGATGGCCAATTTCATATCTTTACACCTGTCTTCCAAGTTATTCATCATGTTCCTCTTATTCAGGACTTTCTTATTTTGAAGGATGGCCTCTGTCCTGTCAGCAATTTTCAACTCTTCTAATTCTTCCCTATTCTTGTTGTTCAAAAATGCTATGAGTTTAACTGCTTGAGCTGGCTTATTTTCAATCTCTTTCTTAGTTTTATCAATTTTTGCATTTGTAGCCTGTAGTAATTCTTTCTGCTCATAAATTATTTGAAATGAAGGCCATTAAGACTGAATGCCTTCAATGATTTTTGTCCATAAATGATTTTTTATATATGCAACCTGATCTGTAAGATTCACCTGTGCTTGAAGAATTCTCACCCGTTCTTGCAGTCTATCTGCCCTCTGTTCATGCCCTTTGGAAGTAATCAAGTAATATCTTTTGGAAGTTTCTAGATTTTTAATAATGCCTTTCAAACTAAGTATTTCTTTCTCTTTAATTGACATATCTTCCATGGCTCTGATTATGGCAGCTTTATCTTGTATTGTGTTTACCTGTGAAGTTGAGGAAGAAGGGGCAGAGATTTCATGAGAATTTATTGGCACTGCAGTTGCCAGTACTCCTTGAGGTGCTAAGTGTTCTACCAATGTGGATGGAAAAACTGTGCTTACAGTTGGGATTACTGTAGGAATGACAATCTGTTGAGATTTCTTTAGTTTTTCATTCTCTTGCATGAAAGCTTCTATTTGGATTTCCATTTCTTTTATCTGGCGTATCATTTTAAGAACATTTTGTTTCAATTCATCATTCTCTTTTTTCTGCTGAAGAATTTCTTTTTCTTGAGAATTTTCACTTTGAGGAAATTTCAGCTGTTTTCTGAGGGCAGCTATATCTTCATTTTTCTGTTTAATTAAAGCTTTTGCAACTTCAATGTTAGCTGGATATGCTCCTACTTCAATCACCAAGTCTTCTAACGCTTTGATGTTCAAATTGTTGGCATAAAGTGAGGCTTTATCTAATTTCATTTGAGTTTGAAGATTTATCAATGTTTTCTCAAGCCTGATAGAATTCATAGTCTTATTGACTATCTTAGAATATAGCATCTCTGTGTTGCTTCTATGAAATTCTATTTGGTCCAATTCATGGACAGCATCTGCATCAACTTCAAGATTTGTTTTTGTATAATCTGCAATGGATTTTGGATCAGTCACTGTAGGCTTGAGAAATGACATCACCAAATTATTAGAAGAATAGTTAAAAGCCGAAAGGAGTCTATCCTTATTCCGAGGCTTTTCTTTGAGGAATTTGGAATATGCTTCATTTTTTATTTCTTCATTCTTTTCTTTTATTCTCCTGAACCTGATTTGAATGTCTGACTCTGTCTTGTTAGGTTCTTTAGAAGAAGGTGGCCTATCAACTTTAGATTGTATATCCACCATAACTGTATCTTTCTGTTGGGCTCCAATTTAAACATTTTGAAGCTCTTTGAGAGTTTCAGTTACTATCCTTGTAGCTTCATCATCAGTTTCATGACCATTGTTATCTTCAATATTGATGGCTTTTTCCCTTTCTTCAATGGTCAATTTGCTTTTCTTATTATAAGGAATTCTGAATCTTTTGTCTTGAATAGTTTCAGCAGTGAAACTATCTTCCTTTCTGCTTCTCTTATGAAGAATGTCAGATTCTTTATTCACTTTCAATACCTGTGTTTGATCAACTTGCTTACCTTTGCCACTGTTTCCCTGCATTTCCTGTGAATCATCATCAAATAGAGTGTTTGGCTCCCATTCGAGTTTGTTTGCATACTTTTCAATTTGGGGCTTATGATCATGCAAGAAGACAAGAAACTTGCATTTCACTCTCATCGTGCTTAAAATACCTTGTGGAACATAATTCCACAAAAAACTATATGGGAATTTATACTCTCTCAACTTGACATTGATTTCATTGGCAGCTTCTCTGTTATTCACAATAAATGGCCCAATTTGATTTTTCAGCTTGAACTGAGTCTTTTTCCTGGAAGCTATGAAATTAATTTCATCTGCATTCAATAGCTGCCTCAAATATTCCAAAGAAAATATTCTTGTGGTAACAAATCTTGGCAATTTATATGGGGCCAGGAGTGCACCATATACTCTGACTTCTGTGTAACTTTTGTATAAATACCAGTCCCCTATTTTACAGCTCTCAGATAGCTGTAGAATTCTCTTTATCTCTTCATTGATTCTAGCGGTCTGCTCTTTATTCAATAGATTCATAGCAGGCACTAAAAACAGGTCATTGAAATCTACAAAGCTATATTCTCTGTTCCATTTTCTTAGAATTGATGACCAAAACACAACTAAAAGAACATTTCCTTTTGGATCCACTTTTTGAAATTCAATGGGAAACTTGTCTTCTTGATAATACAAAAAGAGGTGAAGTGGATATGATGTATATCTAAAGACTCCTTCTTCTGAAAATCTGGATAACTAATAATGCATGTTTTCTGCAATGAATTTAGCAAAATTGTACACAATGGATGGTGACTGGCCAAGACTCAGAGTTGAAAAAAAACCTAAGATAGCCACATCAGTGAATTCATCACTGGTGTATCCTAGTATGAATGATAGCATTGAGACAATTTGCTTGGTTTCATCTAGAAAATCAAAGGTATCAAATGGAGGATTAAGCTTGGAGATATCAACTTGCTTGGGACAAAAAGTCTGGAAGACTTTGAACTTAGAAGCAAAATAAAGCTCTAGGTAATTTTGAGTTAACTCCTCTATGGATAATGAAGCAGCATTGGGATCAAGGTTCAATTGCAGCATAGAGTTTATATATTCTTCATTGATGTAAAATAAGACCTCTCTGTCTTTATTCACAATAAACCTTTGGTCTAGAAAATAATAGGACTGACACAATCTGACAAAATAAGGGGCTGAATGAGTTTGAGGAACAATGTATTTTGGAAAATTGGAATCCCAGACTAGTATGTCTTTGTCATCTTTCTCTACTGATTTACCAAAACACCAGTTATATACATCAAGCAAATTGAACTCTAATGAAGGGTCCATTATTCTTTAGTCAAGGTCAACCAAAGGGCTATTTTCTTGTGAGATTACTGGAGTTTGAACAGGCCTGAAAACTTTTGTTGAATCAGCAGTGAATACAGGGGTAGATTTATCATTTTTAGAAGATTCAGGCTGAGGAATCTTAGTAGAGGGTTTCTTTTGAGGTTTTGGACCTCCTGCTTTAGGGGTTACTTGTTTCTTTATCATTTTTTAATTGAACAGAGCAAGCTTAGACTGTTTGCTGAGCTCTTTTTTTGGAAATAAGGGCTTCTTGGAGAATTTCTCTGGTAAAATAGGGTTCTGAGCAGGGTTTTGGATTGAAAGAAATTTTTAATGCTCAGAAAATAAGTTACGATCAATCCCAGTAGTGGAAAAGACCAGGGTATGGATAAAAGCTGCAAAAAACAGTAATTAGGGATTCTAGGGAAAAATTGACAGAGTTTCCCCTGTACTATGGATGTTTTTTGCAATTTCTATGTATGCAATTTAGGATATTTTCAGAGAATAACAGAAAATTTGGTGTTTTTCCTTTAGAAATTGAAGTTCAGTGGAAAATTTTTGATTAAAAATACCTTCAAACAGGTATAATCGTGGTTGAAGACGTTTCGCAGTTGCGCACAGTCTACAATTCTGCAAAATTGGTCTTTCAGAGGGTAATGTGGCTTTTTGTGGTTGAATTGCAGGGCAATTGGCTTGAAAATGGAGCTGGTAGGTTTTAAAATGATGAAAAAATGCTCTGCACAGGTTCTCAGGGTGTAATGGCGCACAAATGCTGATATTTTGATGAAAAATGGGCTTAGCAGAAGGTTTATAGGTTTAAAGCGCCAATAAGTGAAATTTCATTGAAAACTATGAGTTTTTATGAATTAACCATAGTCTAAACCATAGTCGAATTATATTAACTCATAGTTTTGGCGGGAGTGGTTTTGGAATACCACTGAGTGGTATTCGCGCGGCTCAAAAGCTGTAAGCGGTAAATAGCTTTTCGAGCACGATCCAATAAGATTATGACACGTCTACACTGGGTGGTTTGGGAAAACCACCCATTTCGCGCGACTTTTCTAAAACATCCATCGATTACTTTTCGGGCGCGAAAATGCATTGTCGTCGTCGGATCTAGCTTTGGGAAGCGAATGATCGGGATTAAAAGGGAAGGTGCAGGGAAAGATTAGTTATCGGGTTCACTTTGGGCCGTAGAAATTGGAAATAAAAGAAGATCGGACGGTTGATATCAAGCGCGATGGGGAGGGATAAAAATGTATTGAACTATCGTGTAGATTTCTAACCATTTGATTAAAAGGGATTTGGGGATCGGAGGGTCGAAAATTAATCCAATGGGGAAAGGGGTATGGTTCCATTTTATATATAAAAAATGACTTTTTTCAACGGAAAAGGGTGATCGGGAAGGTTATACAGGACTTTTAACCAAGGTTAGGGATTGATATAATGGAATATACATTGTGAGGAAGCGGTTAGGTTATGGATTTAACCTTTGTTTAAGAGAGTCGAGGGGGGGGGGGAAATATACAAGGAGAAAGGGGTTTGTTTCTATTGAAAATAAAACTTCGGGTATTTTTTGTTTAAAACACATATAACATATGTTTTAAGAGATTTTTTCGAATATATTTTTATTATATGGTGAATTAAATTGGGTTGACTTAACTACCATAGGGGGCGGGATATTTATATATAGATAAACTTAGCCAAAGGGATTATAAGGGGGGTTTTTATTTAAACATGTGGGAATAAATAACTTTGTCTTAAGTTAAAATAAGTGGATTTTTTGGTTTATTATATAAAAAGGAGTTATATAACAGGAAAAGGTTTTTTATATAGGGATTTAATATATAAATTAGAGTTAATATGAAAATAGGAAATGGTATACTCAAAACCCATAAACATAACAAGTAAAGTGAATTACAAAAGATAATTTGCATTGATCTAATCACTTAACTTATGATATAATGTTATTTTGAGGGCTTAATGTTTTCAAATGGTAGGAAGTCAATAAAATGGGAATTATAATGACTTTAAGTAAAAATGGTGTTTTACTTAGGATTATTCAAGGAGCTGAATGCATGAGTGGTAATGTAGTGATTTTAGGGATTAATATAGGCATTCACACTTTCATCCAATCAGTCATAGAGCCTTGGGTCCGGTCCCAACAAAAGTCAAGGAAATGCCTTGAGTCTTTCTGACTGATAGTTTAGAATGTTTCACGACTATGGGAAGGGGAAGTTAGTTATTTTGCAGCCCATGATGAATGATATTTATATTGAGATATTTTCACCTTCTTCTACCTACCCAGCTTACCATACTAACATTTTTTCTTCCTTTGTAGTAAGGTGCATTTAGGCTAGCAACCTTCACAGCATTATTCTTTCTGAAAGCAAGTAAAACTATCTACTTCTACACTTATTTCATCCATGAATCCAGATTAAACTGTTGGATTCATTTATTTCTCTACCTAACTACAGAATTTTCATGATTAAGCAGTATGACAACTCATTATTCTCTATCTATAACAAGTGAAATTGAAACAATCACAAGTTAAGATTAAACTATTTAACTCATCATGGACTATGGCATTTATTGACACTCTACCATAGTCAAAAATTAAAAAGTGGTGGCATTTATGCTTGATCACTTTCATGTTTTATTCATTTTCTTTTGGGGTATTTTATTTTTTCTAAGTCCTTTGATTATTCTTTTACGACTTTTTACCCTCTTTTTGATTTTTTCAATTTTTTTGATTTTTTTACAAAATATGTGAATACAACTTGCAGAGGAAAAGTATGTACAGATTTACAAGATTATCAACAGTCGAGTCAAAATTATGACCCCTATATCATAGGTTGCTAACACATAGTAAAGAAACACACTTTACCTAACTCTACGCTAGACCAAGCTAAAATTAACTATTTCCTATGTGTCGGAATATCCTAACATCCCCCCTTAAGAACAACTTGGGATAGAATTGAAGGATTTATAAAGGTGACACAATAGGAGACTATTTCCTATGTGTCGGAATATCCTAACATCCCCCTTTAAGAATAACTTGGGATAGGATTGAAGGATTTACAAAGGTGACACAATAGGAGAAGGAAGGAGGCATTAGAGCCTATCCCCCCTTAATGATAATTTCCTGAACTCCAAGCATATATCGAATTTTGGTAAAATTCACTTCTGTGAGAGCCTTTGTAAAGATATCAGCAACTTGATCATTGGTTGGACAATATTGCACTTCAAGAACACGATCATGAGTGAAATTTTTGATGAAGTGTATGTGTAGCTCAATGTGTTTCATGCGTTGATGCTGGACTGGATCTTTGCATAGCTGAATGGCACTTTGATTATAACACCAAAATGTAGTTGGATGTTGCTGATGAAGACCAAATTTAGACAGGATCTGACAAATCCATAGGGTTTCCTTGCTCGCTTCAACTGCACCACGATACTTTGCTTTTGCTGAAGAAAGAGAGATGGAACTTTGTTTTTTACAAGACCATGTAATAGGTCCTAAACCAAGAGTGAATACATAACCTGTAGTAGAATTTCGATCATCCCAGTCACCAACCCAATCAGAATCAGTGAAACCAGTCAGCAGTGGAGATTCTCCTACACTGTAATGAATCCTGAACTAAACTATAACTCGAATATATCGAAGTATTCTTTTAGCTGCTTTCCAGTGACTTTCATGAGGTTGATGCATAAACCGAGCAACAAGACCAATGGCAAAGTAAAGGTCAGGACGGGTATGGGTTAGATACAGCAGTTTACCAACAAGTTGATGGTATATGGTAGAAACAACTTCAGGGGGAAGTACAAGTGTCTGAAATATTGACTCCAGACTAAAAGGGAGAAGGGGTTGGCTTACAGTCTTCCATGTGAAAGTGGCGTAGAAGATCACAGGCATACTTGGACTGAGAAAGGGTAATACCTTCTTTGGATTGCAAGACTTGAAGACCAAGGAAATAATTCAAGTGTCATAAGTCTATCATTTCAAACTTATTTTTGAGGCTAGACTTCTGTTATGCAGGAAAATTATCTCTACGGAGAGAGACAAACCCTCTAGCATTAGGATGGGTCTAGTAACAAAGGGAACAATATAACACCTACTTTCTTAGATTATGAATGGACACAGATCATATGGAGATGACGTACCTCGATTTGATGCTACTTCTCGCTTGATTCCTTTGATCCTTTGCTCTTCCTAGTTGGATCCTCGTTGTCACCAGCACTTAGTTACTTGCACAAGAGATAAAAAAACACAAAACGTGAAAGGACAACATGTATTTCACATAAACAACCTATCTAGTTGATCAAGGAATACTAGAAATCAAATCATGCATCAAAGACAAGAGTGGAAAGTAAGAATGAGTTGTATCATATTAATATAAGAAGGGGGGGTTACAACCTGCACCTTGATGTTGAAGCTCTCCTTCAACAGGCCCAGATCCAAGAACGTCTCCAAAGCACTCATTTCAACTTGGTACGAAAAGGCCAAAGCTCTCAACTCTCCTTCAATGCCTATAGAAACAATTATCTCTTTGTTTTTCTTCTATCTTTGTTCTAACTAGCAGACTTATGGAGTGTTACACTAAAAAATGTCACCTTGACATTCTGCTAATTGTATGAGCTCATTAAACACTCATACATGCCTCCTTTGTAAGTCTTACAACCTTTTTTCCTCATTCCAAGCCTCAGAACTGGAAGAAAAACCCTAAAAATATCTGAAACTCAGGGTATGCAGGTAACATGAGACCTTCTTGCGTTTTTAGCTAGGGTACGCAGGTAATGTGAAGAGAAACTGCGTTCTAGAACGCATTTTTCCAATGTAATGCCTGCGGTACCCATGTAAAGTTAAAAAAGCGCGAAATTAAACTGAAAAAGTTGAATTTTGGTCAATTCTAGAAGGTTCTGGATGAGATTTTTTGGGGATGAGTACTCTTTAGTAAGGTGCATGTATCTCACACCTTAAGGAACTAATCCCTTGATGTGAGGAGCCTATCCCTTTGAAGGAGGGTTCTATCCCTTTTAAGGTGGAATCCTAACCTCCTCATCTGCTCTATAAAAGGAGGCATTGGGTAGCCTCAAAGGTTAAGTTTTTTGAAGAATATTTTTGAGTTGAGGCGCTGTTGAGATTTAGACTTCCTTCTGTTGAGCTTTTGAGAGGAAAGATCACATACCTCTTTTTGCTCCTAAAGGAAGAGTGTAAGACTTATCAAAGTAGAGGAGATTCCTGCTTCGGACCCCAGGAAGACCTTTCGAACATCAAGGCTAAGGTTGTAAGGTTCTTCTGTATATTTTAAGATCAATACAATCAAGTTCTGTTTTTCTCAATAAATTGTCATTCGATTGTTTATTTCAATAAGCTGTCGTTTGATCGTTTATTTCATAGATTCCTTGATCACTATGATAGGTATGTTTATAATTACATATCTCTTGTTATCACGAGTGCTATTCATTTTTTCTTGTTTGTAGTTGGAATCAAGATGATACTTTCTTGTGACAAAAGGGCCCTTGTTGCGACGAGGGATTATTGATGCAATGGAAGCACTGCGACCGCAAATAAGCATTTGGATCTGAGGTAGGATCGACACCTTCATAGCATTTATTTGTAAGACGAATATACTTAGAGAAAGACAAACTTAGTTGTTCGTTTGTTGCTAGCTTGTCTTCTGACACTAGGGAGATTGGTCTTGTCCGCAAGAATGATTTATCCGTCCAACAAATTGGCGACTCCACTAGGGAAAGAAACTTGTTGTTTTTGGTTCTCTTTTATTTTGATTTGAGGAAAAGTTTTTCTTGGTTTTTAATTGATGGATATCTGCCTGGGTAGCTTAGTTTTTCTTCTTCTTTTTTAAATTTTGAAATCTTTTATGTTTTTCTTGAAGTTTTTAGTGGACCGCACTTTGTCTTCACACACAGTGCGGGCATCTCCACACTTTCCTTAGGTAACCAGTGCGGGACCGCACCTGTTACTTCTGGGACCTGCTGACCTTGTTAAAAGTCTTGAAAAAATTAGATTTCTTCTTTCAGTTTAGTTTAGATTTAATTTAGGATTCTTAGCATCTACCCAGATCTGTATTTTTCTGTCAAAAATCTCTTGTTTCTAAGTTTCTTTCAGCAAATTCTTCATCTCATCAATATCCATTAAGTTAATTGGGTGTTTTGAGTCTCTTTTTTGAGAAATTCTTAATTTGATTTCCTTTGGTCATTGATTGAAGGTTTGTCTCAGTCTTTTCACAATTTTGCATCTTTTTGCTTTTGTTTTTGCAAAAAAAATTCCCTTTTAATCGCCTTTGAGTGTTTTTTGATCTTTGGAACTCTCACCCGATTTTCTTGACTTCCACTTGATTGGTTCTTAGATTAAATTAGAATCATCTTGTGTTTGAGAATTCTCTTGCATAGATCACATTTGCATAATTAGAATTCTCATTTTCAGAATATGAATGAAAAATGTGCATAGATTACATTTGCATACTTTTCATGTGAATTGTGCATAGATTACAATTGCATAGTTTATATTCTAAAAAAATAAATCATAGATTTAGATCAGTTTTCTTTGATTTGAATTTAGATGTTTTTATGTTTGTTTAAAAAAAAAAAACACAAAAAAAAAAAATTGTTTTGGGATTGATTTGCATTAGTTTTTCTTGATGAAATTAGTGCATTAGAGAATTTGTTATATTTTCTCTTAGTTATCAATCTTTGCATTGTTGGAAGTGATGGAAACTCTCTCCCTATTTTATTTAGGATTCATCGAATTGAAAAGATTACATTATCATATTCGATTGCATTCAGTTTTGGTTCGGGTCATAACACCATTGGTTTCATATCCATTTACCCTTTTGAGTAATAACAGCCCAAATAACACGGCGCTTAATTAAAATTCATCTAGTAATTTTTACATTTTTTAGGGCTCTTTCCACCAATATAGCTTAGGCTAGTGTCTTGGAATAGGTTTTAGTTAACTCTCCAAGACAGTAAAACAAACAAGTAGTCGATCTTGTGGTAGGAAAAATTCCAATTGTTGCATGTATGCTCTGGGAAGCTCCTCCTAAAGGAGTCAAGCACGAGATCATATCTGAACCGGTGAGGTAATCAATCCTTCCTCATTGGGAACGATAGAAGATATACACGTATTAACAACGGTAAACCTCGGATAGACCATTGTCGAGGAGCCTGGGGTCACTTGTCGATATACCTTGGATTATGTCAAGGAGCCTTCAAGGGGATTGAGCTTTGTTACTCTGCCCTTGCGTGTGTATCGGATCGTAGACTGTTCCCCCAGGTATATTTGTTTCTATTGGTAACCTTAGTGGCCATAATCTATAGGATTCTTTCCTAAGGTGATGGTGGAGGGAAGATCCCACTGTACCTGGAGCAGACATCGACTAGACTCACTTGGACTCTCTGGGGGGTTCTCTTCACTCGAGATGGTTTTGTGAAGAAACTTGTGCCAGTCTGTTTCATTAAGCAGGTTGTCGGGGTAACTGTTCCAACCGCCCTTTCTGTATTAAATTCGATTTCATCACCAACTAGTGTTTTTAGTACGGGAAGTTACTGTTTGTGTGTGGTTTGACTCCTAGATTTGATAGCGCGTGTTAATTTGTTTGTTTTTACTTTTAGAGACCATAGGTGTGAATTGTGAATTTTAATTGTTAGGTGTGAATTGTTAATTGTTAATTGTTAATTTTAGTTTTTTAATTTGTTAATAAAATTCACTGAAGTTGAATAGAATGGCAACTGTTCCGGAATTTACCAACCAAGGAACCCCTCTTAACGAGAATCCTAGTACTTTTCCTTGCTTTGGAAATGTTGGTCCTCCTTATATGGCTACATTGTCATTACCTGGATTTACAATAGGTTTACCGATATGGTTATTTTCAACTTCGTTGGCCCTGAATACTCCATTTTTTCCACCTCAACCGAATGCTTCACCTAAACAGAGTTCACCATCTCAACATCACCAACCTTCTGTTGACCCTTTACCTTCTTCGTCTAATATTTCTTCCTCCATTTCTTCCTCTTCGCCTGGTAAAATCCTTGACGCTAGTAACCAGGTGGCGAAGAAGAAGAAAGGGAAGAAGAAGAAGAAGAAGAAGCGAGATAAGAAAGAAGTCAACCAATCAACCATGGCTGTAAATGTTAGTTGTGTTGAGGAAACCTCCAACAGGCTGTAGATTAGAATTAGTGGCGAGGATAGTTCCTTGTACTGTGTCAACCTCGTTAAAAAATGAATCAGTGAGTCCGAGGATAGTTCCTTTTACTGTGTCAACCTCGTTAAAAAATGAATCAGAAATATTGAGGAGAGTTCCTTTTACTGTGTCAACCTCGTTAAAAAATGAATCAGTGAGGGTGAGGAAAGTTCCTTGTACTGTGTCAACCTCGTTAAAAAATGAATCAGTGAAATCCGAGGATAGTTCTTTTTACTGTGTCAACCTCATTAAAAAATGAATCAGTCAGGTATGAGGACAGTTCTTTTCCTGTGTCAACCTCATTAAAAAATGAATCAGTGAGTGTGAGGAGAGTTCCTTTTATTGTGTCAACCTCGTTAAAAAATGAATCAGTAGTTGGTAAGGATAGTTCCTTTTACTGTGTCAACCTCATTAAAAAATGAATCAGGTGTGAGGATATTTCCTTTTACTGTGTCAACCTCGTTAAAAAATGAATCAGTGTGTCTGAGGATGGTTCTTTTCTTGTGTCAACCTCATTAAAAAATGAATCATTTAGTCGAGAGCATAGTTCTTTTCTTGTGTCAAGCTCGTTTAAAAAATGAAACAAGCTTCCATGAGGATAGTTCTTTTCCTGTGTCAACCTCATTAAAAAATGAATCAGTCAGTAGATTGTAGAGAGTAGATTAATAGATTAGAAATAAGTAGTTTCTGAGGACAGTTCTTTTCCTGTGTCAACCTCATTAAAAAATGAATCAGTTGGTCCGAGGAGAGTTCCTTTTACTGTTTCAACCTCGTTAAAAAATGAATCAGGTCTGAGGACAGTTCTTTTCCTGTGTCAACCTCGTTAAAAAATGAATCACCGAGGAGAGTTCCTGTTATTGAGTCAACCTCGTTAAAAAATGAATTAGGTATGAGGACAGTTCTTTTCCTGTGTCAACCTCATTAAAAAATGAATCAGTAGGTAGATTGTAGAAAGTAGGTTATGTAGGTAGATTAGAAATAATTAGTTTCTGAGGATAGTTCCTTTTACTGTGTCAACCTCGTTAAAAAATGAAACACGTTGCCATGAGCATAGTTCTTTTCCTGTGTCGAGCTCGTTAAAAAATGAAACAAATCCTCCCCTAATTGAGTCGAGTCTTTCAATAGACCTCGTAAATGTTAAAGTCGTATATTTAGGTTAGTTTTTAGGTCGGGTCTTTCATATGATCTCGTAAATGAACCTTCATTCCATCCAGCGATTAATTACCAGAAGTGTACTTAGTTGAATGAAATGAAGCTTGGGGGGCATGCACTCTAGCAGTTACGCTTAGGGGGCATCAAGCACAGTTTTCTCTCTATTTCAAGCTTCTGTAAAAATGAAACCTATCTCGAGTCGATTTCAGTTATTTTCAAGACTCGTTAAACTCATGAAAATCCCGAGATTATTTTGCTATCTTTCATTCTCGTAAAACACATGAAAATGCCGAGTTCTTTCCGTCTTTTCCTGCTCATAAATTAAATTGAAAGTCGGCCACATGAGTACATTTTTATCCCTTTTTCGAACTCGTTAAAACTTACGAAAAAGAGAAAACCAGGAGTATATTTTTATCCCTTTTTCGAACTCGTTAAAACTTACCGAAAAAGCGAAACTATGGAGTTCTCTTTTAAGCCCTTTTCAGACTCTCTAAATATGAAAAGATTGTCGAGTACTTGATTATTCGAACTCGTTAAAGTAAATGAATGATCGTCCCTTTAGTATAAGTTTACCCCTTTTTCGGACTGAAATGGACTATTTACGAAAAAGGTATACGTTGACTAATTACGATCAATAGAGTTCTCTCCCGCATTATTTTATCCTTTTTCGGGCTCGAGAGACTAAATTTACGAAAAAGTACACCCATGGAGTTTTCTTATGTTTTTTCTTCTGACTCCCTAAAATTGAAAAACACCGAGTTTCTCCTATACTGGACTCGTTAAAATTTAACAGTAAAGGACCTGTTCAATTTCAAACAGGAACGAACCACTCCTTCTTAGGGTTCGAATGTTAAACTAAGTTGGACTCATCCGAAGGATGAGCTTATAAACAAGCAAATGTTATCCTCCTCAAGCTTGTCAAAAATAAAGAGGTACTTGCCAGAAATGGTGGGGGAAAAGAGAGAAAAACGAACCTGTTTGTTACATTTTGATTATTCGGAAAACCGTTAACCACTCTTGAACACGACACTTTTTGTTCACCTGGGTTGGGAAAATCCTTTGCCTAACAGTTAATCAAACCACATTGAAAGTCTTCAGCCGGTTTCTGGGTATTAGCTTTGGGTCAATTGTTACCAAGCCATCTGTAGTGTCGTTATGTGTTCAAGAGAACAGTTCAAATAAACCATTCATCTGCAAAATATCTGTCATCCATTTTTGACCATCCCTGAGTCAGTCCTTGCCAATATATTTTCAAAACTTGATCTATGATTTCGTGTTGTGGGCTTTCCTATGACAGATCACTTTCTATCGACATCAACACATTATCTAGGAAGTTGATCCAGAAATTGTCAGTACTTTGAAATCTGCATGCCTCAATGGCAGGTTTCTCGCCTTCGACGACAGGTTGCATCATTGACCTTCAATCGAATGATTCCGTGAGATGTTCGACTTCAGCTCATTCATTCACATTTCATGGATTGTACTGAGTACTTTGACAGCCATTGACATTACTGGTGGTTTCTCTCACACTTGTTAACAGTTTTCATCATTGACTGGTAATCAAGTGGTTTCTACCATGTTCGACTTCAACACATTTATTCACATGAATAGAATCGTACTAGTTCGAGATGCGGAAATCAAGACCCTGGATCTAGTTTCTACCATCCAGGCTGCGAGGAATTTTGTTATCATTCATACAATAGACTATTTATAAACAGATGGCTGCGTCCATGCTGTGTCGACATATGTCTATACTGTGATGTATTCAAAATCATTCTTGTATCAGAACAATTTAGAGGTAGTTTCTAGTTAGTTTTGATCTGAGTATGGGAATGCCTACCTCAGTGATGATATGATTACATATATATATATTGCATTGAATGTTTTTACAGGTTCCGACTGGGGTGTCCACAGGATGATCCTTGAAATGATAAAGTACTTCACTCTTCATATATGACAGACTTCATCTTCATCTATTTCAGACTTCGCACTTTAGGGGGCAATATGTTACACTAAAAATTGTCACCTTGATATTCTGCTGACTGTATGAGCTCATTAAACACTCATACATGCCTCCTTTGCAAGTCTTACAACCTTTGTTCCTCATTCCAAGCCTCAGAACTGGAAGAAAAACCCTAAAAATCTCTGAAACTCAGGGTACGCAGGTAACATGAGACCTTCTTGCATTTTTAGCTAGGGTACGCAGGTAATGTGAAGAGAAACTACGTTCTAGAATGCATTTTTCCAGTGTAATGCCTGCGGTACCCCTGTAAAGTCAAAAAAGCGCAAAAGAAAAGTGAAAAAGTTGAATTTTGGTCAATTCTAGAAGGTTCTGGATGAGATTTTTTGGGGATGAGTACGCTTTAGTAAGGTGCATGTATCCCACACCTTAAGGAACTAATCCCTTGATGTGAGGAGCCTATCCCTTTGAAGGAGGGTTCTATCCTCCTCATCTGCTCTATAAAAGGAGGCATTGGGTAGCCTCAAAGGTAAAGTTTTAAGAGAAGTTAAACTAATGGAGGATTGAAGAATATTTTGATGGAGAAAATATTTGAGTTGAAGTGCTGTTGAGATTTAGACTTCCTTCTGCTAAGCTTTTGAGAGGAAAGATCACATACCTCTTTTTGCTCCTGAAGGAAGAGTGCAAGACTTATCAAAGTAGAGGAGATTCCTGCTTCGGACCCCAGGAAGACCTTTCGAACATCAAGGCTAAGGTTGTAAGGTTCTTCTGTATATTTTAAGATTAATACAATCAAGTTTTGTTTTTCTCAATAAATTGTCGTTCGATTGTTTATTTCAATAAGCTATCGTTTGATCATTTATTTCATAGATTCCTTGATCACTATGATAGGTATGTTTTATAATTATTTGTTATACAGGTGCTATTGATATTTTCTTGTTTGTGATTGCAGATCAACGAAAGATGATACTTTCTTGTGACAAAAGGGCCCTTGTTGCGACGAAGGATTATTGATGCAACGGAAGCACTGCGACCGAAAATAAGCATTTGGATCTAAGGTAGGATCGACACCTTCATAGCATTTATTTGTAAAATGAATATACTTAGAGAAAGACAAACTTAGTTGTTCGTTTGTTGCTAGATTGTCTTCTGACACTAGGGAGATCGGTCTTGTCCACAAGAACGATTTATCCGGCCAACAGGGAGGATATCCATTTTATAGTGAAGGGATAGGGAATATGGATCCACTTAAGGTGGGGAAATGGTTTATCTCCTTGGGTGGTTCCTCTTTTGTAGGAACAAGAACCCCAAAGGGACAAGCTCTGTCCTATCCCCATGAATAAACAATCAGCTCTCTACCCATGAAGCTTATATATCTCAAAGATTCACTTCCATTTTTAAAAATCTTCCAGAAGTGGATCGACGCGGGTATGATCTCCATTCTAGCGTCGATCGGCGTTGCTCCAGAGTTAAGATGAGGCATCGGCGTGAGTGAGACAAAAAAATGGCGCACTACTCCAAATAAACATGTTTTTAAGGAGCTACTCCAGGAAGGATTAACAGAGAGTTTGTTCAGTATACTATAAGGGATATAATGGAAAATTTTCATGATGGAAAAGAGATGCAGGGGTCACTATTTAGGGTCCTCAAAGATTCGGAAATAGGGATTACAAGGACAGTGACAAATTGTTGTGTAATAGATGCCCCATAAAGCATGGAGGTTGAACAAGAGTGAGGGGTGAAATGCTTTACGAGTACATGCCAGGACCAAGATGTCGTCGTTGGAAAACCTGTGAAATCACGCACTGATCTAGGTGGATATCGGAGGCCACCTACCTATTCCATTTGGACCTGCACCATCAATTCTTGCAGCTTTTCACTTTCAGCACAAATTACTATTTTTAGCAAGTTTTCGGGTCCTGGACTCCCAGAGCCGTTTTGGGGCCTTAGTGATCCAAGTGGTTATTGTGGCCGCCCACCTATTCCATTTGAGATGCCACCATCAGTTCTTTCAATTTTTCAATTTCCGCACAACTTACTATTTTTAGCAGTTTTTCGGGTCCTGAAATTCTGGAGCCATTTTTAGGCCCTAAACGACATTTTTTGGGAAAACCAGGAGCAACATGGGTACTTGGACCAATGTTTCTCACACCAAAAGTTTTACTCAGATAGATCTTTCTAACGAGGTATGGTTCATGTCAAATGGAGATCATATGCCAAAGTTATGTCCCTGGGAAGTTGAAATGCCAATTTACCCAAATGGGGCCCATAGTTTTGGCGCTTCATCTCCTAGGGTTAGGTTTTTGGACGTTTAGATTTTTCCATTGTTTCTCAATAATAAATAGGCCCTCTAGCCTCATTTTAACACAGTTCAGAGGCAGTAACCGCCACATCTCTTCTCAGAGATAAGCTACCAGCACTCTAGCTATTTTATTTCCATTATGTCTGTAAGCGTATTTCTGTTATTTGATATAAATGAAATGAAGCATTATTTCCGCTGCATCTCTGTGCTTATGTCTATTTGTGTATTTTATTGCGTTCCTCCATAAATCTGAATCAGTTGTACAAAAGCGATCTACTGTTTCTTTGTTTTTCTTTGCATGTTCCCAACGCGATCAAGGTATAAGGAGTTAGGGCTTGATCCAGTTGAACCCTTGCAATATCAGCCTCGCAAACCCCGACGACCTCCCATGGTGGAAGAAAAGAAAGACGAGGGAGCAGGAGATCCTATCAAAATATTGCTTGAGGAGGCCCTCAAGAAACAAAGGAACACGATGATGGATAACTTTGCTCAGATCCTTCAACGGCTGCCCACCTATAGCGCATCTACATCCAACAACCACTCTAGAGGCGCCACTCCCTTCAAGGTACAAGTAAACTTTGAAATTCCTATATTTGAAGGACAGATAGATGCAGACGCTGTCGATAAATGGTTGAATTTTCTAGAAGGGTATTTCTCAGTCCATGATTTCTCTGACCGAGGAAAGATTATTTTTTCACTCCTCAAAGTCGCCCCCCATGTCAAGGACTGGAGGGAAACGTATTGTGAAAAAAATTATGAGGGGGAACCCTCTTTGTTCTCAGCCGCACCCACTTGGAATTCGTTTCGAGACGGAATCAAGGAAAAATATTACCTCGTGGGGAGCTATGAGGATAAGTACATCCAATGGACCACGCTACGACAGGAAAGGGATCAAGATGTGCACGAACTGACGAATTTTTTCCATACCCTACGCACAAAGTTGGGTATTAAAGATTCAGAGAGAAATTTGGTGCTCAAGTACCGCAGTTGTCTTCACAGACACATTCAGGAGGAAATGGAGTTCCTCGACATTACATTGCTTGGCACAGTATATCGCAATGCCACCAAGATCGAGCAGAAATTTAAGGAGAAGAAGCAAGACTTTGGATCCGCGAATCTGAAGCCAGGGAAAGGCGCCTCCGAACGGAAAAACAAGGGGCAAGGCCAAAGAGGGGCGACTCAGAACAAGACCAAAAATCCAAATAAGGACACGGGGAAGGGGTGTGAATTTCATAACATCTCCACTCACAACACAAACGAGTGCCGGACCAAATAGTCGTTGGTGGTCGAACTAAAGGCACCCGAATCATATGCATGTTTTGATCCTGAGTAAGAACCAGACAAAGGGAAGAATATCATTGATGTGGATCCCAGTGCCATTGTTGCCACCACCAAGATCCAGAGGAAGGATCCCGAGGATCCAAAGGAGGGGGAGCGCCTCTTCCATTCGCAGATGTGGGTGAAGGGTTCTCCACTGCAATTCCTTGTCAATAGTGAAAGCCAAAAGAACCTCATTTCAGTAGAGGTCATGAAGCGGCTCGGCCTACCGACCATAGCACACCCACAGGCGTATACAATCGGGTGGCTTCACCTAGGGAGAGATCTCCACGTCTACCAACAATGCCGCCTTCCGTATAGTATCAAGCCATTCACGGATGAGGTATTGTGTGATGTTGCTCCTCTTGATGTAGCTGATGTATTATTGGGCCAAGCATACTTGTGGAGGTGACATGCTATGTATGAGTCTAGGCCTCGTGCTATTATTATTACTTTGGGAAATAACTTGTACAGGATACCGGAGGTAGTACTGCCTCCTTTCATCTCTTTGACTACTGCAAAACAATGCAGTAAGATTTTTTCCCAAACCAGGAAATTTATTTTCCTTACAACTCGCTCACAGGGAAAGAATAATATTGTGGCCACAACCTCAAAACAAGGCTCCCTTGCATGGTTGCAGCAAATGGACAAATTCATGGAGGAATACGAGGACATTTTCTCCTCACTCATAGAGGTTCCTCTACATTATCAGGACAAGCGCTCCATTGATCTGACCCCCGACGCATCGCCGTGTGATGATGCCATACCTCATGCGACTACACAAATAGAATCCACACATGTACTATCTAAGGCTGATAAAGAAACCAAATTTACTAAATTCATCCATCATGTCCACCCGCAGTTCCATGACATCTTCGAAAAATCTAATATCATGTTCAACAGAATTTGCCTCATCTCATGGAGGATCTCAATGCAATGGGGACCATTGCTTCCTAAGGAGGGAGGAATGATCCAGGTGGATATCAGTGGCCACCCACCTATTCCATTTGGACCTGCACCATCAATTCTTGCAGCTTTCCACTTTCAACACAACTTACTATTTTTAGCAAGTTTTCGGGTCCTGGACTCCCGGAGCCGTTTTGGGGCCCTAATGATCCAGGTGGATATTGGTGGCCACCCACCTATTCCATTTGAAATGCCACCATTAGTTCTTTCATTTTTTCAATTTCAGCAAAACTTAATATTTTTAGCAGTTTTCCGAGTCCTGAACTTTCGGAGCCGTTTTGAGGCCCTAAACATTTTTTTTTGGCAAAACCGGGAGCAACATGGGTCAATAGACTGATTTTTCTCACACTGAAAGTTGTACTCCTTGGCTAGATTTTTCTAACGAGGTATGGTGCGCATCAAATAGAGATTGTATGCCAAAGTTACGTCCCCAGGAAGTTGAAACACCAATTTACCCAAACGGGGCCCATAGTTTTGGCGCTTCATCTCCTAGGGTTAGGTTTTTGGATGTTTAGAGTTTTCCATTGTTTCTCAATAATAAATAGGCCCTCGAGCCTCATTGTAACACAGTTCATAGGCATGTAGCCACCACATCTCTTCTCAAAGATAAGCTACCAGCGCCCTAGCTATTTTATTTCCATTATGTTTGTAAGCATATTTATGTTATTTGATATAAATGAAATGAAGCATTATTTCCGATGCATCTCTATGTTTATGTCTATTTCCGTATTTTATTGTGTTCCTACATAAATTTTGATCAAGCACATATATACATACTGAAATATCTGAGATAAACACATGACATAAGGTATGGACGCATCCATCCATAAAAGAGATCATGAAACAAGATCTGTGATATGGTCGGAACCATCCAGCAATAAACTAGGATCACAAATATGGACTGAGGTATGGTCGCAACCATCTACATAAAAGATTCATGTGTACAATCATGAATAATACATATCGCCTCGCAACCTAGACTTTATCAGAAAAAACCTAGGGTCTTTCGCTCTGTCACGACCCGACCAAGTACAAATTCAGGCATGTGAATGAGTGAGTTGAAGTCAAACATGCAATAAAATCGTTTGATTACGATTTAATGATGTAAATTGTTAACAGGCGTGAGAGAGACCGCCAATGATGACAATGGCCCTCAAGGTACTAGCAGTACAATCCACAATATTTGAATAAGGAGTTGACATTGAACACCCATGAAATCATCCGATCGAAGGCCAATGATGTGAACCTGTCGTCGAACACAAACAACCTAGAATTATGGCATGCGGGCTCTAAGGTACTGAAAAGGGATCTCTAGATATACTTCTCAAATAATGAGTTGAAGTCGACGGGAAGCGATCTGCCGAAGGAGGGCCATAATGTGTCCCACATCATCGACACGAGACAAAGGAAATAAGATAATGATGAAATTGAACAGAGAACCGGAGAATGAATAAGATGTAGAAGGAACTTCTCTTGAACATATCGGTGACACGACTCCGGAGCTTGGCAATATTTGACTCAAATGGAATTAGAGGTCATGTTGACGAAATTGGTAATTGAATGAGAGGTAAACATATTTCTCAAACCAATGGAGACAAAGTGACGAATGTAGGATATCCCCAACCTGACACGAAACAGAAGATGTGTCATGTTCAAGAGCGACATACTGCGGATGCAACTGATAAATAATTTCATTTTCCCCCACCATTTCTAGCAAGTACCCCAATTTTTTTTTAATACAAGCTTGAAGGGGATAGCATATGCTTGTCATATAAGTTCGTCCTTTGGAAAAATACATCCTAATACATTTTATGAGCCCTAGGAAGGAGGAACTCGATGTCGTCATGGTGACGGGTCCAATGCCGTTGAATTTTAATGAGTCTGAAAAAGGTGGAACTCAGCGCATTTTCATGTTTAGAGAGTTTGAAAAGAGGCGAAAAGGAAACTCCAAATGGCCTTTTTCGTAAATAGTCCCTCAAACTCGAAAAGGTAGAAAACAAAGTTTGAGAGATACTCTTGGCCACAGTTGACTAAGGTATTCCTTTTTCGTAAATAATTTATCCCAGCCCGAAAAAGGGGTAAACTGTTGGGTATGTGTTATATTATTTCCATGATTAGTCGCACGCGCGGGGGGGCGATAGATATCCCTGGTACGTTACGTCATGCTCAACAGGGGAGTCAAAGGGGGGGCAGTAGGCCCCCTTGTTCAGGGTCCAGGGCAGCGCCCCGGGAAAAAAAAAAATTGGACCCTATTTTTCGGTGGGCAGACCCACCCATGGTTTTGTGCATGGGTTTGCACATGGTTTTGGGGCATGATGGTTTTAGGCCCCTGGTATTTTGTAGATCCAGTCAAGGGAACTACGGTTATGTTCTAATCCAGGGTTAATGGATTGGGGTCTATGAATGCTTCGTCATGTATATATGTGTTGTAACACTAAAAGGAATATAATTAAAAATCAAGTTGGTAGTCCCAATTTGGGATCCAGGGGAAAATATCTGTATATATGTTTTATGTTTTATTCTCTCGTTATTGTTTATTTCTGGTTTTTAAGATTCGTTTGCAGATAATTTTTGTACAGGGTTAAAACGTACATAAACGTATATTGGGTAAATGACGTTTCGTGTGCTTTAACGAGTTAAAAACGACAAGAACTCGACAATCTTTTCACGTTTAGAGAGTCAGAAAAGAGCTAAAAGATGACTCCTAGGGGTGACTTTTTCATTTATTTTTTACCGAGTCTGAAAAATTAATAAACTGGAACTCGTGTACATGTCATCCTTCAAAATATTAACCCTGTTGCTGCACAAGAATAAACCCATTATCTGTTTTCGAGGTAAAAGTCATTAAAATATATTAAAATATGAAAAAAACCCTAAAAGTGACTTGAACACTTAAAAAAATGAGGAAAGTAAAAAAAAAAATATTTTTTACCTTCACAAGTCTTAGAAGAGGTCTTTTACCCTTATTTACCTTAATTGTTCAGGAGCAGATTATGGGTGATCTAGGAAGTTGATCGACGAGCCGTTAGAACCAGGTAATAGTCGCACTCATCCCCGTCATTTACATACATGTTTTAATATTTTTTACACAACACAATAATTTTTTGGAGAAGATATTTAAACACAGTGTCACAGTGGATCAGCGCGGGGACCCCATATCGGGATTGCATCGGTTTGCTATTTTAAACACTGGTTGAGTGTCGATCGACGCAACTGTTTTTAAAACTGTCACGCCGATCGCAGAACGTGAAAAAAAACACCAAATTTTCTCAAAAATATCCATTCAAAATTGATTTTCAGGCATGGATATTGACAAGAGGTCGTGTAAATGTTGTGACAGGAAGGAAAAATTTGAGAAATCATGGTGATTGAGTGGAGAAAGAGAGCATGACGAAGTAGACAGAGAAGTAATGGAAAACCGTGATTGCCTTGCCACTTTGAGGAACTGCGGGCTCCTCAAATTATTTATGACTCCTTGCATGAGATCACAGTCGAAATTACTACAGTACTGGGTGAGAATTTTTGATACCGGACGAGAGAGATTCATCATGGGTGACCAAGAACTAGAAATTGAGGTGGATGATATCTATTTCATCACCAGCCTATCATGTAGAAGAGCATGGGCATGTCTGGCTAGAAGTCGTATCATGGGACAAAGTATGGATATGCTCATAAATAGGGCATGTCCAGTGGCGATAAAATCTTCCAGTGGGAAGATAGATATAATTAGTGTGAACAAATTGTCGTTGAAATTAATCCTATACACCATCACACGTGCCGCTGGGGCATAAGCACCGCATGAGGCTACCAAGTCTCAGCTTCAAACAACCATGGACTGTATGTCACCTACCATTTTTAACTAGGTGGAAGTTATGCTAGAAAACATGAAGAAACATCTCTCAAAGTGCAAGAGAATTCAACTGAAGCAGTTTGGGTATGGATCGATCTTAACAACAATTTTCTTGGAATGGATACCTCTATTCCAATTCCAATGGGCAGAAGTAGTCGTGTCAGCACCACGGGGTCCACGTCTGATTAGATGGACTGAGTTGATGCCTCGTTCAAGAGGTGGGCAATAGATGTCATACAAACCTACCTTCTTTGTATGGCTGAGGCGTCACCTTATTGTTGTGGAGGATTGGCCATATTCTGGGGCTAACTTCAGAGGAGACCCATACCTTCCACTCCCAGAGGGTCATCAGTGGGATGACAAAGGTGAAACATGTTTTTTGTTAACTTTTTCATGTTTATATATATTTTTTGATATATATGTTCTGATATTTAAACTTATGTGTCGCAGATGTTGGACCGCAAAGACCAGCTGGGATTTCCCCTATCACTAGAAGAGTGGCAAGGGAGTTTAAGGATGCCCCATACGAGGAGGGAGAAGATGCTAAAGAAGAGATTGCCTGAAATCTGGATGCTTTGACTACTGGGATTCTAGAATACGCTCGTGTTCAAGATATTCCCCGTCGTTACCAGAGGCATACTATAGGGGTGTATGATCGCATTCACCGACTACTGACTCGAGTCATTTGAGCAGTGGCCTGCTACCGTGACCACCATGTTGATTAGTCTAGTTTTTATTTCTGCAGTTGTAGTCTGTTTGGGACCTGCGAGTCTCGTTATGTACCAGAACATATATTTTTTGGAGTTATGATGTACTTGAAAACTTTTGCAAACCAAATCGACATATATATATATTTATGCTATATTTTTTTGTTTCATGCATGATGTAATGATGAACATGGTTTTACTATTTTCGCAAAATTCCATCGTAGAACAATGCATTTGTTAAGTAAAACAAGATAAGCAAGAAAATAGTTTAAAAAAAGCACACCAAAACAAAACCAAAATTGCAGACTGATGTACGAAAATTTAATGAGGTTTCATTTTTACACAAGCTTGAAACATGGGAAACTCTTCTTGAAAAAAGAAAATTTTCATTCCCCCAGCATGAGAACTTAATTCGAGATACATGCCCCCAAGCTTCTGTCCATTCGCTTGAGTAGACTTCTAGTCACGAACAGATGGATGGAGTGAAGGTTCAGTTATGAGATTAAGTGAAAGACTAGAATTGAAGGGGAATTTGTTTCATTTTTTAACGAGGTTGACACAATAAAAGAACTATCCTTTGAGACCAAATTCATTTTTTAACGAGGTTGACATAATAAGAGAACTATCCTCATGACACCTTGTTTTATTTGTTAAAGATCTTGACACAAGAAAATAACTTTGCTCTGAAGATCTTGTTTCATTTTTTAAGGATCTTGATACAAGAAAATGAACTATGCTCCGAAGACTTGATCAAGACATATAAGAGTTTATGGCTTCCAAGTGGCTCTCATTTAATGGGAGAAAAACATTTTGGAAATCGGGATCTAACGCCCCTAGTACACGGTACATGACGACACTATCATTGGATGTAGGCAATGAACAAGTGGCCACATAATTAACTTGTGGCGGGGAAGACACCATTGGAGGGTAAGGACCAGGAAGGGACGATGGTAGACTAGATGTCACATTATGACCAATGAATGAAATTTGATCAATGGTCACGATCCAACCTTCATGTGGAAAACAGATCACACAAAAGAGGGAAGAGACAAGCACTCCCATTATATAAGTATAGTCACACCCTAAGAGTAATTTAAAATCCTAGGGGCCTTGGACAACCATTACATCTATATAGATCATTTTTCCTCCCATGGTAATAGGAAAATTTGGAAGGATCCCTAACAGTTGACTGGTTCCTCTGTTAAAAGATAACATATTCTAAGTAACAGGCACGAGCTACGGAGAACCAAAAGCTTCCCAGGTAGTTGAGGAAAGAATACTAACAGATGTGCCTTCATCGATAATCATGCTTGGTACGTCTGTATTGTAGGCATGTACATTGATCTCTAAGGGCACGTAAGGAGGAAGACGGTATCCCCTGAATCGACTCCAATCAAAGGAAGCGACCAAACTACATGGAGGGGGTGCCATAGGAATAAGAGGACTATCCCCTTGTGTCACAGAAGTGGAAAGACCACCCTCCTGGACCTCAGGAACGAGAGAAGGAGGATCACTTTCTTGGATTGTGGTGATGGGAGTCGGAGGATCACCCTCATGGATCATGGGAATAGTAGGAGCTCCCTCCGGTCTCGGGGAATTAGAGGAAACAAAGAGAACCTGAGTGGGATGAGATCCACTCTTCATGAAAAATACCTGATGAACCGTGGGTGGAATCAGGTCCAGCTTTTCCTCAACCAATGATTGGTCATAAATGGACTCACGAGATTGATTTTCGGAGAAAGGGGAATTGACCGGAGATAAATCTCGATCAATCACTTGAACAACTAGTAGAGGACTCGAATAAAACTTCGTGTAACCAACTGGAAGACAAGATTCAAAAGCTGAAAGAGTATCCAACACTTTGGAGGCTTCATCCAGGTAAGGACAGAGGTGAATGGGATGGATCCCTTCACATATCCTATAGGGAAATTTGATCTTACCCTATTTCTTATGAGTCTTATGATCTCTAGCTGAAGGTTCATCATTAGCATGATGTCCAGAGGTTGATGACGAAGGATGAGCCAGGCCAACGGACCATACTTTTAACACCTTCGGAATACCAGGGCAGTCTCTAAGAATATGGTCACACGCGTATATCTTGCAAGGGAATTTGACTTTGCAGGATAACGTGGAAAGTTTTTAACGTCAGTTACATGGGTAGCGATGGTTGTTGGTTTTCCCCCTTGCTTATTTTCCTTCTTCTTCTTTGATTTATACTTCTCCTTCTTAGCCACCTGGTTACTAGAATCCAAACTTTCACCAGGTGAAGGGGAAGAACGAGGTGAAGAAATGGGTGAAGAAGGTGAGGGGTCAACCTTAAGATCAACATGGGGTTGACATGGTTCAGGCGAAGGAGAGCTCGGTTGACAAAAATTTTATACATTCGAAACCACAGGGGTCGAAAATAACCAAACTGGTAGACCAATGGTTAATCCCAGGAGGGGCAACGTTTCCATATATGGAGCACCAACATTTCTGAAAGAAGGAAATGGACCAGGATTTCCATCTAAGGGGATTCCTTGGTTGGTAAACTCAGGAACCATTTCCATTAATCTTAACCTAAGATCAGCTAAGGAGATGAGCACGGGTAAAATGTTATCGCGGCCGATAAATTTTAGAAATTAAACACACAAAAAAAAAATTAAAAAGGGGTAAAGTATACAAGAGGGTTTACCAAGTATCTCTGAACTACAATATACACCTTAGAAAATAAATTTACCAAGGACTTAACGTGCGGTAACCAATCTCCCTGAATGTTGTCTTTGGTGTATCACATCTACAAGGCGGTCGACTCAGTTGCTTATGGCAGGTTTGCAGCCTAATGGTGTCTCCCAAAATATACTCGATGATACGTGGGATTCCAAGTTCGTAGTAGTGTTGTCTGATGCATAACCATTCGATGAGAGCATCCCAAATATACTTATCATACGTCAATATACTTCCATATATGGGACGGGATATCGCCTCTGGGTTGTAACGTAGACTATTAATGGCAGCTACTACATTATACAACGTCAGAACACGTCTTTGGCCTAGACCTCTAAATGTGATTTGTTAGGTTCCAAATGCTCCTTAGGTTGATTGAATAAATTTTAGAGTTTATCTTGAATTACGTCTCGGTTTCAGAGTCCTACCGATGTCACCTAAATCCCTAGGATGCAGTTATATGAGAAAAGCAATCATTAATTTCGATAAAAAGCCACGTTAATTGGAAAAAATTAGTTCATACAATCAACGCAGAAAGCAAACAAATGCATGGAATGAAATTTCACTATTTCTTCAAGTGCATAATCCTAAAGTGAAACGAAAATATTTTCACTTTCTTATCTTTCACTAAACGCACTAGAAGCGAATCAAAATGAAACTTTTCATTTTTAAAGAAAAAAATGTTTTTTGTTTTTTCTTATAAGCACAATAAAAAATGTAGAATGCAATCCAAAAGTAATCACTTGGTTTGAGTACTAATGAAATCTCTCAAAATGCTACAAGAGACAAATATCTAAAATCAAACAGAGAGCCAAACTCATTTCCTCAAAACAAGACACTCTTCATTTTCACACTGATCAATATATAAAAAAAAAACTTCAGTCAAAATCAAGCAAAGTGATCCATGCTTTTTGGTGAAAAGATACCCAAATGCACACAAGTTTAACACTTGAAAGTTCTAATCGTGAGAATCAATTGAAAAAAAAAAACTCAATCAAACAAAAATCTTGAAAGATACGACAAGATTCAACTCAATAACAAGTCTGGAAATCAACAAAGCATGCAACCATTCGAATGACCCGAAAACACCTAGAAACCCTAGGATGATAAGGATGCACTTACTTTGAAAAAGATAAGACCAAATATGGAGAACTTGAGTCAAAAGTGTCGCTAAACAGAGAAGAACGGGAGTTATTCAAATAGAAAAGAAACTCAAAAGGATAAGACACACTAGCTGACAAATAGGAAGAAACCCTAAAATGATACACACAGAAATCACCGCGGTCGTGAGGCTGCAACCTACGCTGGAAGAGGAAAAGCGTGACTGTGTTAAAGCATTCAGTGATGATCATCGCATTTGTCAGAGCAATAACAACGCCGATCGAGGAGAAGGACAAAAAATTAAATGGTTTACTAAAAAGGAACCAGGCTTATCACTTCAACAGAGAAATAAATGTTTGTAAGTAGTTACAAAAGCCACAGATAAAAGGAGATGGACACTCAAAAAAAGATAGATGAAAAAATGAAAAATCAAGGACTGGAAATAGGAGACTAAAGGAAATCTTCCCCAGTGGAGTCGCCAATTTTTTATGCAGGAAAATCCTCTCTGCAGACAGAGACAATCCCTCTAGCCCTAGGATGGGTATAGTAACAAAGGGAACAATCTAACTCCTACTTTCCTAGATTGTGAATGGACACAGATCGTATCGAGATGACCTACCTCGATCTGATGTTTCTTCTCACTCAATTCCTTTGATCCTTTTCTCTTCCTTGTTAGATCTTCACTGTCCAATGCTTAGTTACCTGCACAAGAGATCAAACAACACAAACGTGAAAGGAAAACATGTATTTCACATAAACAACATATCCAGTTGATCAAGGAATACTAGAAATCAAATCATGCATCATAGACAAGAGTGGAAGTAAGAATCAGGTATATCATATTAATATAAGAAGGGGGGGTTACAATCTGCGCCTTGATGTCGAAGCTATCCTTAAATGGGTCCGGATCCAGGCACTTCTCCAAAGCACTGGTTTCAACTTGGTACGAAAAGGCCAAAGGTATCAGCTCTCCTTCAATGCCTATAGCAGCAATTCTCTCTTTGTTGTTCTTCTATCTCTGTTCTAACTAGCAGAGGTATGGGAGGATGTCCATTTTATAGTGAAGGGAGAGGGAACATGGATCCACTTAAGGTGGGGAAATGGTTTATCTCCTAGGGTGGTTCCTCTTTTATAGGAACAAGAAGCCCAAAGGGAGAAGCTCGGTCCTATCCCCATGAAAAAACAACCAGCTCTCTTCCCACGAAGCTTCTGGATCTCGAAGCTTCGTTTCCATTTTTTAAAAAAATCTAGAAGAGGATCAGTGCGGGTATGATCTCCATTCTAGTGTTGATTGGCGCTACTCTAGATTTAAGATGAGGCATCGACGTGAGTGAGACAAACAAAGGGCATGTTGCTCCAAATAAAAAAAAATTTAAGGAGCTACTCCACAAATTATTAACAGAGAGTTTGTCCAGTATACTGTAAGGGATATAATGGAAAATTTTCATGATGGAAAAGGGACACAGGGGTCACTTTTTAGGGTCCTCCAGGATTCAGAAACAGGGAGTACAGGGACAGTGAAAAATTGTTGTGTAACAACTTCACATGTTTTATATGGTTGGGATCACTAACAATAAGGATAATATCATCAACATAAAAAACAAGGATGATTAAGGACTTACCCACTTTCTTGGTGTAGACAGTGTTGTCAGAATGACATCTAGAAAAGCCATTATCTAAGAGAAATCTATCCATTTTTGCATACCAAGCCCAAGGAGCTTGTTTGAGACCATAGAGAGACTTCCTAAGGTGACAAACAAGGCTAGAGTCGTTTTGGATAAAGCCAAGGGGTTGTTCCATGTAGATTTCTTCATGAAAATCTCCATGTAAGAAGGCATATTCAACATCCATCTGATGGACTTCCCATTTAAAGGAGGCATCAAGGGAAAGAACAAGGCGGATATAATTAATTTTGGCAACATGGGAGAAGGATTTAGTATATTCAATGCCTTCAACTTGTGAAAATCCTTTAGCAACAAGACGAGATTTATGTTTATCCACTTTTCCATCTGGTCCAAACTTTGTTCTGTATACCCATTTGCATCTTACAAGTTTTCTTCCCTTTAGAAGAGGAACAATATCCCAAGTATCATTTGCCAATCAGGAACGATATTCTTCATTCATAGCTGCATCCCAATCTAGATGACCTGAAGATTTTTCAAAGGTGACTCGATCAGTATTTTCTGGAGCTTGAGCCAATAAGGAAGAGGCTCTTTCGAACTGAGAACGTGTACGAAGTTGATTTGCAGGGTCACCTGCAAGAGAAGCTATTGCATCTCGAGTAGAGAGGACCCATATTGGAAGTTTTGGAGCTGAAGGAAGATCTTTTGAAGGTGGAGGAGGATTTTCATCCTCACTTTCATCATCCGAACTAGAAGGAATGTTGTCAAAAATAGAAGAGATAGAGAGAAGTGGCACATATGTCGAATCAGGCTCACAGGCCAAAGGTGGCACACCTGTCGAACTAGGCTCGCAGGCTAATATATTTTCATCAAATTTTACATCTCTTCTAATGATTACATTTTTGGATTTTGGTTGAAGAAGTCTATATCCTTTGACATCCTTAGAATATCCAACAAAAATGAATTTTTCACTCTTAGGTTCTAAGGATTTATGTTTCGCATCTGGAATGTGGACCCAAGCTTCACTTCCAAAAACACGAAAGTGACTTACATCTGGTTTTATTGAGCTCCAGGCTTCTTCTGGAGTTATATTCCTTAAAACCTTATTAGGAGTGAGATTTACTATGTAATTTTCACAGTTAATTGCTTCTGCCCAAAAATTAAGACTAAGTCCTTTAGATTGAAGCATCCAATTCACCATTTCTTTTAGAGTGCAATTCTTCCTTTTAGCTACACCATTTTTTTGTGGAGTATACAGAACAATATGTTGCAATTGAATGACATGCTCAGTGCAAAAGTGTATAAAATTGTTGTTAACATATTCTCCTCCATTGTCAGATATTAACTTAAGAATGTGATGTCCAAATTGTTTCTCAACAAAGGCCTTAAAGGCCAATAAATTGTTAAAAACTTCACTCTTGAGTTTTAAGAAGTATACCCAAGTGCATCTGGAAAAATCATCAGTGAAAGTTAAGAAGTACTTGTAGCCAGAGAAAGAAACAACTAGAAGTGGACCACATAAATCACTGTGCACAAGCTGCAAAGAGGCTGAAGCATGCCCGGAGGCACGTTTGTCAAAACTATCCCGATGATGTTTTCCATGTACACATCTGAAACCACGGGGGTTTCACACAGGAGAAATACTATAGCACGTGGGTTCATATAATGAGGAAAAAATGATATAATATATTGGGGAATATATAGGGGGTAAAGGGTTTTTATATTGTCATGTATAAAAAATGGAACTCAAAGTTAATGAAAAAATATAAAGGGGTATAAAAATGTTAATGAAAAATTGGATACCTACAATATACAGTTAAATTAGGGGCTTTTTAAATTGTGAAGGTGTATTGGGTTTGTATTGGTAGGGGGTTAAATAATGTGAATTTTAGATGAATTTTCCAATATGTACTCAAATTAAGGGTATTGTTTAATATGCTATGATCACACGTGATATGTTAGAGGTTCATTGAATGAAGCCCCCATGTCCGAAACAAACACCATCTCGACAAGATACCATAGGAAGACTTGTCACCATATTTTCTTTACATAGAGTTTAAAGAGAGCGATAGTTTAAGTGACCAAATCTCTCATGCCAAAGTTTTTTCACTTCATCATTATGAGCAACAAAAATGGAGGGAAGACATGATGACCCAAAGTTGTCAAACTTATGCAACCTTCTGGAATCATCAGCAATGCCAGTAGCTAAAATATGTCTCTTGAGGTCCTTTATTACAACATCATGAGGTGAGAATTCTATTGTTTTCCCTTCACCTAAATAAGTTATCTGATAAATAGATAAAGGGTTGTAGTACAAGGTAGGAACACATAATACATCATTAAACTGACCATTATCTAGATGAATGGTTCAAGACCCTACAAAACTAAGAGATTTATCATCACCAACATAAATAATTTTGGTGTTACAATCATTCAAAGAAGAAAACATGGATTTGTTTTTTTCTATGTTTTAAGAGGCTCCACAATCAATGAGCCACTCATGAGAATGAGAAGAAGAAGATACATTCAATGCATAAATATATCTTTATGCTTGACAACCACAAGAAGAAAGTTACATTCCTAAAGATGAAGTTGAAGAGTTCTCCAAATTGATGTTGTGCTTCTTCATTGCTGCTTCCAAGGCTTCCATCTTTTTAAAACATTTTGACTCTACATGGCCATCACGATTACAAAATTTGCAATGTCTATCTGTCTTCTTCCCTTTTTTTTAATTTTCCTTATTAGTTTGTTGAGTTGTTTTTTCAGTTTGCGGCTGAAATTGCTTAAGACCCTTGTTTGCTTTAGGACCATTATTTTTAGGATGTTGCTTCATGGGATTATTTATATATGGTTGATGTTGGGCTGCTAAGGCTTTCTTAGAAGAGTTTCTAGTATTAATAAGACCAAGGTGTAAGATTTTTTATTGTTCTCTTATCAAAGAATCGCAAAAGGCATCAAAAGAGGGGGACTTGTAGGTTGTTCCTTGAGAAATGAGGGCTTCTCTAGTGGAATGGAAGGTGGAAACAAATACAGAGTATGCAGGGCCAGTCTTAGCAAGAATGGAATAGATAAGGCTACCATCTTCATTTTTGACCTTACAACCTTCTAAAAGAAGTCTAAGGGTCTTGAATTTGGACAAAAAATCTTCAATAGAGGAGAAATTAAGTGGGGTCCAAAGGACGCAACTCATTTTTAAGCTGGTGGGCTCTAATTTCATTTTGAATGCCAAAAACAGTATTTTTTTTTTTCATAGCTTCATCAAGGGAGTCAATTTCTTGGATATGAAATCTAAGATCTTGAGCAATAGACATTCTTATCAACCCTTGTGCTTGATCTTGTTTATTTTCCCATTTAGCGGCTTTATCTCCATCGGTAGGTTTAGTTTCTTGTCCTGTGGCTATTCTATAAAGCCCTTTACTTCTAAGTAAGTCTACCATGTAGGATATCCATTGGAAATAATTCGTGTTGTTAAGAATAACCCAACATGCACTTTTCATTTACGAAAAACAAAAAACAAAAAAACAAAAAAAAAAAACAAAGACAAAAACAAAAACAAAAACTGAAGCTGAAAAGGTTGAAACCAACTGCTCCAATGGAAATATCTCAAAAAATTAAGCCGGTTAAAAAAAAAAAAGGCTCTAAAAATGGCTTTCGGATGAAGAAGTTATGCCCTTTTGAAAAAAAATTGTAGTAGATGCCGAATAGTTACGTGATAGGTTGAAAGTTGATGATGAAGTTGTACTTCAAAAAAAATCCCCTCCCTTTTCAAACTTAATACCATAAGCCCACTTTTTAAAAAAACTACTTTATGTGACCCACTTTTATAAATAAGTGAGAGTCACTCTTACAATGTTACTTTTACTAAAAAATTAAACCATCTTTTTAAAACCGGCAACTTGCCAAAAGGCTTTTTAAGAAAAAGTAACTTAGCAAAAAGATTTTTAGAAAAAGAAGCTTAAGAAAGAGACTTGAACCAAGACCTCTATTCTCATAAAGTAACTTTACACCAAGTGAGCTAATAAAAGGATTTTGTAATTGTTTGAAAGGAGGAAGGGGGGAGTTTTTGTTTTGCTCTTAGATGTGCGTGCTTTTTCCTGCAAAAAAAAAAAAAAACACAATCCGTGCAAACTAAAAATTATAAGGCTTACGGTAGAATATTATATTTCCGGTTAGTCCTACCGGAAACTATCTATTTTTCTCGGTATTTCTGATTTCCCGAGATCGCACAAAGTCGCGGGGAAAGAGTATACGTAGCAGAAAAATCTCGTCTTTTTGTTTCTGATTTGCTGAGATCGCACATAGTGCAAACCAAAGAGAATACGCAGAGAAGAGGGTATAGATCCGGAAATAAAAAAGACTATAAACTGAAATAAATAGAGAGATTAATAAATATAATTGTAAAAAAGATACTTTATACCTCCATATCTAAAATGACATAAATTGGGCAACCGGAAATCTTTTCGTATGAAACTAAAGGGGTTCCTCACTGTAATAGATGCTCTAGACACAACAGAGCATTTCTCCCCACCCTAAAATGGTCATAAATAGCAGATCTGGAAAACATAAGTCGCATGCAATCAAACCGGCTTCGGATTTGTATCAACAATAGATGCGGCCCTCAAAATGGCTCTGATACCATGTAGGAATTTACAGGGTAAGTTCCTTAGATCAAACACCAAATGTCACTGCTCACAAACATATCACAGATTAGTACACCAGTATTTGACGTGGTTAAAACCCTCGAAGAGGGAAACAGTCCACGGCTTGAGCCAACACAGCCACTTCAGGAAATTTATTAATATAAAGAAATAAAATTTACATAACCTTCTCTTATAAAGGGTTATCAAAAAAATGACCCTCCATGCTCTTTAAATAGAGATCATGGACCAATTGGGTGCTAAGCCACGGATCAAGTGTCGGTAATACCGAGGAGAGAATGAACAGTCGGATCACTACATATCGTGATCGTCAGATTATAAGTTACAAATGTAAATAGTAAAGAAACACACTTTAACTAACTCTATGCCAAACCAAGTTATACTTAACTATTTCCTATTTGTTGGAATATCCTAACATTTGATATTCCATTATATAATTTCCTCCCTTTCTTAGTTCCCTCTTGTCTCCTTCTTCCATGTTCTCTATTTCAACTATTTTATCTTCGACCGTCAAGCCAACCTTGCTTTTGAGGCAAAATGGGGGACATATTTTACAATGGTCATTGTTCCATGATCATAATTGACTGATAGTCCCCCCTCTTACTTTCTACACTATGAAGTATCATGACACACACACAGTACCTCCTATTGTCTTATTCCCACGCTCTTCCTAATGATGAGGTGGGATTTCCCCTACACTATGGGCTATTTTGGTTTTTCCTCTTAGTCATTTCTTCATAAGAGATGAAATAGTGATGGGACCAATAGTAATGGCTCATTTTGGAAATTTCCCTCTACTTAGAGTTCAACATTTCCTATGCATTCGCCTTCAATCCTTCCTTATTCGATCACATCCTTCATCTGCTTCATAACTCGTGAACACTTTAGCTTGGTCAAGTTCTTCCTTGGCTGAGTCCATGTAAAAGAGTGAATTCATTGAACTCAAGACCACACTCCATCAACTTTAAGGGGAATTCAAAGAACTCCACTCCTCTCTCTATCACCTTCAAATATATTTCTCCAATTTGATAATGTAGGTAGAAACTTATGAGGAAATCTTAGTTCAACATTGCTAGGATATTCAACATATCTAAGATGAATGTGAAGCTTTGTGAATCTAGCATGGGGACCTTAAGAACCAACAATTGGCGGGAATATAGATAAATTCTTCTTCAACCCACTCAAAAACAACACCAACTGAAAAAATTGATTGTTTCATTCTAGATTTGAATGCTCCTACCCCATTAAATATGCAATTTGGAAATCAAGATTAATGGGTATTAGTATCTCTTAAGTTTTTTTGCGCACAACGTTTTATTATCCTCATATTAGGCATCTCTTACAAGGACTATGAAGTTAGTTTTTTATTGGAAGATTTTCACTCCTTTCTATGTATATTTCTACAAATTACCACAAAGTCAAATTACTACGTCTTCTTGACGTAGATTTTGTTGACACAAATAACCTCTCGTTTTTGTAAAAAAATATGTTTTATAATTTAAAAATATTTAGTGATTAATTTTATTTAATTTATTGATTTTACCTTTCTTTAAAAAAATTAAATTTTTATTTTTATTTTTCTAATAATAACATGATGTAAATTTTTGTTTATATATATAATTGGGAAATATTTATAGTAATAAAAACTGCAACAATGGATCATTGTAGAGAAGAAACAAAATGAGGTTTCTATCTTGGGGAGATATTACTATCCATATGAGTTTTTGTTCTACTAGATTCTAAGTGTGTTCCTAGTGTGGTTTAGTGCTAAATAACATAGTTATATATTTTCTATAAATGTCTCATAAAAGATATAAAAAAAATTGTAGTACATTAAAAAAATTTAAATGGTAGATGCTAAGTCACTTATTTGGTGTTTTCTCCTTGGTTGGGCCAGCCAACAACTATTTCCAGAAATTTCATGTGGTTGTGCACAACCCTAAATATTCTAGTCCTTATTTTTTGCTAAAGTTGTTTCAAAATTTTCCTTGAAAAGGTTGTATATAATCAATCTAGGAGCAAGGGAGGTAGAATTCTGGGAGAATAGATGGGATATCTGAAATTGAATTGAAGGAACCTCCTTCTCCAATGTCGAAATCCTCTTATTCTAAAATATCAAGAAACTCATGATAACTTCGTTTATCATGAGTTCTAACTTCTAAGAATGAATTTGACTACCTTGTTCTTGGAGCTTGTCTTCTTAGTTCCTTAATTTCCATTTCAAATCCTTGATTATGGCCTCATGAAACTCCAATAATTATCACATTATTTTGAGCTCTACACAGTCGATAATTGGGAGTTAATAGATTTTTTTGGCCCACCTAAGAGTTGCTACATTATTTTGAGGAAGGTTACATCTTGAGCCCTGAGATAAAGAGCCTAATGATAGGGTTTAAAATAAAGTAAGAGCTCGATTTTCCAAGAGGAATCTGCTCTCAACTTTGTTTAGTGATACATCGGATTGACTTGATAATTCACATGGCTTGGTGAAAAAGTAAGATTAAATTAAATTAACAACTATGGAAGTGCACTCAACAAAATTAGCCCAAAGAATTAAGGCCACTAAGCATTCCACTATGGATGAATATGGAGCACACTAGGATAAATTACCCTAAGTGATAATGGGTCTGCATCAAAATCATGAATTTCACTAGAGGTGAGTGAATAGGCTAGATAATGAACCTATGTATGAGCCATGTAGTTTATCCCAAATTCATTATGATGGAGCACAATCTAAGGACCATAACTAAGGGTTGCTATAATATTGTTCATGTGATGATGGTGGGGATGTCTTATTAGTTGGTCCCCATAAAGGACTTGTTGTTATGCTACCACATGATCATCCCTTTGACTTGTGTTTCCACCATAATTGTGAATCATGGACACACTATGGGATAGGTTTCTCATATTCTTTAGAATTTATGATAAGATCCCCCTTTTTTTCTTCTATCACCAAATTAGCTAAGTACTTCACTTTCGATTTCTAATCTTGAGGGATCCAGGAGAAGGAGAGGTTTGGTCATTTTTCCTTTTTGAGACTAATTTGATTCATGATGGGTTTTGATCGATATGTTTGTGGGTTATTTTGGAAAATAAGTTTGATGATGATAGATGAGTCTCCAAGCTCTATCAATTTGGATGCTTTGATGTTATTGACAATTTTATGTCTTGAAGTAGTACATAGGCTATTATTGTATTATTTGTAATCACCCCTCGGATCCATGCATGTGTGCACACTTTTTTCCCCCTAGGGTTAATGAGAACCCCTGCTACACTTAGCACTCTTGTAATTTGTTGTTAATATTAATAATATATATAGTTCATTATAACACCAAGAGTATATCCAACAACTTGTAATTCAAATATACTAGAAATTTATGGCATATCAAGAGCTGAGACTCAATGAGGGTGTGGGATCCTACTCCTTGAGCCTTATCAAAACATGCCAAAGATGTAACCTCGCCCATATTACTCCATTGAGTTACTAAATCACCATTACAAAAAAAATAAAAATAATATAAAGGTCATTAATAAAGTGTATTGTTGTACATTTTTTTTTTGACAAAAATGAGAAATTTTGGCATTAAGTATGAATTCGATTGTAGAAAAATATTTGGGGAATTTTACATTTGATTCCAAGGTACAAGATCTTCAAAACAAGTCATGAGAGGAATTTTAAAAATTACAACTAGTCTCCTACCATGATCATACATAATGCAAAAATTACTACTATTGTAGGCTTGACAGAACTGGCCACATAACAAAATGAATTTATAGTATGCAAACATATCTCATGGAGTAGGGTCGATGGACCTATTATTCAAGGGGCCACTGAGGGCATTTCTAGTTGTGCGTCAATTTTCCTCTATGTTTCTCTAAAATTGTAGGTTTGCAAGTTGGCAATGAATCCCATCAAGCTCATCTTCAATCTAGTTTATCTTAGATTGGAGATTTTGAGCTTATTTAGTCAAGAAGAGGATGCTAGTAGAATGTTGACATACTTGTTGATGAAGTTCACTAGTCTCATCATGATTGTCGACGGGAGGGTGAGGGAAAAAAGTTATAGGGAATGGAGTGACCAAAGGTAGAGGAGGGACAGTCTTTTCTATCCATTAGGATACTGATCCCAGAGCCACAAAGAGAGTGAAACTTACCTCACACAAGAAGGTCTAGGGTGGCACAACACAAGAAAATAGATCTATAAGGAGACTAGGAGGAAGTGGACTGACTTAAGAGTGAATTAAAAACGGGAATGAAGTCACTTGGTAAGAAATATCTCTAGAGGAAGAGACTGAGTCGAGATTCAAGGGACAATGTTGGAGAAATAACCTCTTTCAAATGACCACCTCTATCCACTAGAACAACTGTAATATACATGCGAGAGGCCGAGAAGTCTTGCGGTTAGAATTGGAAATAATTGCACTTGCAATTGAAACTTCCAAATTGACATCCAGAAGAATGTGTGTATCTCTTGTGGCGCCCAAAGGTGAATTATGAAAGTGATTTGTAGGATTGAAGGAGGAACAAAAGCCAAAGAAAGACAAGGGAATTCCCTATCCGCGCCATTGAAAAGAAGAGGGTTGAAAGTTCTTCCAATTATTTAGCAGGATGCTCCCAAGCTTGGAGGAGCTCTGTGTGACAAAGGGAATGAAGAGACAAAACACACACCAGATAGTATATAGGCATTTTCTATTCACAATGGAACATTCATGAACCGATCCCTCCATCATGACCATGATATCATCCACCATGAATGAAACTCGAAGTTCAAAGAGATCCCACGCTTCAAGAAGCGATATTGATGTGAGATTCATAAATTATGCCCATCCATAAAGCTTGGTATGAAGGTGGAGGAGGGAGAGAATAAGGGTCCAGAGTCAATCAAAGTTGCATGCATTAATTAAATGAGCGCAACCCAACAGGTTGCCACCTCATACTTTGTGATGAGAGCCCAATGCCATATGTGAGTCACCGGATTACAATCAAAGTATGGAAGCATGTTGGGTGAATGACATGAGTATATGCGATCCTTCAAACATAATATTCATACTGATTTGTTCCACTATTGTTGTAAATATTCTCTCTCTCTCTCTCTCTCTCTCTCTCTCTCTCTCTCTCTCTCTCTCTCTCTCTCTCTCTCTCTCTCTCTCTCTCTCTCTCTCTCTCTCTCTCTCTCTCTCTCTCTCTCTCTCTCTCTCTCTCTCTCTCTCTCTCTCTCTCTCTCTCTCTCTCTCTCTCTCTCTCTCTCTCTCTCTCTCTCTCTCTCTCTCTCTCTCTATATATATATATATACACATATAGGTGTTGTTTAACTTATATATGAAACTTGAGTTTAAATTGTTTAATCCATTTAATTCCAGTGCCCCAGCGGTTTTTCAAAGTGATGAATCAATTTATGCATTCAAAAATGTATTTTAAACAACAAAAAATCTTGAAATTGTATTACGCGATACTGATTTGTTCCACTATTGTTGTAAATATTCTCTCTCTCTCTCTCTCTCTCTCTCTCTCTCTCTCTCTCTCTCTCTCTCTCTCTCTCTCTCTCTCTCTCTCTCTCTCTCTCTCTCTCTCTCTCTCTCTCTCTCTCTCTCTCTCTCTCTCTCTCTCTCTCTCTCTCTCTCTATATATATACACATATAGGTGTTGTTTAACTTATATATGAAACTTGAGTTTAAATTGTTTAATCCATTTAATTCCAGTGCCCCAGCGGTTTTTCAAAGTGATGAATCAATTTATGCATTCAAAAATGTATTTTAAACAACAAAAAATCTTGAAATTGTATTACGCGATTTTGTTGAATTCCACTGAAAAAGACTATTTTTTCTATAACTTAGACTATACACACATATATATACACATATACACACACATTTTAATTTATTTAATAATTAAATAAACCAAAATTATGTTTTATTCCCATGTCTAAATCTCCCCTCATCTCTCAACATCTCTAAACTCACTATCCTAGGAGATTTTAAAATAGAATTCAATACCCTCTTGGGTTAGTAGCTAGAATGATTGGGAGCATGGTTTGTTCTCCCATCCACTTACGCTCAATTCCAAGGGACATGTTTCACCCATTGTGATAAGGCTTAAAGAGTATGTGACTCATGGGATAGAGTCCACTTTGATTGGGTCAAAACATCTTGTCTCTTTCTTAGTTATAAGTTATTGGTATATCTATATTTGTAGGTTGTTGGATATAATCTTGGTGTTATAGTGGTAGTTGAAAGGTTTGATCCTAGGCATTGCCTAGATTAATTCAAAAAGTTATCGATTCACCATGGTTTAAAAGAAAATACAAATTGATACCTTAAGCTAGGTACTTTTTCTTGTGTGGCTAGATTGGGTTTGTTCTTCCATCGTATAATTTCCTCCCTTTCTTAGTTCCCTCTTATGATCTCCTTCTTCCATGTTCTCTATTTCAACAATTTTCTTATCAACTATCAAGCCAACCTTGCTTTTGAGGCAAAATGGGGGACCTCTTTTACAATGGTTATTGTTCCATAATCATAATTCAATGATATTCCCCCCTCTTACTTTCTACACTATTAAGGCTCATGACACACGCACTACCTCCTATTGTCTTATTCCCATGCTCTTCCAAAAATTTAGGTGGGATTTCCCCTACACTATGGGATATTTTGGTTTTTCCTCTTAGTAATTTCTTCATAAGAGATGAAATAGTGATGGGACCGATAGTCATGGCTCATTTTGGAAACTTCCATCTACCTAGAGTTCAACATTTCCTATGCATTCACCTTCAATCCTCCCTTATTCAATTACGTCCTTCATCTGCTTCATATCCCATGAACACTTTAGCTTGGTCATGATATTCCTTGGTCGAGTCCATGCATAAGAGTGAATTCATTTAACTCAATACCATACTCCATAAACTCTAAGGGGAATTCGAAGAACTCCACTCCTCTCTCTATCACCTTCAAATATATTTCTCCAATTTGGTAGTGTAGGTTGAAACTTCTCAGGAGATCTTAGTTCAACATTTCTAGGATATTCAAAAGATCCAAGGTGAATGTGGAGCTTTGTGAATCTAGCATGGGGACCTAAATAACCAACAATTGGCGGGAATGTAGAGCAATTCTCCTTCAACCCACTCAAAACCAACACCAACTGACACAATTTATTGTTTTATTCTAGATTTGAATGCTCCTACCCCATGAAATATGCAATTTGGCAACCAATATTAATGGGTCTCAGTCTCTCTTAAGTTTTTTTGCACACAATGTTTTATTATCCTCATATTAGGAATCTCTTACAAAGATTATGAAGTTAGCTTTTTATTGGAACATCTACACTCCTTTCTATGTATATTTCTAAGAATTACCATAAAGTCAAACCATGAACTAGAGCCTTTTGGTGGCCATCAAGTTGAAAGTTTTTGACCGCGTCTTCTTGATTCAGATTTTGTTGATACAAATATCCTCTTATTTTTATAGAAAAATATTTTTTATATTTTGATAATATTTAGTGATTAATTTTATTTAATTTATTTATTTTACCTTTCTTTAAAAAAATTAATTCTTAATTTTTATTTTTTTATTTTTTTTCTAATAATAACATGATATAAATTGTTGTTTATATATATATATATATATATATATACACTAAACTAGAATTAGGAAACATTTGTAGTAATAAAAACTGCAACAATGGATCATTGTAGAGAAGAAACAAAATGGGGTTTCTGTCGTGGGGAGATATTATTATCCATATGAGTTTTTGTTCTACTAGAATTCTAAGTGTGTTCCTAGTGTCATTTAGTGCTAAATAACCTAGTTACATATTTTCTGTAAAATTCTCATAGAAGATAAAAAAAAAAAAAATTGTAGTACATTCAAAAAATTCAAAGGGTAAATTCTAAGTCACTTATTTGGTGTTTTCGCCTTGGTTGGGTCAACCAAAAAAATTTTCCAGAACGTTTATTTGGTTGTGAACAACCCTAGATATGCTATTCCTTATTCTCAACTGGAGTTGTTTCCAATTTTCCCTTAAAAATGTTGTATATAATCAATCTAGGAGCGAGGGAGATAGAATTATGGGAGAAGAGATGGGATATCTGAAGTTGAATTGAAGGAACCTCCTTTTCCAATGTCAAAATCCTCTGAGTCTGAAATACCAAGGAACCCATGAAAACTTTTTTTATCATGAGTTCTAATTTCTAAGAATTAATTTGACTACCTTGTGCTTGGAGCTTGTCTTCTTAGTTCCTTAATTGTTATTTCAAATCCTTGATTATGGCCTCATGAAACTCCATTAATTATCACATTATTTGGAGCTCTACATAGTCCATAATTGGGAGTTTAAAGGTTTTTTAGCCCACCTAAGAGTTGCTACATGATTTTCAGAAAGGTTAGATCTTGAGCCCTGAGATAAAGAGCCTAATGAGAGGGTAGAAAAGATAGTAAGAGCTAGATTTTCTTGGAGGACTTTGTTCTCAATTTGGTTTAGTGATACATGGGATTAACTTGATAATTCACAGGGCTTGGTGAAAAATTAAGAGTAAAGTAAATTGATAACTATGGGAGTTTTTGGAGGAGGCCAACCAAGTGTACAAAAAAAAATTATCCCAAAGAATTATGGTCACTAAGCATTCAACAATGGATGAATATAGAGAACACTAGGATAAATTACCCTGAGAAATAATGGGTCTATATCAAAATGAATTTCACTAGAGGTGAGTGAATAGGCTATATAATGAACCTATGTATGAGCCATGTAGTTTATCCCAAATTCATTGTGATGGAGCACAATCTAAGGATCATAACTAAGGGTGGCCATAATATTGTTCATGTGATTATGGAGAGAGTGTCTTATTACTTTGTTCCCATCAAGGACTTGTTGTTATGCCACTGCATGATCATCCCTTTGACTTGTGTTGCCACCATAATTGTGAATCATGGATAAACTATGGGATAGGTTGTTCATAAGCTTTAGAATTTATGATAAGATAACCTATTTTTTCTTCTTTCACCAAATTAGCTAAGTATGTCACTTCCAATTTCTGATGTTGAGGGATCTAGAAGCATGAGAGGTTTTGTCATTTTTCCTTTTTGAGACTAATTTGATTCGTGATGGGTGTGCTAATTGATATTTTTGTGGGTTATTTTGGAAAATAAGTTTGATAATGATAGATGAGTCTTCAAGCACGACCAATTTGGACACTTGATGTTATTGGCAAGTTTAAGTCCTTGAAGTAGTACATAGGTTGTCGTTGTATTATTTGTAATTACCCCTAGGATCCATGCATATATGTAGAATTTTGTCCCCCTAGGGTTAATGAGAGCCCCTCCTACACTTTGCACTCTTGTAAATTGTTGTTAATATTAATAATATATAGGTCATCATAACACCAATAGTATATCCAACAACCTATAATTCAGATATACTAGGAATTTATGACATAGCAAGAGCCGAGACTCGATGAGGGTTTGGGATCCTACTCCTCGAGCCTTATCAAAACATGCCAAAGATGTCTCCTCGCCCATATTACTCCATTGAGTTATTGATTCACCATTACAAAAAATAATAATAATAATAATAATATAAAGATCATTAATAAATTGTTTTGTTGTAAATATTTTTTTGACAAAAATGAGAAATGTTGGCATTAAGTATGCATTCGATTGTAGCAAAATATTTGGGGAATTTTACATTTGATTCCAAGAAACAAGATCTTCAAAACGGTTCATGAGAGGAATTTCAAAAATTACAAATAGTCTGCTACCATGATCATACATAATGCAAAAATTACTACTATTGTAGGCTTGACAGAATTGACCAGATAAAAAAATGCAAACATATCTCATCGAGGAGGGTCGATGGACATCTTATTCGAGGGGCCACCGAGGGCATTGTTGGATGTGCTTCTATTTTCATCTAAGTTTCTCTAAAATTGTAGTTTTGTAAGTTGGAAATGAATCCCGTCAATCTCATCTTCAAGGTAATTTATCTTGGATTGGAAATTTTGATCTTCTTTAGTCAAGAAGATGATGTTAGTAGACTATTGATATAATTGTTGATGAAGTTCACTAGTCTCATCTTCATTGTCAATGGGAGGGTGAGGGAAAAATTTACAGGGCCTAGAGCGACCAAAGGTAGAGGAGGGAAATTCTTTGTTATCCATTAGGGGCCTGATCCCAAAGCTGCAAATAGAGTGAAACTCACCTTGCACTAGAAGTTCCAGGGTGGAACGGCACCAGAAAAAAAGATCTATAAGGAGACCAGGAGGAAGTGGACCGACTTAAGAGTGAATTCAAAACTGAAATGAAGTCACTAGTTGAGAAATAAATCTAGAGGGAGAGATCAATTAGAGAATCGAGGGAATATTTTGGAGAAGGAGCCTCTTGCAAATGACCACCTCTATCCACTAGAACAGTTCCAATATACACACGAGAGGTCGAGAAGTCTTGCAGTCATAATTGGAAATAACTGCACTTGCAATTGAAACTTCCAAATTGACAACTAGTGGAATGTGTGTATCTCTTGCGATGTCCAAAGGTGAATTATGCCAGTGATTTGTAGGATTGAATGAGGAACTAAAGCCAGAGAAAGACAAGGGAATTCCCTATCTGCGCCACTGAAAAGAAGAGGGACGAAATGTCTTCCAATTACCTACTAGGAGGCTCCCAAGCTTGGAGGAGATCTAAGTGACAAAGGGAATGAAGAAAAAAAACACACACTAGATAATATATAGGCCTTTTATACTCACAATGGAACATTCATGAACTGATCCCTGCATCATGACCATGATATCATCCACCATTAAATCAACTCGAAGTTCAAAGAGATCCCACACTTCGAGAAGTGATATTGATGTAGGATTCATAAATTATGTCCATCTATCAAGCTTGCTATGAAGGTGGAGAAGGTAGAGCATAGGAGTCCATATTTAGTCAACGTTGAATGCATTAAGTAAATTAGTGCATGGCCTTCAACCCAATAGGATGCCACCTCATACTTTGTGATGAGAGCCCAACACCATATGTGAGTCACTGAATTGCAATCAAAGTAGGGAAGCATCTTGGGTGGATGAGAGGAGTATATGCGATCCTTCATAGCATAATATTCATACTGATTTGTTCCACTATTGTTGTAAATATTAAATTTCTCTCTCTCTCTCTCTCTTTCTCTCTCTCTCTCTCTCTCTCTCTCTCGCTATATATATATATATATATATATATATATTCTAACTTATAGATGAAATGGCCTACTTTCATGACATTTTTCTAATTTTAATCAAAATTATACAGGGACTTTTAAAAACTTGAGTTTGAATTGTTTAATCCACTTAATTCCAGTGTCGCAGGTGTTTTTCAAGGTGTTGAATCCATTTTGTTTTCCAAGGAAAAATTCACAATTTTCATTATGAGAGAAAATTGCATGTTGTATCAGCAACATAATCATATATGCAAAGATCAAAATCACTTACAGTCATATATTTCAGTTGTACATATGTAAACTTGTAAAACAGTGTTGTGAAAAACAAAAATATCTACATAATCACATGTGATAACAATAAAAACAGGCTATAACCCTGCCAAAAATTAGCCAAAAACCGACAGCTTGGTTAGACTGCCCCCTGACCCTCCATATCCTTTACGAAGGGTCTATGGAAATACTGATACTCATTCTATCCATCATGTTTGATAATGAACCAGTGACCCCATTCTAACTGCAATGCTTCTTTGGATAGTTGATCAACCACTTGGTTCCTTTGACTGTAAATGTGAGCAACAGTAATGGAATCAAAGAAATATTTTAGTGCCATAATCTCATCCAACAAAGCTCTAAGAGTATGAACATGACATTGTGCTTCATTGTTGAACCAGTTAATAATAATTTTGGAGTCCCCAAATATCTGAATCGTGTTGCAACTCTTCTCTCACGCGAAGGTGAGGAGGAGTCTGAGACTGTTGAGCTCAGTATAGTTGTTTGTCCCCCGGCCTAATCCCATTTTAATCTTATAGTAGTGAGATTCAGAGAGATAGAGAGTATCTCCCCCTCCATAGCCATGGATGTTTGAAACCCCATCGAAATAGGCCCACGAGAAGGAATTATCAATAGCTTCTGGTGTTAGAATTCTGCCTTGTGCTCCGGGCTCGTCATTTGGAATTGAGTGGAAAAGTGTCACAATGGTGTTATTTATGCGAGGCCAATCTATCATAGCACTTTGAAAAATAGTTTGATTACGCACCAGCCAAGTGCCCGAGGATATCAAGAGGGGGAGATTATGTTCTTTCGAGCAGAGTGTCGATTTCCACCAGTAAGACCAAGCCTCATATACAAATTTTCCATGACAATGATGTGTGATGCCCAAGGCAGTTGTGGTAAGGTTCCAGATGATATTGATAGATGGGTAGGTGAGGAAGAGGTGATCCACGTCCTCGACCTTAGATTTGTAGAGACAACATCTGGAGGGACCGTGGATGGATCGCTTGATGAGGTTCTCTTCCGTAGGGGCGCAATTGCTAAGTATGCACCACATGAAAAGTTTGGTCTTTGGTGGTGCCTTACTTCCAAAGGTGTCTCCACCACCACAGTTTGTTCTAAGGATCAAGTTCTGCACATAGAGAGACATACCCTTCCTTAGGAGAGTATCTTCCCCTGGGAGATAAAGCCCATAAAATTTTATCCTCCCTCTTAGTGATTCGATATTGGTGACACAGAGAGCCCTAAGATAATTGTTCCAAGTCGGATGCCAAATATCCGGGATGTCGAGATCTTGTGTTGATTTCCAGGCCTGTGAGATCTAAGAGGAATTAATTATGTCATCAATATGAGAAATGGTTTGAATTCCAGCGTTCATTAAGTGTTTTTTGATCGTCAGAGGTAATTGGTACGCCTGACCACAACCAGACCAAGAATCCACACCAATATTTACTTTTTCATCTGATCCAATGCTCCAAGCAAGGCCTTTCTTGTTGATGTGGATGGATCTAGTGATGGCTCGCCAGATAATGGAGGATCGACGAATGTATGAGGTGGGGCCTCTGATCCACTTGAGGGTAGTCCGAGGAGAAATATATTTGAAATAAGTTACCTCTTACCAGAGGTTGCTCGTGTTGATTAAGTGCCACCCCATTTTGGCTGCCAATGCTATAGCAAAATGATTAAGGTCTTTTAGCCCCCATTTCCTTGAGATTTTGGGCTTGGAAATCCTCTTCCAACTGCTCCAAGAAAAATTCTTGCCATCTTAATTGCCCCTCCAAAGGATTCTCCTGCATATTTTTTGAATTATGGTCGTCACACCTTTGGGAATCCAAGCCAATTCCATCCAGTATACATGAATTTCCTCCAGCATTGATTTTATTAGAACTAGTCGCCCAACTTTGGATAGCCATCTTTGCTGCCAAATGTTTATCCTCCTCTCGACTTTTGCAATTAACCAGTTCCAATCGGTGATGTCGTATTCATTTGGCTTTAGACAGAAACCGAGATATTTGATTCCATCCTCTAATTCTCTGCGAAAAAAATGAAAATGGCCAAGGGCATGTCTACATTCCTCCTTAGTGCACTTCACTAATATGATAGTAGATTTACTATGATTGGGGTCCATACTAGTATCCTTACAAAAAAACTCAAGAATATTTCTGAAGTTGAAGGTGTCTTGGCTAGATCCATCAAGAAAAATAAGTACATCATCCACGAATAAGAGATGGGTCAGTTGTATAATTTCAAATAATTTTACACCTTTTATAGTCCCATCCACCTTGGCCTTTGCCAAAAAAAAATTCCATTCCTTCTGTTATCACTCTGCCATATTCCCAAGGCTGAGGAAGGAATCCCAATAGAGGTAACCACAAACCAAGCTTTTGACTTGATAGCTAGCCCTATCAAGCCAGAGAGAGCTCTCTCCAAAAGGGTCACGGCTAGGAGGGTTGGATCAATTAGGGTTTTTAGGCTATATATAGAGTGTAGGGGGTTGTTTTGAATTGATTTGGTTGGGGAAATCACTGGATGAATGAATTAGGTCAAGGAAATCGAGGTCAGGGAAAATGAATTAGGGTTGCAGGGATCAATGGGGCAAGGTAGGTACAATGCAAATCACTTGAAGAGAATTTTTATGGAATGGTTTTGAAACTGTAATAAGGCTAAGAAAATCATAAGAGATGTATTTTTCTCGGACACAAGAAGACGAACAAAATATGATCAGTTACCCAAAACAGAGCATGGCAAACATGTATTCTGAATTTCTAACTTGTAAAAGATCATAATATAGAAATGAAAGTGAACATTAACACAATACTTTCAAACATTTGATATTGAAGAAGAAACAATGATAAACATTCAATACCACAGGTATCCCATAAATTTAGCTGCGACTCCTCTTTATTAGCTTGGCCAAAACTGAGTACAAAGTTTACTTGATCAACTTAGCAAAAATCAAACTGATTCCAACCCTTCACTAGTGTAAAGAACTGAGTTAAATAGACATGAAAAAAACCTTCACTCATCCTCAGGGGTCGAATCCATGAGGTGAGGAAGATATTACACAAAAATCTGAACTGATAGCTAGAGTGTAGGATGGTCCAAGTAACTCATTCCTATCTTAAGCGAACTGATTCATTACACCTCATTTGCTTGATTTACCTAATGTATTTAACGTAGTAAATATTAAAAACATGATAATTACATTTCGTTTCATCATTTACATGGGTAAAATCATCATTTCCCAAGATAAAAATCAAAAATGGAGTGAAACTCATAAAATTTCAGAAGACTACCAAACATGCCATCTCCTTGTCAAACGCGCCCTTTCTGTGTCAAACATGCCCTCTATGTTCAAGGCTGAATTTGGTTGCCTTCCCAATGTCCAAATTTGCTTCAAGATGGCTTGTTGGAAATCCCTTCAAGTCTAATTTCCAGAAATTCCTTCATTTTTCAAAATGAATCCCATTTGCCCTGTCAAAAACTCATTTTCTCAAGATTGGTAAACGTGCAGCACCCAGGCCAAAATGAGGCAGAAACATGGTTTTTTGATGGTTTTTTTCCTTTTTCACTGACCAGTTTGCCTCCAAATGCTTATCACATGCATAGGGTTCATGTCCTCATCATTATGAATCTAATGGTGGTGGCCATTTTCTCATTGGATGCCCCAAAAAAGAGCGCAGCGCCCTAGGTGTTGTGCGTTTGACACTTTTATTGTGCTAAAAATATCCTCAAAACACACAGAAATTCACAAACTTGCAAAATTTTCCCAAAACTTGTCAAAATTGGTGGGAAGATGGCTGATCATGTGTTTGAGGCATGGAGTCTTCCCTCATCAAGTATTTCTAGCCTCCTTTTCTCCTCTTGCTTGGTCAAGGCTTCAATTTTTGCATGGGCCCTTTTGAGCTTGGCCCTTGCAATTTGTTCCTCATGGCATAATGCGTTGCTATATTTATTTGAATATAATTTTCCTTTTGAGCCTTGGCCATGAGCTTCTCCAAGTTCTGGTTTGCTCTATCAAGCCATGGTTCCCTGTTTTCACTGATTTTTATGGCAAGCTGTTCATTTAGGGTAAGTTGTTCTATTAGCTCAGCTTCCCTTTATCTCTCTAGGGCTAGAGCTCTTTTTAACCCTATTTTCCTAGGTCTCTGTCTTGGATGTTGGTCCTCCTCATCATCAGGTTCACCATACTTCTCTAATGTCTCTTCAAGCAAGGCTTTAACCTTCTCTGCTTCTCTTTGTGTTTCGATGCATTTCACTTCATCAATGGAGTGTTTGGTCTCCAACTGCTGGTTCTCTTGCTTGAGAAAGTTAATGACAAACTCGGACCTTTCAATATTAGCTTGTAGGTCTATAATCTTGGCTTCCTTCTCTAGGATGATCAAGGAAGGATCATCATCAATTTTGTCCAAGTTTACAAGTTCAAAATCTGCATATTTCTCATGGAGGCCTTCCTCTTCATGTATGTCCACCTCTGCCATCTTTTATTTGTCTTTGTGTACCTGCTTTGTTGGTGAAGAAGGCAGAGCCCATCCCACAATCTGTGGGTAAAACACCTGCCTATTAGCTCTCTGATAGGTATGTGCCAATGTGTCCAAATCAGCCTTCTTAGGCTTGCTAATTTCACCTCCACTAGGTGACCCAGTCTCAATGTGAAATGGAGATGAAGGTGGTGAGGTGGATGAAGGAGACTGATCTGGTGATGATGTATGAACAGTAGGTTGAGATAGAGGTATGGATATGGAAGGATGAGATGATTAAGGTGCATCTTGGACATGTAGAATAGGTGGGACAGTGAAAATCTCGTTGGATAAGAAGGTGTCCCATGCAATGTTTAACTGATCAAGGTGATGAAGGATCGTCATCTTGATGAGGGAATGATGAAAGACACTTTGCATCTAATTATCATAATCTCTTTTTTGGGAAATAAATGCCATATTCTCAATGATTTGGTAAATATATTAAGGTATATTAAGCATTCTGACTCTTGTAAAGTGCATGAGCAGCTGGATATGATAAGAGTAGAGTCTAGAAAACCTACCCTCACAAGTAAAGTGCCTCATAATAATTTTCATCATGGGGACATATCTATCCAGGAGACAAGAGAAAGGAAAAATCCTCTTTCTCTCATTCTTGTACCTTGGTTTAATGTATGTCTCATAATAAAACTTATTCAAATCTCCTTGCTTAAACCATTTTTCTCTAATGTTTGGGATGCTAGTGGCAACTGATATGATGGTAGGGGACACAGTGAAAGTAATACCAGCAAGGGTTACATGGTTGTCATGGAGGTTGGAAATGAATAATATGGACAACATAGGATGGTATTGGACCCTTTGTACTTTCTCACTGAACTCAAAACATCCCACATGCTTAAAGCATGTCACAGTGATGGGAGATGCCATGAGTTCTCTGGTATTTGTTGGTTCATGTCTAATAATGCTCCCTCCTTTTTTAGATGACCTTCTCTCCTGTCTTTCTTCCTCCTCACTATGACTTTTATTCTCCTCTTCTACCATAATGTATTTCGTGTCAAAACCCTAGGGAGATGATGGAATGGAATGTGAGTGTATGAAGTGAGGGTTGGTGTGAGGAAAATGGAGGAGATTGGGAATAGGGGATTTTAATATGAGGGAGGTGATAGGGGTAGTGATTATGAGGGGTTTTAGAATAGGGGATTTAATTATAGGTAGGGTATAGGGAGCCTAGGAAAATGAAAACCTAGGACTTAGGGTTTTGAAGGATATGATAGTTTAGGGAAAGGGGATGTCAATGTAGGGATTTGTGAAAGTGTTATATGATATGGGGAAAGGTATATGAAGGCTAAGGGATTGAAATTGAAATGTAAATTAGCTTTTGAGGGAAACTAGGGTTTTGTATTAGAAATTTATTCTAAATAAACTCATCCAACGAAAATGACATTTGATGAAGAAGAGTAAAGCAAATTTGCACTTACTAGCTTGCTGGAGTCATGGTGAATCATTGTTGGAGGATTGAAGGTGAATTTGTGAATTTTTGAGGTCTTGCAGACCATTTTTGAAGAAACCGGATAAACACGCAGCACCACTGAAAAACGCGCCATCCTCCTGACAAATGGGCAACGCCTTTAAGAAACGCATGACGCTTTCAGAAAAAACGCACAACACTAATGGAAAACGCACCCTCTGATCCCGTTTTGCACAATTTCACCCTAAAACTCGAAAATTTCTCCTTTGTTGAGTTTGCTTGAGGCTATAGGAAATAAATGAACTTTTATTTAATGTGTTTGAGGGCTTTTATACTTGAGTGGATTTGATTTATGCTTTGAAAACCCACTTTCCTTATGTTTCACTTTACCTTTCAAATTTTCAGACTAATGCTCTTTAACTTCTGACTTTTTGTTTTGCAGGTTGATCAGTTGATGGAGTTTGAAATTTCTTTCCTTCAGTTTGGCATGAGTGCTTTGAGTTGACAACTAAGGAGTGAAAATATTACATATAGAAAACATAAAATTACATAGGAAATTTAAAAATAAATTACATCTTAGTTTTCATATCAAAATGACATTTTGATATGAAAATCACATAAAATCAAAATTTAAAATTTAAAAATATAATGTTTACATACTAACGATCTTCTGTAGATGGAAATAGAATGTCATTAAGTCACTCTAATATTTTTTTTTTGACTTTATTGGGATGGAATGATGCATTTTGGACCTTGAAAAAAAAACCCCTAATGACCTAATGGGACCTTGAATAACCTGACTTCCATGGTTGACTTTAACTGAGATAAGACATAATGAAATGAGATTTTCATAGGTGTTATTATGTTTAGCAAGACATGAAGGTGAGTCAGCAAAGGTGATTTTCTGAGGGAGAGTCAAGTTTTATTGACTAGGGCTACCATTAGTGAAACAATTTTTAGCATGACGTCATGGAATGATATAAAATTTTCAGAGTGGGACACCTAAAATAAAAGTGAAAGAATGAAATTGATCATTGATGGCAGAATGCATATTCTGACACTAACATTGGCCTTATTGGGGATGGCAGCTCTCAAAGGGGTGTCAAGAATCCCAGATCTCTGAATTTTGCAGATCAGTGCCTTTTTCATTGGGCCAATACGGTCAAAAAACAACTGAAACTGAAATGCAGGACTAACTATTTGACAACTCAATGACACAAACTGAATGAAACTGACTCAAATTTGACTAAACTTGACTAAAACAATGACTGAAAACTGAACTTACTCTTATGCAAACTAAATTTGAAATAGTAGAAAGTCAATGAAGCTCCATGGCCTTCACTTTGGGCTTCGAACTTCAATTATTTTCCACTTCACAATTGCAGAAATATCAAAATGAGATATACAATGAGGATGAGAATTTTTCATAATTTTTAGATCAAAAGAGATAGTGCTTCAAGAGCCTACCATTAACTGGCCCTCCTAAGCAACTTTTCCCATCCATTTCTTCTAAGAGATATGAATTTTGTCCACGAGAAGCTGAAACCTTAAAGGGACCTTTCCATAAATTATCGAATTTCTTGTGCTTACCTTTGTCTTCATTCCTTGCATCCCAATGGAGTACCACCTCATCAATCTTGAAATCATCTTGTTTGGTTTTCCTATCATAAATCTGCTTGATCTTATCATGGAGCTTGGAAGTGTTATGGAACACTTCTTCCCTTGTTTTCTGCAAATGAATCATTTGGTTTATTCTGAGTTGAATTTTATTTGCTTCTGACCTCTTATAGAAGTTTCATGACTGGGACAACCAATGAATTATGGAAAACTATATCCACACTGTAAACTAACTGAAATGGATACATGCCAATGGATATTTTGCTACTTACTCGATCTACCCATAGTGCATTTATCAGCTTCTTGTGCCAATTCTTTTTGTTAGCCTCCAACATATTTTTTATTATGTTGATCAAATACTTGTTGGAGGACTCCGCCAATCCATTGCCCTGTGGATAATATGTTGTGGAATGACCCAATTTATTGTTATACTTATTGTATAATTATGTCATCTTCTTTGATTTGAAAGTTGCAGCATTATCCGTGATGATATTTCTAGGACAACCAAAACGGGACAAGATGTTAGCTTCAAGAAACTGAATTATGACTGAGTCAGTAGCTTGCCTAGTTGGGATTGCTTCGATCTACTTTGTGAAATATTCAGTGGCAGTAAGTATTCATTTATTTTGAGCAAATGAGGGTGGATGTATCTCACCGATAAATCTAAGCCCCACTACTGGAAGGGAGCTTCAACTGAAATGGGTTGTAATGGTAAAGGAAGGAGCTTACGTTTGCCTTGGAAAAGTTGGCACTCATGGCAGCTCATGACTGTCTTGTACAAATCTGCAAACAATGTAGGCCAATAGTAACCCACTCTCAGTACTTTGTTGGCCGTAGTCTTCCAGTACAAATGACCTCCACAATCTCCCTTGTGGAAATCCTTCATCACTTCTTTGGATTCATCTTCTACCAAAAAATCGAGTAATACTCCTTCTGGATCCTTCCAGTAGAGTGCACTATCAAGTATGCAGTATTTCGAAGCCTTAAGCTTCAAAGACCTACTCTTAATCTTTGACATGCCCGGAGGAGGATTCAAATGTTGTAAAACATAAATTATATCAGCATACTGTGGAGATGATGAAAAGATATCTGATACCTGAAAAAGACCTACACTTTCTCATACACACACAACAAGAGACTCAACACACAATAGAAGGATAAGCGTGTAGCTCCCTTATTTTTCCATTATACATGATGTACATTTATAGTACAATGGTGTGACTCTTGGTTTCACATTCCAAGGTCACTTAGACTCCATTGTGACTTTTCACATTCCACACCTACCCGTGGAGGATTAGGTGTTCCAACATTCCCCCACTTAATCTGAAGGGGTATGTGTGAGTCCAAGAAGAGAGTTGTAATAAAAATATGCAAAGTATACATGGCATCATTTGGGCTGAATCAACTCTATGAAATGTTGGCAAAAAGAGGTGGTTTAAGGATGACCACCAACACTGGAATGCAATACTTGTCGCAATTCCCGGAACTCTTCCAAAACTGGCAAGAAGCTGAAAGCTTCTACTAGAAGAATTATCCCTCATAAAAAGGGAGACTTTCAACCTAAAAGAAGGGAGGTCTACAACTTGTGATGGTTTAAGGATGACCAACAACACTGGAATGCTTGAAGCATTTCCTGGAACTCAACCAAAGCTGGCAAGAAGTTGAAGGCTTCTGCTAGAGGAAGTGTCCCTCATATATGAAAGTGATACCTTCAACCTAAAATAAGGGAGGTCTACAACCTGTGATGGTTTAAGGCTATCCACCAACCAAAGGCATGCTCATGGGCATCCGTGTCTCTGGCTACATCTCTGAATCTGGAATGACAAATTGTGGCTCAGGCTTGCTTGAATTGTTGTGTCTCTAGCTACAACTCTGAACATGGAATGAGAGGTTGTGGCTCAGGCTCACTTGATCTAGCGTCGAAGCTTGTAGATGACCACCATTTTCCCCCTTGTCAGGGACAAGGTGAGATGATGGCGAAAACTCAACTACAAGTTTGTTCAATATTTGTGAACATGTTCTAACATGTGACTTAAACATATTCTTGGTTGCTGATGCCCATTGCCAAGAAGCGATCCATCCAAGATGAATCTTTGTTCTTGCAGGAGGCTTGTTTCTGAAGCATATGTCTGAAGAATGGGTGTGCCGACCACAGTGCTTGCATGGGTGAAGATAAAAGTAGTGATCTTTCATATGGCCAACTCGATCACAGTGTTTCCATTTTGCAATCTGCTGTTGTTATGGAAGCGGAGCAGGATCTGGAATAGCTATAGGTGAACTGTCATACAGGAATCCGACACTCTGAAATATGATGGGCTTGGTGTAGTCTGGAATATTAAAGGACACATATTTGACATATCCAAGGCCAGTTCTGTGCTTGTTGTGGACAAGCTCTTCCCAAGGTTTGATGATGGGCTTGAGAAGTGTAGGTTGAACTGCTGCATCTGCATGTACATCTGCTCTTGTACAAGGAATCAAATGTGGATCAACTTCAATTTTACTGACTTGCTGCTGATGGGAGTCTTTCTCAATGTTCTGAACAGAAACAGTTTCAGAATAGTGACTCTTTTGCTTAAGTTCAACTTGTTGGAGCTGAGATTCCAAATGCAAAAACTCAATCTTCTCATGTGCATCTTGCAAACAACTTTGAATATTACAAAGAGCATTCTTGCTCATTTTTATCATATCATCAACATTGGAATGAATGAGGTTATTCAACAACTCTAATGCCTCATTGATTTTAGCCATTTTCAACAACTTAGGCTCAAAAAATAAAGGGTGTCGGCTTCAACCGAAAATGCACCCGTTTACAATGTGATTCAACTTTCTTTCAAGAAATACAAATGACTCCAAAGAATTTCCAACTATGGAAATCTCAAAGTACAAAATCTGCTCCTCAAATTATGGAGGACATCAAGGTATAGACTTGGATGTCTAACCGGCAAGCAACAATGACTTACGTCAACAACTCAAATTTACTTATTGCAACTATGAATGAAGATGCAAATATCCACTCAAAATGTGAGTTCAATACAATATTTCTGCAAAAATAAATTTGTAAATGAGCAGCAAAAACACTTGTGCAATGAGCCTTTAAGGCAGCTGATTTTTCTTCTTCAAAAGAGCTATTTTGCACCACTAACAACTCAACTCAACTCAACAAAAGGAGGAGGTTCAAACACTTTGATGTTTGACCTTGCTATACTGCTTCACAATAGATATCAAGAGAAACTCCAAAAATCAGAAACTTGTGTGGCCAAACTATGAATGCCACTGTTATTTTCAAAATGGTGACCAATTTGTCTTCACATGTCAATTTTTCATAAAATCACCCTTTATGCCACAAATCATATAATGTAAATCACACTTTTCTCTATGTATTCAATCCATCTGCTCACATGCCATTTCCTCTTTCTCTGCTGTTCATTTCCTCTCTTCCTCTCTCTTTTTTTTTTTTTTTTTTTTTTTTTTTTTTTAAGGCTGAAATTTAAAATTTTAAGACAGAAAAATGGGAAGGTGGGAATTAAAAAAAAAATGAATTTAAAGGAGGGGGGGGGGGGGGTGGTGAAACTAAGGGAAATTTAAAAAAAAAATAAAAAGGAGACCTGTGGGTAGGTCGAGCGTTGGGCAGAGCCAAGAGGGAGGGCGTAGGTGGTAAGGGGGATGGGTAGTGGGTAGTTGGTTTAGGCAGTAGGGGTTAGGTGTGTAGGGAGGGTGCTGTGGGTAAGGGGAGCAGGGGAGGGAGCCGTGGGTAAGGGGAGAGGGCTATAGAGCGTAGGGGGTGGGTAGCATAGGGGTTGCTTTGTGATAGAGGGGGTATGGGTTAGGGGAATGGGGGTAACACAAGAGGGAAGGGTGGGAGTAAGGTAGCGAGTAGTAAGGGGGAATGGGGTATGAGGGGGAGAGGCCGTAGCATAAACGGGTGTGGGAGGGCTAGGTGGCGTGTGAGGGATCATTGGGGAGGAGAGCCGTGAGGTGAGGGCTCAGATGTGAGGGGGGAGCAGAGTGTTGTGAGGGGGCATAGGGGCAAGGGCCGAAGGCCGTGGGTTGGGGGGAGTGAACAGGAGTGTTGAGGGTATGAGATAGGGGGTTTGGGTTGGGGGCCGAGTTGCAGGCCATGAGGTTTAGGAGGGGGTGGGGGAAGTGTACAGGTGGTGCAGTGAGATGTGGGATAAGGTGAGCGAGTGGGAATAGGTGGGGAGGGCATAGGGACCGAGTTGCAGAAATAATATTTTTTTTAATTTATTTATTTTTTATTTTTATTTTTTTAAATAGCAGTAGAGAATGAAGAGAATGAGGTGATTTTTAGAAATCAGCAGAATTTTTCAGGAAATTATAGCAGTAAAAAGTCCAGCAGTATAAAATGCAGAGATGAAGAAATTTTCAGCTGAAAAACTCAGAATTCTTTTGCAGTAAAAACTAGAAACTTCTTCTTCAGAAACCCATTTTGAATAGTATTTTCAGCAGCTCTCCAATGCAAAATTAAAATGCAGAAATTGTAGAATAATGTGCAGTGAGAAAACCTACAGAGTGCCCAGTGCTGCTCTTCTTCAAAACCAATGTTGCTCTTCTTCAAAACACCTTTTTGAATGCTGCCAAGAATTTCCGAATGCTGCAAAAAAAGACCAAAATTTTGCAGATATGCATAGGCCATAAACACAAATGGCTCACTCAAGGTTGAGTTGTTTATGAACTTATCAACTCCGATACCATTTTAAACACACACATGGTGTATGAGAAAGATAAACACACACACAACAAGAGACTCAACACACAATAGAAGGATAAGCGTGTAGCTCTATCATTTTTCCATTATACATGATGTGAATTTATAGTACAATGGTGTGACTCTTGGTTTCACATTCCAAGGTCACTTGGACTCCATTGTGACTTTTCGCATTCCACACCTACCCATGGAGGATTAGGTGTTCCAACATTCTTCGTCATCAGACAATGTTGATATGAGATTGATGTCAAGTGTATGTAAATTAGACTCAACAATGAACTTGGATAAGCCTTGCCCTTAGATCAACTTGGTCGGCTTGATCTCAAGGTCATACTCTAAAAGTGCTGCTATCCACCTACCTCTTCTTCCTTCTGGATTTGTTTGCATAAGTAGTTCTTTAACCGCTGCATTTGGAACATATGCCAAAATATGTGAGTGCAGAATATAAACACGGAAGTCTTTGAGTGTTTTAACCAAGGCCAAGGCTCGTTTCTCAATTATGTTGTATCGGAGGACTACATCTCCTATTGTGTGAATAAAGAATGCTATCGGTAGCTCAGTCCCATCTTTTTTCTGCATAAGTACTGCTGCCAAAGTATGCTCAGAAGAAAAAGAAAATATAATGAAATCTAATGAATAATCAGGACTAGTCAACACTGGAGCAGTGGTCAAAGCAAATTTCACCGAGCTGAATGACTTACAAGCATTTTCAAACCATCTAACATCATTTTCCTTCTTTAGCATGTTAGTTAATTCTCTAAGATGTTCTACTATATTGGGAATGAACCTACGTAGTAAATTCATCCTACCGTTGAAGGCTTGAATTTCCTTCTTGTTTCTAGGGAAATCTATTTGTTGTATCGCTTCAACTCTAGCAAGATCTATTCGGATTCCATCTTTTGAGATGATGTGACCCAACAACTTACCTTATTCCATAGCAAATAGGCACTTTTTAGGATTTAGGGAAATCCCGAACTTTCTACATCGTTGGAACACAACTCTCAAATGGTGTAAATGCTCATCATATGAATTTGAATAAACAGTCATATCATCTAAATAAACTACAAGGGAGATGCCTTTTTCATTACCAAAGGCTATTTTCATGGCACGCTAGAAAGTGGCCCCGAAATTATTCAACCCAAACGACATCTTGGCATATTTAAAGGTACCCCATGGTGTAGTGAATGATGTCTCATCTTGATCATATTCATATACAAGGATCTAATTGTAGCCTAAATAACCATCCAACAATGACATCTTGTTGGCTCCTATAACTCGCTAAAGTATGTGATCCATCTTGGGAAGCGGGTAATTGTCCTTTAATGACACTTTGTTCAAATTTCTGAAATCTATACAAAGTCGAATTTCACCGGTCTTCTTCCGCACTCGAACCAAATTGGAAATCCAATCTGAAAATATGATTGGAACAGTGATGCCTGCCTTAAACTTTTTTACCTCCTTCTCAATGGACGACAACAACTTGTGGTTTATTCTCCTGATCTTCAGTCTAAAAGGCTTTTGATTTGGCTTGATCGAGATTGTGTGTTGAATGATATCTTGATTGTACACCTTTAGATCTGAGTAATCCCAAGAAAACACGTCAAAAAACTCAGTAAACAAATCAATATATTTAGGCTTTACATATGATGGCAAAGAATTCGAAAGCTTGATGAACTTAGGCTATTCTGCTATCCCGATATTAACATATTCTACTCATTTTTCTGTGGGAACCAAAGTAGGTTTTTTCGCCACATCATCTTGATCAAATAACTCTTCCAAAGGTATGAGACCTTTTGGAATGTTATTGTCTTTGAGCTGAAGTATGTCAATCTGATCTGCTTCAATAACTTGGTCATCCTTGTTTTACACTTCGTCCATAGAACAATTCTCAAACTCACCTTTGCTTTGAAGGAAATTGTTCACTTGTTTATCGTCCCAGAAAACTTGCCAAAATTTCAAGTTATCCAGAATGGAGGGCTTGTGCTTTATATGGATCTCAAAATTTTTATTAGAAAACATTGTAGATTTGAAATTACTTGCAGCACTAGCTAATGAATCAACCATTGGCACTACCTTAAGTGTATATTCTGAAAACATTCTTAAAATTTCAAGTGTTGCATTCCTATATTGCCTCATCCTTGGGTGATTAGCTCGATACTCACCTTTGATTTGTTTAATCACCTACTCTGAATCACCGTAGACTAAAATTCTCCTAGCTACCAATTTCTTAAGAATTTTCAAACCGGTAATGAGCGCTTCGTATTCAGCCTCATTATTCGTACCATCAAATGCTAGTTTGTAGGAACACAACTTTACATTATTTGGGACCTTGTTTTTCTATTGACATGGGCTGCGGATCCATAAACCAATGCCAACTCTGTCTTTGCCAATAGAACCATCAAAGTCCATCCTCCAAAGACCATCTCCTTCTTCAAGGTGCTGAAACTCTTGATTATGATTTCACACAATTTGGCGATCTGATTCTTTATGCCGCTCTGAACTTTCAGCTGCCTTCTCTGATGACTGTTCGGATATAGTAGGCTCCCTTTCTCTTTTTCTAACACTGTTATAATGCAATATGAAACTTCGGGAATATCCTCTATTTCTACTAATTGACAACCAACATGATTTAATCCAGAATCATTGTACAATATGAAGGACTCTAAATCTATATGTACAACGTTGATAGGATGATTATTAGGCCTTTCCTTATTTGTGATCATGTATTTCATTTTAGTCTCACAGTATATTTTTCTCATTTGATCGAAGACAGAGTTAGTGGCATAGGAAATGTCTAACTGCAGTGTACCTCTCAATTTGTTCCCCTGGGAAATGTCAAGGCCAAACTTCTCCATGATGGCTTTGGGCATGAGGTTGTGGGAGGCCCCAGAGTCTAACATAGTGTTATGAAGCATGCACTAATGGACTTTAAGACTCAGTTAAAATGGTGGGACCTCACTATATTCAGACTAGCCATCGATGGCAGGACTAAACATTAACTCGGGTTGATCATATTCTACATTAACCATGTCGGATAAGGGGTCAACTTTCAGAGTTTTGACTAGATGGGTTTTTTATTTATCAATTTTTACCAATTCAGTAAGAGGAATAGACACCTTTAACTTAGAAATTTCTGACTCTAAATTGAAAGGTATAGTTTTATCTACCTCTTTTATGACAACATCCCTTTTCTCAACATGTTCTCTTGGTTTACCTTCTTTTCTTGGAATATCTCTTTCTTTGACGGGTGCACTTGTAGAAGGCTGATTACTTTTGTTCTGATTCGGGGCTATAATCTCTTTACCCTTACTTTGAACTTGTTTCGGTGGTGCTTATTTCTGTTGAACTGTCTTCTTCGGAGGTGGAGTTATTGGAACATCTTGACTCCTCAAGGAGTACTGCCTTTGCTGGGAACTCAATGCATTCAGGTGCCCTCTCTGATAAACATCAGATTCTACTTCTAACTCATGATCATTCGTCAATATGAAAATTTTTTCATTAGGTGAACTTTTTTTTTCCACATATTCTTCATCCTCGATGAGAAATATGGGTTGACCATTGGCTGTGAAAAGAAGGTTATCCTCTACCGTTGGTTCTTCCTCTTCATCACTTTGAGCATAGTTATGTTGAACTGGTGTTCTGATTTGATGTTGCTGTTGTGTTTTGGTAGCTCTTTGCTCTCTCTGCTTTATCTGGAACTGAGGATGTTGCTAGCCTCGAAAGTTTGGATTTCTGATTTGTGGTTTAGTTTATCTATCAGAAATATACATCTTGTCGACCATTCTCTCCATGGTTTTAAGCACGGCATCAAATTTAGTATCGGATGATGTGGAAGGTTCCTCTTTGATAGTCACTTTGCATTCACTTTTAAGTTGGGACTTTTTAATCAGTAGATTGGCTTCAACACTCACTGAATTTTTGATCATATCTTCAAGGGTGGTGGGATTTCTTTCTCTTAATGAGTAGGCCATATCTGGGTCAAAGGCATCGGGATAACATAGAAGGGCTAAACTAGGAGGTGGTTTCATTTCTTTTGGGATGGAATTATAGATTCTGAGATATCGGGAATTGTAATCAGGCACTGATTCATTGGGATTGTGTTTCAAGGAATCATATTCAACAAGGATTTGTAAAGGGTTTCTATTTTCATCCCACCTAGCTAAGAAAGAATCAGTTAGCTCAACAAGAGTCCTAATAGAATTGGCTGCTAGGGCACAAAACCAAACTTTGACTTCACCTGAAAAATTTTGTGTGATGATTCGCATCTTGGCATCATCTACATCTAACTCCTCAAGATATATAAAGGTTGTGATTTTAGCCATGTGCTGACGGGCAGTGATTTTAGATTTTTCATCGAAGAGGGGAAGCCTTTGACCATATCTTTGAGGTAGATCAAAAATATTTCCATGGAGAACTAAAGGTCCAAAATGAGCCATAATTACTACTGAATGTGTTGGAGGGGGTAGAACAAAGGATGGATTGGTCTGAGGAGGTCCTTGATGGGGAAGTTGAGATGATGATGGATGGATGATGAAATAGTGACTGTTTGGGAAACTTCGGGGATATGAAGGGTTTCTTACTGGTATTGAATATAGGCTTTTTTAGTAGTGTAACTTAGGGTATTGGCTAAATTTTCTAGCTTGTAATATTGTTTCCAGATCTTAACATCAGTCTTGTTTGCAGCTTCAACTAATGATGGATTTAACTCTAATCTCCAAGTTTCAGGGACTATTGTATTCAAATCAGTCTCGGATTTGGTTCTAAGCAATGATAACTGAAATTTGGTATCAAATACTAAATTTTGTATGGCAACCAAATTAGAAGGTAATGAGAAAGATCTTACCAAATTTTTAAGAGGAGATTCTGAAGAGCTTGAAACTTGTTGAGATCTTTGCCTCCTTAGGATTATTTTAGGATCGTCAACAAGAGATAATGAATCTGGATCACGATTGGACCTGGTATACCTTCTTTGAGAATCTAGATCTACTCTTGAGGAATTGCAATTATGAAATTAGCCTTATAAAACTCGATCCCATCATCCAAGGGATCAGTTTCCAATGATTTTTTGCTGTACACCCAAGGAAAAAAAATTCTCTTCGATCCCTGGTAATGGCGCCAAGATGTTATCACTCCGCTACATTCTCAAGGCTGAGGAAGGAATCCCAACAAAGGTAACCACAAACCAAGATTTTGACTTGATAGCTAGCCCTATCAAGCCAGATAGGGCTCTCTCCAAAAGGGTCACAGCCAGGAGAGTTGGAGAAATTAGGGTTTTTAGGCTAGATATAAAGTGCAGGGGGTTGTTTTGAATTGATTTGGTTGGGGAAATCACGGGATGAAGGAATTAGGTCAAGGAAATCTAGGTTAGGGAAAATGAATTAGGGTTGCAGGGATCAATGGGGTAAGGTAGGTACAATGAAAATCACTTGAAGAGAATTGTTATGAAATGGTTTTGAAACTGTAAGAATGATAAGAAAAGCATAAGAGATGTATTTATCTCAGAGAGAAGAAGATGAAAAAAATATGATCAGTTACCCAAAACAGAGCATGGCAAACATGTATTCTAAATTTCTAACTTGTAAAAGATCATAATATAGAAATGAAAGTGAACATGAACACAATACTTTCAAACATATGATACTGAATAAGAAACAATGATAGCCATTCAATACCACATGTATCCCATAAATGTAGCTGCATCTCCTCTTTATTAGCTTAGCCAAAACTGAGTACAAAGTTTCCTTGATCAACTTAGAAAAAATCAAACTGATTCCAACCCTTCACTAGTGTGAAGAAATGAGTTAAATAGACATGAAAAAAACCTTCACTCGTCCTTAGGGGTCCAATCCATGAGGTGAGGAAGATATTACACAAAAATTTGAACTAATAGCTAGAGTGTAGGATGGTCCAAGTGACTCATTCCTATCTTAAGTGAACTAATGCATTACACCTCATTTGCTTGATTTCCCTAATGTATTTACCGTATTAAATAGTAAAAACATGATAATTAAATTTAGTTTCATCATTTCCCAAGATAAAAATAAAAACTGGAGTGAAACTCAGAAAATTTCAAAAGACTGCCAAACGCGCCATCTCCTTGTCAAACTTGCCCTTTCTATGTCAAACGCGCCCTCTCTATTCAAGGCTGAATTTGGGTGCCTTCCAAGTGTCCAAATTTGCTCCAATATGGCTTGTTGGAAATCCCTTCAAATCTACTTTTCATAAATTCCTTCAGTTTTCAAAATGAATCCCATTTTCCTTGTCAAAAACTCATTTTCCGAATACTGGTAAATGCACAGCACCCAGGACAAAAATGAGGCAGAAACATGGTTTTTTGATGGATTTTTGCCTTTTTCAATGACCAGTTTCCCTCCAAATGTTTAGAAAATGCACAAGTTTCATGTCCTCCTCATTATGAATCTAACGATGGTGGCCAGTTGCTCATTGGATGCCCCAAAAAAGAGCGCATCGCCCTGGGTGTTGCGCGTTTGACACTTTTACTGTGCTAAACATATCCTCAAAAACACAGAAATTCACAAACTTGCAATTTTTTCCCAAAATTTGTCAAAATTGGTGGGAAGATGGTTGATCATGTGTTTGAGGCATGAAGTGTTACCTCAGCAAGTATGTCTAGCCTCCTTTTCTCCTCTTGCTTGGTCAAGGCTTCAATTTTTGCATGGGCTCTTTTGAGCTTGGCCCTTGCAATTTGTTCCTTGTGGCATAATGCTTTGCCATATTTATTTGAATATCATTGTCCTTTTTAGATTTGGACAAGATATTCTCCAAGTTCTGGTTGGCTCTATCAAGCCATGGTTCCCTGTTTTCACTGATTTCTATGGCAAGTTTTTCATTTAGGGTAAGCTAGTCTACTAGCTCAGCTTCCTTTTGTCTCTCTAGGGCTAGAGCTCTTTTTAGCCCTCTAGTCCTAGGTCTCTATCTTGGAGGCTGGTCCTTCTCATAATAAAGTTCACCATACTTCTCTAATGTCTGTTCAAGCAAGGCTTTATCCTTCTCTACTTCTCTTTGTGCTTTGATGCATTTCACTTCATCAATGGAGTGTTTCGTCTTCAGCTGCTGGTTCTCTTGCTTGAGAAAGTTAGTGACAAACTTGGACCTTTAAATATTTTCTTGGAGGTCTCTAATCTTGTCTTCCTTCTCTTAGATGATCAAGGAATGGTCATCATCAATTGTGTCTAAGTTTACAAGTTAAAAATCTGGCTCTTTCTCATGGAGGCCTTCCTCTTCGTGTATGTCCACCTCAACCATATTTTATTTGTCTCTGTGTACCTGCTTTTTGGTGAAGAAGGCAGGGCCCCTTCCACAATATGTGGGGAAAACACCTACCTATGACCTCTCTAATAGGTATGTGCCAATGTGTCCAAATCAACCCTCTTAGGCTTGCTAATTTCACCTCTTCTAGGTGACCCAGTCTCAATTTGAAATGGAGATGAAGGTGGTGAGGTGAATGAAGAAGACTGATCTGGTGATGATGTATGGATAGTAGGCTAAGATGGAGGTTTGGATGTGGATGGATGAGATGATGAAGGTGCATCTTGGCCATGCTAAATAGGTGGGACAGTGAAAATCTCATTGGATATGAAGGTGCCCCATGCAATTTTTGACTGATCAAGGTGATGAAGGACCATCATCTTGATGAGGGAATCATGAAAGACACTTTGCATTTGATGATCATAATCTCTCTTTTGGGAAATAAATGCCATATTCTCAATTCTCTAGTAGATATAGTAAGGTATATTAAGCATTCTGACTCTTGTAAAGTGCATGAGTAGTTGGATATGATAGGAGTAGAGTCTAGAAAACCTATCCTCACAAGTAAAATACCTCATAATAATTTTCATCATGGGGACATTTATGTCCAGGAGATAAGAAAAAGGAAAAATCCTCTTTCTCTCATTCTTGTACCTTGGTTTAATATATGGCTCATAATAAAACTGATTCAAATCTCCTTGCTTAAACCATTTTTCTCTAATGTTTGGGATGCTAGTGGAAGTTGATATGATGGTAGGGGATACAGTGAAAGTAATACTAGCAAGGGTTACATGGTTGTCATGGAGGTTGGAAATGAATAATCTGGACAATATAGGATGGTATTGGACCCTTTTTACTTTCTCATGGAACTCAAAATAGCCCACATGCTTAAAGAATGTCACAATGATGGGAGATGCCATGATTTCTTTGGTATTTGTTGGTTCATGTCTAATAATTCTCCCTCCTTTTTTAGATGACCTTCTCTCCTGTATTTCTTCCTCCTCACTATGACTTATGTTCTCCTCTTCTGCCATGATGTAATTGGTGTCAAAACCGAAGGGAGATGATGGAGTGGAATGTGAGTGTATGAAGTGAGGGTTGGTGTGCGGAAATTGGAGATTAGGAATAGGGATTTGTAATATGAGGTAGGTGATAGGGGTAGTGATTATGAGGGGTTTTAGAATAGTGGATTTAATTGTAGGTAGGGTATAGGGAGCCTAAGAAAATGAAAACCTAGGACTTAGGGTTTTGAAGGATATGATAGTTTAGGGAAAGGGGATGTCAATGTAGGGATTCGAGAATGTGTTCTATGATGTGGGGAAAGGTATATGAAGGCTAAGGGATTGAAATTGAAATGTAAATTATCTTTTGAGGGAAACTAGGGTTTTGTATTAGAAGAAAACACCAAATTTATTCTAAACAAACTCCTACATTCAAAATGACATTTGATGAAGAAGAGTGAAGAAAAATTTCACTTACTAGCTTGTTGGAGTCATCGTGAATCACCGTTGAAGGATTGAAGGTGAATTTGTGAAGTTTTGAAGTCTTGCAGAGAATTTTTGAAGAAACTGGGTAAACACATAGCACCACTAGCAAATGCGCCCTCCTGCTGACAAACGCGCAGTACCTTTAAGAAACATGCAGCGCTTTCAGACAAACGTGTAGCACCAATGGCAAGCACGCATTGCTAATGGAAAACAAACCCTGTGACCCGGTTTTGCACAATTTCACCCTAAAACTCGAAAAATTTTCCTTTGTTGAGTTTGCTTGAGGTTGTAGGAAGCAAATGAACTTTAATTTAATGTGTTTGAGTGATTTTATACTTGAGTGGATTTTATTAATGCTTTGAAAACCCACTTTCCTTATGTTTCACTTTACCTTTCAAATTTTCAGAATAATGCTCTTTAACTTCTAACTTTTTGTTTTGCAGGTTGATCAGTTGATGGAGTTTTACATTTCTTTCCTTCAGTTTGGCATGAGTGATTTGAGTTAACAACTAGGGAGTGAAAATATTACATATAGAAAACATAAAATTACATATAAAACATAAAATTACATAGGAAATTTAGAAATAAATTACATCTTAGTTGTCATATCAAAATGACATTTTGATATGAAAATAATATCAAACCAAAATTACAAATTTAAAAATATAATGTTTACATACTGATGATCTTCTGTAGATGGAAATAGAATTTCATTGAATCACTTTCATATTTTTTTGATGACTTTATTAGGATGGAATGATGCATTTTGGACCTTTAAAAACAAAACCCTAATGACATAATGAGACCTTGAATAACCTGACTTCCATGGTTGACTTTAACTGAGATAAGACATGATGAAATGAGCTTTTCATAGGTGTTATTATGTTCAGCAAGACATGAAGGTGGGTCAGCAAATGTTTTTTTTCTGAGGGAAAGTGAATATTTATTGAGTAGGTCTACCATTAGTGAAACAATTTTTAGCATGACCTAATGGAATGATATAAAAATTTCAGAGTGGGACACCTAAAATAAAAATGAAAGAATGATATTGATAACTGATGGCAGAATCCATATTCTGACACTAAAACCTTCCATGATTACTAAAAATAGCAACGAGGATAGTGGGCATCCTTGACGAAGCCTTCTACCTGCATGAAAAAATTTAGATGTTTCTCCATTGATAAGAATGTTGAAGGAGGAATTAGAGATACAACCCATGATCCAATTGATGAAGGAAAGGGGGAAGCCAGTATGAAGAAGGATGAGTTATAATTAGGTCCAGCATCTGCAATCAAAAGCCTTTGCTAGGTCAATCTTGAGGATGGTTCTTTTGAGACTTTTGAGCTTGATAGAGTGCAGGGCTTCCTAAGCAGTGCCTATCGCTTCATGAATTTGTCTATGGTTAAGGAAGGAAATTTTTTCCTTGGATATGTGCTGAGATAATATGGGCTTAATGTGGTTGGTGATGATCTTAGGTATGATCTTGTAGATACAGTTGTAGATGGATATGGGTTGGTAGTCATTGAAGGTTAAGGGTTTATCAATCTTGGGTATGAGGGCTATGAAAGTAGCATTGAAGCCATCATAAATACGACTAGTCATCCGGCTCTCTTTGATGACTTGGAGGAGGTCCCTCCCAATGTCTTCAAACAAGGTGAGATAGAATTCAATGGGCCAGACATCCGAACCCAGGCTCTTGTCCTTCTTAAACCATTTTAATACCGCTTCAACTTCCCCTAAGGAAACATGTGCATTTAGATTTTCAATATCGCCATACTCCACATATCTGTGCATGATCTTGGCTATCTGGAGTATTATGAAATATTTTCTACCCTAGGGTCCCTGTAGAGATGTGAGAAATTTCTAGTCCCTGTATCAGCAAGTTGAGCGTGGTTATTGGCCACCCTTCCAGCATGGTCCCTCAGCTACCAAATTGTGTTGATACTCCTTCTGCCTTTTGCACATTACTGGAAGAATTTAGTGTTGTCATCTCCCGCTTTGAGCCAAATGGCCGTACTTTTGAGCCTCCACTCTTCCTCCTGTTGCCTTAACAATTTGGCTTTCTCCATTTCCAATTGAATGAGGTGTTTCTTCGCCTCAATGTTATGAAAGCCAAGGCAGTCTGATCCCATCAGGCTCTCTAACTCAATCTCAATCTTATTCAATGTCTCTTCATCATGTCTTTTCTTTTCTCTGGCCCATCTTATTGTAATGGCTTTTAATCTTGTCATGTTGTTGTAGAAAACACGGGCCGACTCAGATTCAGGCATCTAATCACAGTGTGTCCATGATCTTTTAACTAGTAGGTGGAAAGCAGAATCCTCCAACCATCATGAGTTGAATTTAAAGGGGGAGTGAGGTTTGATACTTTCCCCCTGAATTTCAAGGTATATAACAATGTAAACTTTGAAACGGGAATGGAAACGAGTACCCAATTTGTTTAGGTAGCAAAAAATGTTCTGATTTTGAAAAGTACTGATTCATAATACTCTTAATTTTTTTTTTGGCATGTTTTTTACACATTAAATTTTCTTATGTACCAAGTATAGACATTATTTTTAAAATGTTAGTGTTTTTTATGTTGATTTTGAAAAGTGTTGATGCCAGCATCATCCCCTTTTTTTAGAAGACTTATTTATGACTTAAAATTTTCTAATCTATTAAATGCTAATAATTATTTTCTAAATTTAACAATTTTTGAGGTATTCGTCTTCTTCCTCTTCAGTTACATATTTTTTTAAATGTTTTTTAGGTATTTATTTTTTTGTTTTTCTTTTAATTCTTTTTTCGTAGTGAGATATTTGATTTTTTGCAGTATTTAAAAAAATAAAAGGTAAAAATTTTAAAGTGTCAATCGTCTATCTAATTATATATTGTTAAATAATATTTCATTGCACGTGAAATAATTGTCATTAAAAAAACAAGAATTTTTAATAATTTACATTAAAAAAAAACACATTTTGAATATAGAAATAACTGAAAAAATACACATTTTGAGTCCTTTTTGCTAAAAGTAATATGTCAAATAAACCATTTTTATAGGAAAAATTTAACAAAAAAAGTATAAAATTAGCAATTTTTGTTAATTTTATGTCAAAAGTTAATAATAATTACAGTTTTTTTCAAAACTTACATGATTCACATAAAAATGAAGTGAAAATCACATTATACAAATACTAAACATATAATAAGAACAAATGAATATTTATTTCTTCTCATAAAATGTCAGAGTCAAAACATTACAAGTATAACTTATTAATAATTACAAAAAATGAGCTTCATTTGGAAGTTTGACTTAATCAACAATCAATAATATCATGGAACCCAAACTCTTCATCTTCAAGAGTTACATTATTGTCCTTTTCCACAATATTTTCATTATTGGCTTCAGTTTCATCATTTTCCTCTTCTGATGGATCTTTGATGTCTGTGAATGTCCCAAAGTATGCCTTTCCAATCATTCCATCTAATGGTGGTTGAGGTTCCTTTGCTTTTTTTGTCACACGAGATTCATTAAAATCTCATTTTCTCAAACCAACTTCTTGCATTACATCTAGAAGAAATTGAAGAGCATTGATTCTTTGCTTAATAAATTTGCATTGTACTGGGTCTTTTTCAATGGAAATGCAATTTCTTCCTTTTTGTAAACAGCATGATAGTGTTGTACTTAATCATCAAGTGCAAAAGAAAAAATTTAGTAAATTAGTATAAACAAAAAAAAAAAATAGTGAAATTCATTCTTATATAATAAAACTTATTTGAGCCTGAAAATAAATCCAAAACCCAATCTCCCTCATTTCAACATAAATCTAAAATATAGTTAATCAATGGCTATGTTTTTTTATATATGTTAACTATCTCTCCTTTTGCTTATTCATCTTCATATGTTAGTTTTTTTACAATATCATCATGGACCAGTACTTGCTATGATTCTTTCCAGCTACTTGATTGAAAAGAATAGGCTTATAATTTGTCCAACTTTCAACATGAATGAACTCACAATCACTTATAATTGGTTGAATTCCGCCACAAATAATATTCGGCTTTTGCATGTAACATGAAATAGTAAAAGTTCTATTAACTCGTACATAAATTATTTTTTTAACATTAATCAAACATACAATTTCAACGTCTTACCATGTAAGTTGCATCCTTGACTTTGATTTTCTCTTGAAGCTTGATAATAACAACCACAATTGTGTGTTTGAATGAAATGTCACAAATCTCTAAAATGGTGATGTTGTGACTTCTAGGAATCCCGCAACCATTCTAGGAATCCTGCAACCACTTTACTAAATGCTTGATAAGTATAAGGGTCACTATCATATTCAATGTTTGGGATATTTAAACCATGATGAATATTTGTAATAACTAGGGAATAGTCCCTTTTAGGTATGATTTTTGCAATGTATTCACAATCACCTGATATTATGTGATATTGGATAGTGTGGAGCTCATTCCAAATTAAATGATTAAGACTAGGATCAATTTCAACATCACTAAGATGTTGTTTTCTCATCCTTTCCATTTTAATTTCTTCAATAAAGATTCTTAAACTATCCGGTGGTACATTTGCATCCTTCTTCATCTTTAATAAAATAAACAAATATATGTATAAGTTATAAATTAAAAATAATATACATATGAATACAAATGAATGTATGAATGGACATACCTTCTTAAATGCAAGATAAAAATCTTTTAGCACTGATGCAGAAATTTAATCTGGGTAGTTGCATATAACATCATCCCAACTATCTTCATTCAACAATTTAACCATTTGTATTCTCATATAAACCTTGTGACTGAATAAATAAAGTAAACAATGTTAAAATAGTGATATGTATAACAAATGATACCAACTACAATATATTATATTTAACAGAAATTTATAATCTAAAAATAAGTAAAAATAACAAACTTACTTTAGAAATTCCTCAAACATTTCCTCCATTGATAAGTCTCTTGAATTTACACGAGATAATATTGTTTTGACAATATTTTCATCCTTCACTCCTTGCATTGATCTCCAAGGTGTGGTAGTCATATCTTCTAGAAGGAGCTTCATTTCAGGACCTTATTTACTGTAGGTACATATCAATAGTTTAGACTTTTTGACCTTCTTACTATTGATGCCAACATTGTCCCACAACTCAAAAATATGATCAATCAATTCCCATATCTCTCGAGTTCTAAATTCCAACTGGAAAATTTTATCCATACCTCTAAATATTTCATAATTTACTTTGCCACCTTTTGAAATTATTTTTTCTTCGATTTGATAATCGATTTCCATACAATATTCCTTCAGGAATATTTGATCAACCTTTTTCTTATCACCACCACATTTTCTTCAAATTCACTATGAATAAATCCGACCCTTTGGATGAAAGTCATAGACATCCTATACTCATTATCTGAATTATGATCCCATGCCAATATCTTTGCTTATGCATTTGTTAAACCAACATAAATGATACATTTCATTATTTCAAAACTCGGGTTATTGGGATATTCCTCCATCAATTTCCTTTGAGCTTCTACAGAATGGTTGCCCCCAAGTACATAATATTTGTATTCAAAAAAATTTGACTTGTCAAATGATTCTTTGTTAGGCACTTGACTTGGATCAACAAGAAGAACATAATCAACCACATGTGCAAAAGGGTTGTACCTCATCAATGTTTTCAAATTGTGAACATGCTAGTGGTGTGGCTTTCTAATTTGATATTTGAATTTTTCTTCATCTGGCTTGTAGACTTGAATGACATTAAGTTGAAATGACCGACCACCCTCAATTAAATTTGTCTTCGCCAAATGATGTCGAATGGAATTTTGTTTTGTTTTCATAACACCATCCTCTAAATCAGCTCTTGGTGTAATGATTTCCTTGCTTTCTTTTGAGTTTCACTAGGCCCTTCACTGCTATCCATGATTTTTTTCAGAATGAGAAATCTTTTGTTTCTTCCTCCTATTGGTTATGATTTTTTTTTGAACCAAAACAATCTCCTCATCATCAACTATAAGGGAGACATTCTTGGACATTTTTTTTTTTTTTAATGGCTCTTCTCCTTTCTAACCCCAGTTCTAATCTGATCCTCAAATATGGCAACACATTCTTCATCTTCAACTTCAACTTCCTCATTTTGAAACGTAACATGTCTACCTTTACTAGATTGATCCCTTTGATACAATCTTGTAGCACCATGAATTAGTTTTTTTTGTTCTTTCCCATATCTTCTTCTTCATGTTCATGGAAAATGGAGACAAAATTCATAATATCTCGCTCTATATAATAAATTTCCCCCAACACAATTGAAATACCCTCAAAAAAATCTTGTAAAACAAAATATAATATGTCAATATTAACTAAGTTATTAAAAATACAATGATACAATATAACACAAAATAGATAAGTGTAAATAAAAATACTTACAATCTTCTGTGCAATATTTTGTACGATTTGTTTGCATATCTTTGAAGAATCTTCCTTTGTGTTATATATCGACAATGTAAAATGATATCTAATTTTATTATGTGACTTGGGAGGTTTTGAAAGTATATAAACACTTTTAGTATTTGGAAGAATATATAGGTCTAATACTTTTCCCACCATGTCATAACTTGTAGAAATTTATTAATACTGATGTATTATCGGATTCTCCTGATATAACAATATTTATCTTCTTGCTAAATACAAAATCCTTCCACTGTTAAACTTGTGGAAATTTAAAACTCAATTGCAAACACATGTGAATAAATTCAATTGTACATAACACAGTTGTTTAATGGGAAAGCTTAAAGCTAAAAACCCCAACTATCATATATTATGTATATTAATGGAATCATGTAATAATCTCATACAAATCGTAGTACATCAAGCTCTCAATACAATGTAGATTCATTACACACTGTCATGCATAAATGTGCATCTCCATGCACCAATTTCTTGCCTCCTGACAGCCTGCCTCCACTACGCAATCCCTGCTGAGGAAGACCCCTGAATGAATTTGAATTGGCCTTGAATTGACTGCGCAATCCTCATTGGAAACTCCAATGTATGTCGGATGCATTGAATGCATCACTATAGTCACAACGGATAGTCCATCTCACCCTTTCACCTATCTCTCCACTAGGTTTCCACTAGAACTGACATGCGTTGTAGTTAACTGTTGTTTATGTTCAGTTGTTAGTGAGTTATTAGTTGTGAATTAATTAACTAATTAATTCACTTAACTCTCACCAGTGTATCTTTCAGTTAGACTAGATACAACTAGCTCAACTGAGCTTAACTCACTTAACTGAGTTAAACTAAATAAAAACTCCATAAACTACTCTTCCAACTTTGTCATAACTTTTCCACTTCAGTTCTAACTGAGTCCTTCATGCATGAACCACCAATAAACCCTAGGAATTTTGTAATTCCTTCAGCCCACTGATTTTCCAAATATGTTCACTGAAATAAAGTGTTCCAAGGGAATAAGTTGATGTTTATTGTCGGATTATTATTAAGAGCTAATAATAATTGACATGCACCTATTTTTAGATCGATGATCTATAAATAGACTTCGCCCAATATTCTAAAAATATAATTTTAGCTATTTTCCACATTTGACCAACCATCTACAAATAGCATCCTGCAACTTATAGAATATTCTCACCATGTATAAAAATAGACATACACCTAAAAATATCCTGCGAGCCCCACTTAGGGAAGGTGCTTACTTTTCACTAAGCTCATCATCTTGTTGAATCTCAACACTCCCTCTCAACAAGATAGGGATTATCCTTCACCTCGATCATGCCTCTATGGTATTCGAATTTTCTCCTGTTGAGCGCCTTCGTTAGAATGTTTGCATCCTGATATTCTGTAGGAATGTATTGAAGCAACATGATCTTCCACTGCACACAATATTTGATATGATAATACCATATATCAATATGTTTAGATTTATCATGAAACACAGGATTAATCAAGATTTTAATGCAACTCTGATTATCACAATGTATCACTGTAGGATCTAAATGTGAACCAAACAAACCGACTAGGATCTTCCTCAGCCAGATAGCCTCACATGTAGCTTGACTAGTTTCCATGTATTCTGCTTCCGCTGAACTGAGTGCCACAGATCTTTGTTTCCTATTGTACCAAGAAATTGTTGTAGATCCGATAGTGAAGACCCCTCCTGATGTGCTCTTTCTATCTGTTGGGCTGCCTGCCCAATCTGCATTCGTGAAGCCATGAAACTTCACTTCATCCATCTGTCTGTACCATAAGCCATACTCATATGTGCCCCTGAGATACCTCAGGACATGCTTTCTTGCCTTCCAAAAGAGCTTGGTAGGCTTAACCATCGCTTGTGAAAGCTGGTTCACCACATAGCATATGTTCGGTCTTGTATTAACTAAATACATGAGCGAACCCACCAACTGTCATTAAACAGTGGCATCCACTACCTCTGTCGATGTAGCATCCTCTTTCCTCCAATTTCCTGGAAGAGGAGTATCCATGGGCTTACAGTCCTCCATGTGAAACTTACCAAGTATCTCCCGAGCATACTTGCCTTGAGACACAAACAGTTCACCTTCTCGCTGCCATATTTCCAATCCAAGGAAATAATGAAGGAGGCCCAAATCCTTCATCTCAAACTCCTTTACAAGATCTGCCTTGCATGAGTGTATCAACTGCTCATCACCCGTTAGTATTAAATCATCAACATAAAGAACAATGATTAAAAGCTTACCCTCCACCACAATTTGGTACAGGTTTGCATCCGCCTCACTCTTGGTGAAGCCAAGTCTAGTGAAATAGCTATTGATCTGTGTGTACCAAGCACGTGGTGCTTGCTTCAACCCATACAACATTCTTTTGAGTCTACACACATGTGACTCGTTGTTGAAGATCTCAAATCCTTCAGGCTACTCAATGTACACCTCTTCCTCAATTATCCCATTAAGGAACACAGTCTTCACATCCATCTGATGAATGTGCCAACCCATCTGCGCTGAGAGAGCAAGGATGGTCCTTATGGAAGAATACCGTGCGACGGCTGGACATGTTTCTTCATAATCAACCCCCTCGATCTGTGAAAAGCCCCGGGCAACAAATCTTGCCTTATACTTCTCAACGCTCCCATCAGCATCTTGCTTTACCTTGTAGATCCATTTCGAATCTACCATTGATTTACTCACTGGCCTTGAAACAATCTCCCAAGCATTGTTTCTGACAATGGAGTCATACTCCTCCACCATGGCATCTACCCATGTGGGCTCCTACGCTGCTTATTCAAAATAAGATGGCTTTGTCACGATACACTTGCCCATAAGAGCCATGTATCCAGTAAATCGGTTAGGTGACTATCTCTGCCTGCGTTGTGATGTAGGGACTCCTACATTCTCTGCCACATCAAGCTTCAGTTTCTCAGCTTTTGTGGTATGCTTTCTACCTATTTTGATGTTTGGTTCAGCTAAGTGGACTCTTCCACTCCATAAATCTCCTCCTATGGCTGATCCACATCTAGAGGCTCATCTTTAGGAACAAAAATTTCCTCCTCTGCATGCAAATGTAGCTCCCTCTCAAGTGACAATTTCATGGCTTTCACCTCATTGAATTTTATATCCCGTCGCACCACAGTCATTCGACTGTTTGGAAAATACACACGCTAATTATGGGGTGTTTCTGTGTACCCCACAAATATCCCAACTTTTGCAGTTGGCTCCAGCTTCTTCTTGATGTCCTTTGTCACATGAATGTAAATAGATGGGCCAAAAATCATAAAATGAGAAATATCGGGCCTCTTACCAATAAATGCTTCTTCAGGTGTACTCATGCCAAGTACTCTATGAGGACAATGGTTTTGCACATAAACCACAGTGTTGCATGCTTCTGCCCACAAGTGCATCGGTAGGCCCTGGTCATGCAGCATAGCTCGTGCAGCACCCACGATTGTTCTATTCTTCCTCTCCATGACCCCATTCTGTTGTGGGTTATGAGGCGCTATGAGTTCTCTTCGAATTCCTTCTTTGCTATAGAAGTCTTTGAATTTGTTCGAGATATATTCACCACCATTATTGCTCTATAGAGCCTTCACTTGATTCCCCAACTCCTTCTCCAACAATGCTTTAAACTCACAAAACATTGAGAATGTATCGCTCTTCTTCTGCATGAGGAAGATCCAGCATCTATGAGAATAATCATCAACAAATATAACATAATACTTGTGTTTTGTTGTTGAAGCAACCAAGAAAGGTCCACACACATCTATGTGAATTCTCTCCAGGATCACCGAAGCACGGTTCTCCTTCTCATAAAAGGTGGTCTTCAAAAACTTACCCAAAGTACATCCCTTGCACTGATCTGATTGTGAAAGAGTGCCCTTGGGAATTCCAGTAGAAATATGCTGCAAAATCTTCAAGGCACCATGGTGAAGATGGCCCAATCTCCTGTGCCATAATTCGCCCTCATCCCCACTCACCACTTCTTATGCTTTGCCCATCATTGCAGTGCAGCCATCTACCTCCAGCCTGTAGAGATTCCTAACTTGAATCCCTATCCTCTTAGTTTGACCCATTTTTTATGTCACATGAAAGATTTTCCCTCGCTGAAAACAACGTCATAACCTATGTCTTCCAACATTGTGACCGAGACCAAGTTCTTCTTCAGACCTGGAACATGCATAACATATTTCAACAGAAATGGTTTACTTGACTCCCTCTCAAAGGTAATGGTTCCAATTCCAGTCGCACTGTATCTGCCATCGTCACCCATCTCTATATGCATTTGGAGATCCTTCTCCTCCAAGTCACTAAACAATTCCTTATCTCCCGTCATATGGAAAGACGCACCACTATTAAGATACCACACCGATCCCATTGAGCTTGAAACCAAGCATGTGATCAAAGAGAAATCAAGTCCAAATTGCGAGGCTAAGGCCTCTCCAGCTGTAGCTCCAGCAGCCTTCTTCTTCTTCTTTTTCTGTGGGCAGTTAGTGGCGAGATACCCATGTACGTGACAATGAAAACACTTCACTTTGGACAAATCCAGCTTCTTGCCTTTAGCCTCGGATTTTGGATGGGATTTCTTCCCCTTTCCTTTCCTTGATTTGGAAACCAAAGTACAATTCTCTTCATCATCATTCTTCGATGAAGAGCCATCCCTGGTACTTCGCCTTATCTCCTCATGCACAAGATCTGACCAAAGTCGCTCCCAACCCGACAGTTTCTCCCGTCCATTGACAGAGCCTTCGTAGCTATGCCAACTCTTCGGAAGCCCAAGGAGAGCCAAGCTCACCAATTCATCATCATCAACAGTAATCCCCACACTTCCCAATTCATCCCTACAATGGACAAACTTCGTGAGATATTTTGGAATACTGTCGCCCTTCTCCATTTTTATTTTTCTGAGCTTATCTTTCAGTGCCAACTTCCTCTGGTCGTTGCTGCTTCGGAAAATATCTTTCAAAGCCTTCCACATTGCAAATGGAGTGGCTTTACCATGAAGGCTTGACACAATATGGTCCTTCACACCTTCCAACAGAATTCTTCTTGTCTTTGCTACCTTATTTTGTCATGCGTCAAGTCCTGCAGCATCGCTAGAAGCAGGCTTAGGAACATCGCTATCGATGAATTCCTTTAGCCCATTATCTTCAAGCACCGCCTCCATCCTATCCTTCCACGCTATGTAATTTGAGATACCCTCAAGGGCATACTCTAATCGCAACCCATTGAAATACATTTCAATGAATACTCAACTGTCGCACCAAGAAATTTCTGCAGCGAATTCGAATTGTCCACCAACACAAAACTCAACACTTATTCACAATTGCAATCTCTTGTGATCAATACTGCTCCGATACCATGTAGAAATTTATTAATACTGATGTATTACTGGATTCTCCTGATCTAACAATATTTATCTTCTTGCTAAATATAGAATCCTTCCACTGTTAAACTTGCGGAAATTTAAAACTCAATTGCAAACACATGTGAATAAATTCAATTGCACATAACACAGTTGTTTAACGAGAAAGCTTAAAGCTAAACACCCCAACTATCATATATCATGTATATCAATGGAATCATGTAATAATATCATACAAATCTTAGTACATCAAGCTCTCAGGACAATGTAGATTCATTACACATTGTCATGCAAAAATTTTCATCTCCGTGCACCAATGTCTTGCCTCCTGACATCCTACCTCCACTATGCAATCCCTGCTGAAGAAGACCCCTGAATGAATTTGAATTGGCCTTGCCTTGACTGCGTAATCCTCATTGGCAACTCCAATGTGTGTCAGATGCATTAAATGCATCACTATAGTCACAACAGATAGTCCATCTCACCCTTTCACCTATCTCTCCATTGGGTCTCCACTGGAGCTGACATGCACTGTAGTTAACTGTTGTTTCTGTTCAGTTGTTAGTGAGTTATTAGTTGTGAATTAATTAACTAATTAATTCACTAAACTCTCACTAGTGTATCTTTTAGTTAGACTAGATACAACTAGCTCAACTGAGCTTAACTCACTTAACTGAGTTAAACTAAATAACAACTCCATAAACTACTCTTCCAACTCTGTCATAACTTTGCCACTTCAGATCTAACTAAGTCCTTCGTGCATGAGCCACCAATAAACCCTAGGAATTGCGTAATTCCTTCAGCCCACTAATTTTCCAAATCTGTTAACTGAAATAAAGTGCTCCAAGAGAAAAAGTTGATGTTTATTGTCGGATTATTATTAAGAGCTAATAATAATCGACATGCACCTATTTTTCGATCGACGATATATAAATAGACTTTGCCCAATATTCTAAAAATAGAATTTCATCTATTTTCCACATTTGACCAACCATCTTGAAATAGCATCCTGCAACTTATAGAATATGCTCACCATGTCTAAAAATAGGCATACACCTAAAAATAGCCTGCAAGCCCCACTTTGTAAAGGTGCTTACTTTTCACTAAGCTCGTCATCTTGTTGAATCTCAACATAACTTTCATCATCAAAATCCTTACTAGAATATAGATATAATTGTAGAGATTCGTCTTCTATATATTTCAGAAACCATGCATATTTTGAACAATTAACTTATGTTGATTTCTTCCAGTATGAAGCCAACTTATTTTCTTTTGTGGATGCATCTCCCACATTTTCAATAATTAACTGAGGTGCAGTTCATCTAGTAATGATTTTTGAAGGCCCACCTGTAGCTTTAGATGATGCAAATGTTGACTTTGGTCCAGAAAGATTGACAAAAACCTTCCTTGATGCCATTTTCCTGCAAACATATATATCTACATATAAATTAGTAAATCACAAAAAACAAATATCTTACGTAAACAAAATAGAAAACTAGTTTTAAAAAAAATGAATTTTTTTTACATTTTTTCCTCGACAGAAACTGTAAAATATATATATATATACTTTTTTTTTACATGTCATATCCCCAACCCCCCTAAAAATAAAATTTACACTAAATTTAAAACAATTTCCTTTAAAAAAAAATAGTTTTTTTAATATTTTCTCCCCGACTCCACTAAAAAAAAATGTAATTTTTTTTTATATGCCTAAGGGGCTGATTCTGAGAATTGACCGCTTGGGCATATAATAAAATATTATTTTTTTTATATGTCCAAGGGGCCGATTCCCTTGCGCATATAGAAATTTTTTTTTCTTTTATTTGTTATGCCCAAAGGGCCGATTCTCAGAATCAGAATCGGCCCCTTGAGCATTTAACAAAAAAAAAAAAAAAATTATGCCCAAAGGGCTGATTCTGAGAATCTGAGAATCGGCCCCTTGGGAATATCATTTTTTTTTAATTTATTTATTTATTTATTTATTATTATTATTATTATTATTATTAATGCCTTGTTAGCTCTCCGTAATTTGTAATTGCTGATATTAGGCTAGTTATAGAGATTATGAGAACTGTTGGTTTTGATTGGTTGGGTGGTTCGACAGACAGAGTTGCGAAACATAATCCATTGGGCTATGGAGTCATAAGAGGCTGAATTGTGCATCAAATTTTTCAAGGGGCATTCACAGGGCAAGCTAACTATGCAGACTGGATCTTACTGGCAGTGTGAATATGAGATGAAATAAAGTAGTGAGTTCAGTAATAGCTAAAGAGAAGTTAAGAATTATTTAACTATACTTCAGAGGAAAACATTAAGATAACACAAACAGACAAAATTAAGGTGCTCTCTCAGCAAATCTTAATCTAAAACTTCAGTTTTGTAATCAGAGAAACTGATGCACAACATGAAAAGACAAAGGAAAAAATTAACACAAAGGAAAGAACATCACCATTAACATAGCTCATGAATCCTGTGAATGAAATTTTTATTATTGATGCCTAGCTCAAAACAGTTATAGTGCTCCAATACAATGATCTTTTACAACACAGAGTCTAACAAGGTTCCAACCCTTGATAATGAAAATTCGAGTTGTATTTAACAAAAACTTGAGCTGGTTGCCCTAATTTACTTGGTTCAAACTTCATTTACTACAAAACAACTGAAATTAAATAGGCATGGCCACGCAAGTCTTGAGAAAAAATATCTCTAACAACATATCGCCTATAGAATTAAGTTTGAGCAACTCTTTATGGATCTAAATGCTTTGATGGCTCTGACATATGGTCCTGCTTTTCAAAAGATTGGCATTGGGTAATTAAGCCTGGTGCAGCGCTGGCTACTTTCATTTATTGATGTTGGTGCTGATATGCCTTGTTCATTTTTTGGTGTTATTTCTCTACATCAATGCCTGACTCGACCTTTTCTGTCTTTTTCTTTATGATGTTCAGCCTCGCCTTTCATTTTTCCCCTTGTTGGGTTAAACCTGAGTCTTTCTGTTGTGTGTAGTCTATTTCCTCATATGCCTAACTTAACCTATTTTATACACAAAATAGCGTAAAAACTCGTTCACCTGGACCTAAAAATGCTTAAATCTTGGTTCAGGAATACATCGCATCTGCTCTGACATCGTGATGGCAATAAAACTGAAAGTCGGCCCCTAAGGAGAACTGGTCTCTTTTCGTGGCTCTGTCAGCGTTTCTCTTCTGAAACCCCGTTCTCCTCCTCCACGTGGTCTACCCCGACTTCTTTGGTTTTATTTATCAAATTCGAGGAATTTGATAAATAAACATTATCAACAACCTTTGAAAATTAAAAAATATCTTCGAACCATATATTAATACCCAACGCTTTTCAAACAACCAATCTTATAACGAACCTTTGACTCTGGGCCCACATCTATAATCAATAGCCAATCCAATATACGCATCGTACCTTGGTTAACCTTCACGCATCTTCCTCATACAATCACCGTCTGATGGCTCCCCTCCAGATCGACGACACTCAACAATATCGTGCGGCCTCCTTAGTCAAACATTAACGTGCGATGGCGCGCAATGATAGCGGTTTTCGTGGATCCACCTTTGCCACATGTCGACCGTTCTATGGAATCACTCGCAATTCGTTCTATGGAATCACTCGCAATTGGAGAATAGCGCTTGCTCCACAAAAGCGGTGCGATATGGGCAATCCGGCTTCGTAAATCTGCTCGTGGTTTCAAAACAGTGATTGACCACGGGTTTAAGTCGAGTTTCGTTTGTTAACTCAGGTCAGGATTCCAATAGTAAAACAAATTTATCTCTTTATTAAGCGGGAATTCTACTATTTAAACAGAGTTCATGACCACGGTTTCTCTATACAGACCTCGCCTGTGGGTGGGATTAATTCAACAAGGTTTGTTCGGATAATTCACGAGAAAATAATAACCAAAGAAATGCACAAAAGTTATGCAACAACCCTACTCGACGATTTCACACAGACCAGTGTTCAATCGCCTCAAAATTAAACAATTTCTTCACAAACAAGGATTCGAGACAATTTGATGGCCAATGAGCACTGAAATTATTTAACTGGAAGCAATTGTTAACACACAGATTTTATTGTAGAAATCTCCCTTCTCTTCTCTTCTTTTTTGAATACATCTGAGGGATACAATTTATATACATTACAATGTGTCTCTTCGGTTCCTCTATGAGGACCGTTTAGAAAATAAAAAGCCTAATTACAATAATTCAACTAACTGAAACATGACAGATGGATCGAATCTAACTATTCGACTTCTACAAATCTAACTAATCTAAATGAAATAGTCAGTTGAGGTATTGACACCTAGCTGTTACAATTCAAATGTTTTCGAACCCTCCTAGCCACAACATGTGGACAAAACCTCCTACATTGCTGGCTAGTGTCTAATGCCCCTGTATCAGACTCCCGAGGGCAATTTTCTTCATGGGCTCCTGTCCATGAGCTCTTCCACTGATCTGCCTATCTTCTGCAACATTCCTTCAGTCATCCAAGTGGCATCTTCCTCTGGCTTGTCCTTCCATTTGATTAAGTACTGAAATTACTCTTGTCCTATGATCTTCCTAAACGCTCTTTTGTCCAATATCTTCTCTGGTTGCAATGGTTGCGCTGGAGGTAGCTGCTCTTTCCACTCAATTTGTTCCTTTTCTGTTGATCTTTCTTCTGCACCATCATCTTCATACTTGTACAAATCTGCAACATTAAAAATGGGAGATATTCCAACATCAGGTGGCAATTCAATCTCATAAGCATTTGCAGAAAACTTTCTAAGTATCTTGCATGGCCTAATCTTTTTGAACTTCAATTTGTTATACTTCTTCTTTGGGAATCTCTCCTTTCTCAAGTGTGCCAAAACTAGATCTCCTACTTCAAAATGAACTTCTTTTCTGCTCAAGTCTGCTCTGCTTTTGTATTTGATGTTGCTGCCTTGTAGTTGTTGTTTCACTTGTTCATGTATGGCCTGGATCTCTGAAGCAAATTCTTCACCATCAGCACTTCTCATCTCTGCCCTTCCCAGATTTCTTAACTCTGATATTCCTCTGGGGTGCATTCCATAAACAATATGGAATGGACTCTTCCCTGTGCTTCTGTTTGGTGAGTCATTATATGCATATTCTGCCTGAGGCAAAATATGATCCCACTGCTTGGGATGCTCTCCTGCAAGACTTCTCAACAAATTTCCCAGACTCCTATTCACTACCTCAGTTTGTCCATCAGTCTGAGGATGATAAGTTGAGCTGAAACTCAGTTTGGTACCAAGTTTCTTCCATAGTGTCCTCCAAAAATGACCCACAAATCTGGTGTCTCTGTCTGAAACAATACTCTTGGGCAACCCATGCAATCTAACAACTTCTTTGAAAAACAAGTTAGCAACATGGTTGGCATCGCTAGTTTTATAACATGGAATAAAATGTGCCATTTTGGAGAATCTGTCCACTACAGCAAAGACTGCATCATTCCCTCTCTGAGTCTTGGGAAATCCTAGAACAAAATCCATACTCACCATGTCCCAAGGCCTGTCTGGAATAGGCAAGGGAGTGTACAATCCTGCATTCTGGCTCCTTCCTTTAGCATATTGACAGATTTTGCAATTTTTCACAAACTTGTCCACTTCTGCTCTCATCTTGGGCCAGTAATAGAAGTGACTCAGCTGCTCATAAGTTTTATCAGTACCAAAGTGTCCAGCAAGTCCACCACTATGCTTCTCCTTAATCAAGTTTTCTCTCATGGAACATTTTGGTACACACAGTTGGTTTCTTCTGAATAGTAAGTCCTCCTGCAAGAAATAATCCAGCCACTGGCTTCTATCTGTTAGAACAGGATTACAACATGCCTCAAATGCTTCCTTAAAATCAGAATCTTTTTTATACAATTCCTTGAGAAAATCAAACCCTACAACTTCAAAATTAGTTTCTTGAACAAGCATGTGCCTCCTACTCAAAGCATCAGCTACTTTATTTGCTTGGCCACTTATATGTTTCAAAACAAATTTAAAACCTTGGAGATACTCAACCCATTTGGCATGCTTATGCTTCAACTTGGGTTGCTGTACAATATACTACAAAGCATGATTATCAGAATATAATACAAATTCCCTGGACATCAAATAATGTCTCCACTTTTTCAATGCCTGAACAATTGCATAGAATTCCTTCTCATAAGAGGAATACTTTCTTCTGGTGTCATTTAGCTTCTCACTAAAATAGGCTACAGGCCTATCATCCTGACTCAACACAGCTCCAATGGCCTCTCCACTGGCATCACACTTTACTTGAAATGGTTTAGCAAAATCAGGCAGGATCAAAACAGGCTTCTCAGTTATCTTTTGCTTCAAAAGTTTAAAGTTTCTTTCTGCTTCAACAGTCCATTTAAATGGTTGTTTTCTCTTCTTTATTGTCTCAATTATGGGTGCATTAATCTTACTGAAGTTTCTTATAAACATTTTGTAAAAACTAGCAAGTCCATGGAAACTTCTTACCTCAAAGACATTCCTGGGTGAAGGCCACTCCACAATTGCCTTAACCTTTTCTGGGTCCATCTTCAATCCTTCTGCAGAAACAACAAAGCCCAAATACACCAACTCTTCCTTCATGAATGAGCATTTCTTTAAATTTATCAGCAGTTTCTCTTGGTGCAGCTTCTTCAAGACATGATTAAGATGCCTTAAATGTTCTTCTTTAGTTCTGCTGAAAACTAATATATCATCCAAATATACTATCACAAATTTCCCAATGAATTCTTTCAATACTTCATTCATAAGTCTCATGAAAGTGCTAGGTGCATTTGACAACCCAAAAGGCATTACCATCCATTCATACAATCCTTCATTTGTTTTAAAGGCAGTTTTCCACTCATCACCCTCTCTTATTTTAATCTGATGATATCCACTTTTCAAATCTATCTTTGAAAAATATTTAGCACCACTCAAACAGTCCATTAAATCCTCAACTCTGGGCAAAGGGAATCTGTACCTGATTGTGATCTTATTTATTTCTCTGGAATCAGTACACATTCTCCAGCCTTCATCTTTCTTTGGGCTCAATACTGCTGGTACTGCACATGGACTCAAACTTTCTCTGATCAGCCCCTTGTCCACCAACTCCTGTACTTGTCTCCTAATTTCCTCATTTTCTGTGGGAGTCATTATGTAGGCTGCCTTATTTGGTAGATTTGAACCAGGGATAAAATCTATCTGATGGCTGATCTTTCTCACAGGTGGCAGCTCATTAGGTAAATCATCCACAATAATGTCACAATAATTGTCTAACATCTCTTGGATTTCTACTGGCAAATCAGAAATATTTGTAGAAGTAAGAACTAATTTAGATTTGCAAACTAAAGCAAAAATTACCTCTTCTTCTTCTATCTACTGCAGATATTCCTTCCCGCTCAGCAACAAGGTCTTTGGATCAATCACTCTGCTGGATGGCTCTCCTTCTTCCATGGGTATCAATGTATGGTGTACCCCATCTTTGAAGAACTTGTAAGTGTTATTCTTGCCATCATGCACTACTGATCTGTCAAACTACCAAGGTCTACCTAGCAGTATATGACACACATCCATGGGCATTACATCACACAGGACCTTATCTTTGTATTTTCCCATTTGCAGCTCTATCTCACACTGTTCTTTTACAACCAGTTGGTGCCCTTTATGCAGCCAAGACACCCTGTAGGGAGTTGGATGCTCCCTTGTCTTCAACTTCAACTTCTCTATCACCTCAATGGAAACCAGATTTTATGTGCTGCCACTATCAATGACTAGCTGGCAGCACTTCCCTTGGACTTTGCATATGCTCTTAAACAAATTCTTCCTTTGTGCAGGCTCAGTGACCTCTTTGTTTTGTTTCAACAGGACCTTATTAACCACTAAGGACTCTCGCCTCTCTGGTAGAATTTCTTCTTCAATTTCTGCCTCTTCTCCAGCTTGGGAAACAACAGCATTTCTTGGACCAGCACCCACATTCTCTGGACACTCATAGTGCTTATGTCCCACTTGCTGACATCTATAGCACCTCAACTCTCTACCTCTGCCTCTGTCTCTGCCTCCTCTTCCTTTTCCTCTGTAAGAACCCCTTCTTCCCCTTTCATCATCCTCTGTAGATGCATTCTGAGGTGAGCTACTATTAGCTCCATCCCTGGGTGTAGTAGGCTTTCCTCTACCACCCTGACTTCCCTTTCCATGAAAATTACCTCTCTTCTTGGCAGACTGTTTCCTCAGGAGTTTCTCCTCTGCTTTCAAGGCCATCTGGTAGGCCTCTTCCACTGTCTTAAGAGATAGAAGACCAATCTCATCTTGGATCTCCAGCTTGAGACCATTCACATATCTGGCAGTCTTCTTTCGTGTGTCTTGGAATTGCCCAGCTCTTATGCTCACTCTGTAGAATTCCTCTGTGTATTCCTTTACTGTCAGCAACCTCTGTCTCAAGTTCTGCATTTGCCTATACAATGTTAGCTTATAATCACTAGGCAAGAATTTACCTTTTAATTTAGCCATCATTCTGGTCCAGCTCTTGATAGGCTGCTTGCCAACTCTCCTCCTTTCTGCCTGCACTCCATCCCACTAGAGTGCAGCATGTCCTTTCAGCTTTGTCACTGCAAACTTGACCTTTTTATCCTCGCTTATTTCTTCATAGTCGAAGCACTTGTTCATTTCATTTATCCAGTCCACCAGCTCCTCTGGATTCAATCCTCCTACAAAATTTGATACTTCAATCTTGGGCTTAACTGTAGACCCCAGAACAGTTCTGAGGAGCCTCAAGTCAGGAGGAATCTCAACATTTTCTTCAGCTTCTTCTATTTCAGGTTCACTGATGTCTTCAGGATCTCCGGACTTTCTTCGCTCCATGGCATCCATTCTGGCCCCGAACCTCTGCAAAATATCCAACACTTCTGTGTTGGCAACAGGTCTCCTTCTGCCATCACCTCTACCAACTCAGATTTCCGTGTCAGTTCTCTGCAAAAACAACTTAAAAACAACAGCTCTGATACCACAAATGACGGCAAAAAAACTGAAAGTCGGCCCCTAAGGAGAGCTGGTCTCTTTTCATGCCTCTGTCAACATTTCTCTTCTGAAACCCCGTTCTCCTCCTCCACATGGTCTACCCTGACTTCTTTGGTTTTATTTATCAAATTTGAGGAATTTGATAAATAAAAATTATCAACAACCTTTGAAAATTAAAAACTATCTCCGAACCTTATATTAATACCCAACGCTTTTCAAACAACCAATCTTATAACGAACCTTTGACTCCGGGCCCACATCTATAATCAATATCCAATCCAATATACGCACCATACCTTGGTTAACCTTCGCGCATCTTCCTCATACGATCACCGTCCGATGGCTCCCCTCCAAATCGATGGTGCTCAACAATATCGTGCAGCCTCCTTAGTCGAACATTAACGTGTGATGGCGCGCAATGATGGCGGTTTTCGTGGGTCCACCTTTGCCATGTGTCGACCGTTCTATGGAATCGCTCGCAATTGGAGAATACCGCTTGCTCCACAAAAGCGGTGCGATATGGGCAATCTGGCTTCGTAAATCCGCTCACGGTTTCAGAACAATGATTGACCATGGGTTTAAGTCGAGTTTCGTTTGTTAACTCAGGTCAGGATTCCGATACTAAAACAAATTTATCTCTTTATTAAGCGGGAATTCTACTATTTAAACAGAGTTCACGACCACGGTTTCTCTATATAGACCTCGCCTGCGGGTGGGATTAATTCAACAGGTTTTGTTCGGATAATACATGAGAAAATAATAACCAGAGAAATGCGGAAGTTATGCAACAACCCTACTCAATGATTTCACACAGACCAGTGTTCAATCACCTCACAATTAAACAATTTCTTCACAAATAAGGATTCGAGACAATTCGATGGCCAATGAGCACTGAAATTATTTAACTGGAAGCAATTGTTAACACACAGATTTTATTGTAGAAATCTCCCTTCTCTTCTCTTATTTTTTCAATACATCTGAGGGATACAATTTATATACATTACAATGTGTCTCTTCGGTTCCTCTGTGAGGACCGTTTAGAAAATCAAAAGCCTAATTACAATAATTCAACTAACTGAAACATGACAGATGGATCGAATCTAACTATTCGACTTCTACAAATATAACTAATCTAAATGAAATAGTCAGCTGAGGTATTGACACCTAGCTGTTACAATTCAAATGTTTTTGAACCCTCCTAGCCACAACATGTGGACAAAACCTCCTACATTGTTGGCTAGTGTCTAATGCCCCTGCATCACATCGCACTTCGCATTTTGTCGTTCTTACCATTTTCCTTAGCACTTTGTCCTGTAACATTCGTGATGTGCGCATTTCGATCAGGTCCCACCATCATCACACATTGCACTTTGGCGGTTTAACCTTTTACCTTTGAGACTTATCTTTTATTTTTTGCGATGTACGCCTTGCGATTGGGTAATGGAGCCCACCATAAGCTTCTCCAAGCGGACAAGTGTTTTTAGTTAAAACGTGGAAGAAAGTCGCCCGACCCATAATATGAAAGATTTACAAGCCTCGAAGTTTAACAAGGGCAATGTGGGTCCTGCCATTCTGTATATCGCAAGTTTAAAACTTTAACTTGTGAGCGCCATAATGGGTAAGTTGTAACAATGTGTGAAGTGCGATATGCGACGCGCTATGCGCTGAAGGGTGCGAAGAGGAGAAAGATAAGGAAAATGAGAAATATGAAGGTTTGCATGTGGTTTGGACAATGCGGTAAAGGTATGGCGGGTCCCACTCCATCGCATCAGCAGAAAAACAAGATTCGGCATAAGCCTCAAGAGGTAAAGTTAAAAATCTGTGAGCTGTGAAGTACGGGAAATAGGTAAGGTTTAGGTTGTATACCAACAGTTGTTTGGTGGGCGGGCGAATCTTTGGTATAGAACTTCAAACTTAGGCAACGAGTGGGTTTTATACAAGGATAACCCCGAGAAGGTTTGGTGCATGGGGGTTTTTAGGGTCAAACGAGAATTTGGAGCATTGGTGTACAATTTTTTTAGGCAAATGAAAACACAAAAAGGCATATGGAATGAATGTGGGCAGTATGGAATTTGGCTCACTATTACACTTATTCAGTAGCCTTTTCCTTCTTCCTTGAACTGAAAATGGCAGATGAATTCCTCTGAAGGTCTTGGTAGTTGGGCATCTCCCTTTTTGTCTCTGAAAATAAATGATAACCATGGAATATTATTTTCAGTGAGAAAAATATAAACAATAATCAGTCACATGGTGATACTGTGAAATACAGGGGTCTAACATGCCCAAGAGGTCCATTCTCAAAATCATCCTCCCAACCTTGGGCCCGAGAGGATGCCGCCTAGTGGGCGTGTCTTCCCGCAGCACGACGCCATGGCCCGAGTGGGCACACCCACTTGGGCCATAATGGCCATGTGCTACCCCAAGCAAGGCCACCTGTTGAAAATGCAACAAGATGATGGAGCTTAGTGAAATGAAGTCGCCTTCACTAAGTGGGCCCACAGGCTATTTTTGGCGCAAAGTCTATTTTTAGACATATGGAGCATGGTCTAGGAGTTGCAGTATGCTATTCTTGGATGATTGGTCGAGTTGGTAAAAATAGATGGACCTCTATTTTTAGACATACAGGTCGAAGTCTATTTTTAGACTGCCTATCTAAAAATAGGTCAGTCAAATATTATTAGCCCTTAATAATATTTGGACTCTAAACTTCAGTTTATTCTCTTACAACACTTCAGTTGGAGCTACGGATGTGGCCCATGCATCTGATAGAAGGAATTATGCTATTCCTTGGGGTTTGGTGAGCTCATGCATGGTTGACTTCAGTTAGGACTTCAGTGGCAGAAGTTTGGTGGAGTTGATGGGACAGTTGGTGGAGTTGTGTTCGGTTTAACTTAGTTGAACTAGTTGAGATTAGTTTAACTAGCTAATAAACTAGTAATGAGTGGAGTGAATTAAATATTATTTAATTCACTAATTATTAACTCATTATTCAACTCAAGAACACATCGGTTCACTACAGTGCATGGACAGTTTAGCGGAGACCAGTGAAAGAGGTAGATGAAAGGGTTGAGATAGCTATCAGTTGTGACATCAGTTGTGCATGAGATTTGCACCACACTTGGAGGAATTTCCCATGAGGATTGCGCTGTCAAGCCAAGGAGATTCGAACCTTGGATCTCTCATTAGACCAACCTTGATTGCGCAATAGAGGCAGGCAATTAGTGGATGAGTTTTGAACCTGTGACTTGTTCAAAACTGAGCTAGTTTGTGTGTAACTTTTGGAGACGGTACTGAGTACTTGTGAGGAGTATTGTACTGAGATTGTTACATGTTCTCTTCTATTATAATATACAAAATAACTGGGGGTTTTCAGCTATAAGCTTTCCCCATTACATATTGTGTTTATGTGCGCATGCGATTGTTTCTATTTCCGCAAATTGATGATCAATTGTAGAAGATGTTATGTGTTATACATGAATTCGAATTAGTGTATGATTAGGATAATCTCAGTGGATAAATATTCATTATTCAGAAAATTTCTACATGGTATCGGAGCGAATTGATCATCGGGATCTATTACAGTGATTACAATTTTTTTTCGGTAGACAGAGTCTGTATGGGGCCAGGTAGCCTCTGGATCCATCCTTTCTCTGAAAGGTGATATATCCAGTAAATTCCCATACAGTCAATCTCTGTGCTAGAAATAATTTGTTCTCACGAGATCCGAGAATCGAGTTGAGTTTTGAGTTTGGAATTCGAATTTTTGCGGCGGTTTGTTTTCTTGATCATAGGAGTTGAAAATGTCTTTCAACGGTTTGCGACTCGAATATGCTCTTGAAATGAGTTAAGATTATGTTATGGAAAGATCGAATGGAGCGATTAGAAGATAATGGAGTGAAGGATTTGAATACGGATGTCAAAAATCCCAACGATCCTGAAGTGAGGCAACCAAAAGAAGATGGCGAAATGTAGAAGGATTACGTTGGAGGAAGCGTGAAGGATCACATTGTATCCATTTTTAACATGACTTCTCCATATTTGATGTGGAAAGCGTTGACGAGATCTATTCCCGAGTAAGAGCGACCAAAGGAAGCTGGTGCTCAAGGATAAGCTTAGAAACATTAAGATGGAGAAAGGCGACAGTATCGCCAAGTACCTCACGAAGTTCACTCAATGCAGAGATGAGCTAGGAAGTGTGGGGGTGACTGTCGAAGAAGAGGATATGGTAGACTTGGCTCTCCTTGGTCTTCCAAAAAGTTGGCATGCATATCAAGATAGTGTCAATGGTCGGGAGAAGTTGCCGGGATGGGAGCGAATTTGGGCGGATCTCATGCAAGAGGAGATAAGGAGGACTACCAGGGACAGATCTTCATCAAAGGTATCTGATGAATAAAATTGCACTTTGGCTGGCAAAGCAAAGAAGGGGAAGAGAAAGAAAGCTTCTCAGTCTGGTGCGAAAGGCAAGAAGCAAGACATGTCCAAGGTGAAGTGTTTTCACTGTCACCAACACGAACACTATGCCACAAATTGTCCGCAAAAGAAGAAAAATAAGAAGGCTACTGGATCTGCAGCGGGAGAGGCATTGGCTTCTCAATTCGAACTGGATTTTTCATTGATCGCATGCTTGGTTTCAAGTGTGGTGGGATCAGTTTGGTTCTTGGACAGTGGTGCATCATTTCACATGACCAGAGATCGAGATTTGTTTTCAGATCTGGAGGAAAAATATCTTGGAGTGCACATCGAGATGGGCGATGATGGTAGATACAGTGCGACTAGTATCGGTACCATTTCCTTTGAGAGGGAGTCTGGTAAACCCTTTGTATTGAAGGAAGTTTTGCATGTTCCAGTATTGATGAAGAACCTGATCTACGTGGCGATGTTGGAAGACAAGGGGTATGATGTGGTCTTGACGGAAAGGAAAAGCTTTCTATCGCGGTAAGACAACTGGAGAGACCCGGAAGATAGGGGTTCGAGTCAAGAACCTTTATCAGTTGCAAGTAGATGGCTGCGCAGCAATGGCATGCAAGGTGGGATAAGTGGTGAGCCGGGATGATGAGGGCGAACTGTGGCACAGGAGATTGGGCCACCTTCACCATGGAGCTTTGAAAATACTGTAGCAGATTTCTACTAGGCCTCATAAGGGCACTCTTGCGCACTCAGATCAGTGCAAGGGGTGTACCTTGGGGAAGTATGTGAAAGCCACCTTTCACGAGAAGGATAGTCGCGCCACGACGATCCTTGAGAGAGTTCACACAGACGTGTGTGGTCCTTTCTTTGTGGCGGCAATGAAAGCACAAGTACTATGTGATCTTTGTTGATGATTTCTCTTGGGAAAGTCTTTTGGATCTTCTTCATGCGAGAGAAGAGCGAGACATTTCAAAGTTCCGTGAATTCAAGGCGGCGGATTTGAGAAGGAATCGAGGGGAAACGCCGAGCTCTTGGGAAGACGAGCGGGTGGTGAATTCATCTCTGCGGGTCGAGGACCTTTACGACGCGAGAAGGGATTAAGGGAGAGCTCATCGCACCCCATAACCCACGGCGAACGGGGTGGGCGGCGGAAGAACGAGAACGATCGTGGAGTGCGCACGAGGGCGATGTTGCATGATCCGGGCTACCCCTTCACTTGTGGGGGCTGAGGCATGCAATACGGCGGTATATGTGCAGAACCGTTGTCCTCACAAGATTCTTGGCATGAGTACACGGAGGAGCGTTTTACGACGAGAGGCCTGATATTTCTCATCTTAGAATTTTTGGCTCACCTGTCTACATGCATGTGACGAAGGACGCCAGAAGGAAGCTGGATCCGACCGCAGAGGTTGGAATATTTTTGGGGTACACTGATACACCTCACAACTGTCGGGTGTATTTTCCAGACAGTCGCAAGACTGTTGTGCGATGGGATATCAAGTTTCGGGAGGAGAAAGCCATGCAGTGTTCGCTTGAGAGGGAGCCACACTTGCATGCGGATGAGGAGCTATTAGTTCCTAAGGAGGAGCTTCCAGATGTGGATCAGCCACAAGAGGAAGTTCAGGAGGTGGAAGAGACCACCCATGCAGTGCCAACCATCAGAGGGCGCAAGCACACTACAGAAGCTGAGCGACTGGCTCGAGATGCAGAGAAGGTTGTAGGACCACCTACAACACAGCGCAGACAGAGGCAGTCACCGGATCGGTACACTGGATACATGGCTCTTATGGAGTCAATGTGTCGTGACGGAGCCATCCTCTTTTTTAAGGAAAGTTTGTGGAGGAACCGCATGGGTAGATGCCATGATCGACGAATATGATTCGATCGTCGATAGTGCATGAAGTTGTCCCAAGACGGAGGAGGAAATCAGTGGTGGTTGTTCGCGATGGATCTACAAAGTGAAGCGGTATTTGTGAGTGTGGAGAAGTACAAGGCAAGATTTTTTGCCCGTGGCTTCTCACAGATCGAGGGGATCGATTATGAGGAGACCTTTGCACCTATCGCAAGGTACTCTTCCATACGGACGATCCTAACTCTCTCAGCGCAGATGGGGTGGCACATCCATCGGATGGATGTGAAGACTATGTTCCTCAACGGAGTCATTGAGGAGGAGGTGTACATAGAGTAGCCCGAAGGTTTCGAGATCTTTAGCAGTGAGTCGCATGTGTGCAGACTCAAGAGAGCACTGTACGGGTTGAAGCAAGCACCTCGTGCTTGGTACACATGGATAGACAGTTACTTTACCGGACTTGGATTCTCCAAGAGTGAGGCGGATCCTAACCTGTACCAGATTGTGGTGGAGGGGAAGTTTCTGATCATTGTGCTGTATGTAGATGATCTGATTTTGACGGGAGATGAGCTGTTGATACTTTCATGCAAGGAGGATCTTGCTAGAGAGTTTGAGATGAAGGACTTGGGCCTCCTTCATTATTTCCTAGGATTGGAAATCTGGCAGCACAGTGGTGGACTATTTGTTTCTCGGGGTAAGTATGCCCGGGAGATTCTGGAGAGGTTCAACATGCATGTTTGCCAGCCTGTTGACACTCCTCTTCACGGTGGTTGGAGGAAGGAGGATGCTACTTCAGCGGAGGTAGTGGATGCCACTATCTGTCGACAGTTGAGTGGGGTCGCTTATGTATGCGGGTCAATACACGACTAGATATATGCTATGATGTTAATAAAGCTTTCGCAAGCTATGGTTAAGCCTACCAAGCTCTTCTGGAAGGCAGGAAAGCATGTATTGCGTTATCTTAGTGGCACATCGGGATATGGTCTATGGTACAGACAGGAGGATGGAGCGAAGCTTTCCGACTTCACTGATGCAGATTGGGCAGGGAGCCCAACGGATCGAAAGAGCACATCTGGAGGAGTTTTCAGCATTGGGTCGACAGCAGTTTCCTGGTACAGCAGGAAGCAGAGATCCGTGGCACTCAGTTCAGCAGAGGTCGAGTACATGGCAGCAAGCTTGGCTGCATGCGAGGCTATTTGGATGAGGAAGATCCTCGTTGGATTGTTCAGGTTGCACTTGGAGCCTACTGTGATTTATTGTGATAACCAGAGTTGCATTAAACTCTCGGCTAATCCAGTATTTCATGATAGATCCAAACACATCGACATCGGGTACCATCATATCAGAGATTGTGTGCAGCGGAGAATCATGTTACTTTCATATATTCCCACGGAGGATCAGGATGCTGATATCTTGACGAAGGCGCTCACCAGGAGAAAATTCGAATACCACAGAGGCAGGATAGGGGTTGCATATAATCCATATCTTGTTGAGAGGGAGTGTTGAAAATGCAACAAGATGATGGAGCTTAGTGAAAAGAAGTCGCCTTCACTAAGTGGGCCCGCAGGCTATTTTTGGCGCAAAGTCTATTTTTAGACTATGTCTATTTTTAGACATATGGAGCATGGTCTAGGAGTTGCGGTATGCTATTCTTGGATGATTGGTCGAGTTGGTAAAAATAGATGGACCTCTATTTTTAGACATACAGGTCGAAGTCTATTTTTAGACTGCCTGTCTAAAAATAGGTCAGTCAAATATTATTAGCCCTTAATAATATTTAGACTCTAAACTTCAGTTTATTCTCTTACAGCACTTCAATTGGAGCTACGGATGTGGCTCATGCATCTGACAGAAGGAATTACGCTATTCCTTGGGGTTTGGTGAGCTCATGCATGGTTGACTTCAGTTAGGACTTCAGTGGCAGAGTTTGGTGGAGTTGATGAGGCAGTTGGTGGAGTTGTGTTCGGTTTAACTTAGTTGAACTAGTTGTGTTTAGTTTAACTAGATAATACACTAGTAATGAGTAGAGTGAATTAAATATTATTTAATTCACTAATTATTAACTCATTATTCAACTCAAGAACACATCAGTTCACTACAGTGCATGGACAGTTCAGTGGAGACCAGTGGAAGAGGTAGATGAAAGGGTGAGTTTGCTATTAGTTGTGACAGCAGTTGTGCATGAGATTTGCACAAGCATTGGAGGAGATTGCCAATGATGATTGCGTAGTTGGAGCCAGTGAGATTCGAACTTGGATCTCTCATTAGACCAGCCTTGATTGCGCAATAGAGGCAGGCAATTAGTGGATGAGTTTTGAACCTGTGACTTGTTCAAAACCAAGCTAGTTTTGTGTGTAACTTTTGGAGACAGTACTGAGTACTTGTGAGGAGTATTGTACTGATATTGTTACATGTTTCTCTTCTATTATAATATACAAATAGCTGGGGGTTTTCAGCTATAAGCTTTCCCCATTACATATTGTGTTTATGTGCGCATGCGACTGTTTCTATTTCCGCAAATTGATGATTGATTGTAGAAGAGGTTATGTGTTATACATGAATTCGAATTAGTGTATGATCATGATAATCTCAGTGGATAAATCTTCATTATTTAGCAAATTTCTACACCACCCACAATGTACAATCTATTTTTTTATTATTTTTAGATAATAAAAAAAAATTATTTCGTTTTTCTACAAAAAAAATTAACGGTAAAAGCTGGGAAATTTTCAAGGGTTTAAAATATTCACTGTTGGGGCTTTAAACTTGACTTTCATTAATTTTAGCAATTTAATAATTTTCAGAATAATAGAAAATCGTTCCAAGATTTTAAGCAAACCTCAAGAAATCTTGACGTGATGTGTGGAATAGTGACAATGAAATTTCTTATAAAGCGGAAATAACGGAATTGATTTTCGGCGGGGTAAATGTGGGATAAAAAACTATGATGAATATTAAAAAATTAAAATCTATAATGAAGTAAAATTTATATAATTTAATTAAAATTATTTTAGTTGAAAACAATTATTAAAAGAAAATGATTTTATAATTTAATTCGAAATTAGAGTCAATATTAAGAGAATATTTTAGTAAATAATTTTCAAACAAATCGTATAAATAAAATTTGGAGAGACATACTTCAAGCAAAAAATTTCGGCGAAAAATCTTGGAGGGAATATTTCATTGTTTCAGCTATATATTATCATTGGGAGAGAGATCATTTGCATCATTTAACATTTCTTGTTTCAGTGTTATGGATTCCTCTGATACTGAAGTTTCCTTTTATGAAGCATCAAAAACTTCATCACGTAACAACTCTATTCATATTGATGAATATTACGAGAGAAGTAGTGAAAAAATGAAAGATGAAGATTTTCAAATGAATAGAGAGTCTAATTGTCCACTTATTCCTAATCCTATGGACTATGATAGCAACAATGTCAAATGGCAAGATGAATCATTTCCAAAAACTAGACTCACAATTTCCACTTAGTCCTAATCCTAAGGACTTTGAGAGCAATAGTGACGAATTGCAGGATGTAAAAATTTTAGTGGATAGAGAGTCACATTTGCCACTTATTCCTAATCCTAAGGACTATGAGAGAAATAGTGATGAATGGTCGAATGAAAAATTTTCAGTGGATAGAGAGTCACATTTGTCACTTAGACCTAATCCTAAAGACTATGAGAGCAATAGTGATGAATGGCAGGATGAAAAAATTTCAGTGGATAGAGAGTCACATTTGCCACTTACTCGTAATCCTAAGGATTATGAGAGAAATAGTGATGAATGGCAGGATGAAAAAATTTCAGTAAATAAAGCATCACATTTTACAGTTACTCCTAACCCTGTGGACTTTAAGAGCAGCAGTGATGAAGGGAAGAATGAAGAATTTCCAATAAATCGAGAGTCTCAATTTCCACTTACTCCTAATCATATGGACTATGGGAGGAACAGTGACAAAGGTTAGGATGAATAATTTCCAATAAATTGAGATTCAAAATTTCCACATACTCCTAATCCTATGGACTATGAGAACAACAATGATGAAGGGAAAGATAAAGATGGTGAATAATATCCTCCAATTTAGTATTTCCAAAGCACAAATGATGGTATTGAAATTTTTCATGCCGCCGAAGATGGTAATGAATATTTTTCAAACAATGTTGGTGGTGAATTTCCTAACGATATTGAAAATGATCATAGTAAGAATAGTATTCCTCCTAATGATCATGGAAATTCTTCTTCAGATAATGATGAAATGATAGTGATGTTGCCAACAAATATTGTTTCTAGGAGTAGGAGTAGACCTTTTCGTATTAATCTGAGATGTTCTAGTTATACAAGGGGTAGAGTAGTATATCTCACGAGAAGAAGTTCTATCAATGAGCTTATTTCAAGTGACCGTTGTAAAAAGGATTGCTTGAAACATATGGATTTCAAATTTGCTTTAGAGAAAAGGAAGAACTATTTGTCAATGAATAAAAGCATGCAGAATTCATATTTAGTGGGGTGCATTTAATCTACACTAACAGGTTATGATTATCACATTGGGTATTTATTGCTCTGTAGAAAGGCTTTCAAAATGATTCATTCAATTGGCAATTTTTGTCTATTTAGAATCCAAGATAATTTGGAAAATGATCCTACATATTATTCAGAAGTTCGTCATAAACGAGTGTTTGGGCCACTAGAAAACACTGCAATGTCATGGCTGCAAGACTTCTTTTCAAAACATGGAGAGTGTATGCCAAATAGAGATTCAATACATATTCCAGATAATTTCTCAAGACGAGAAATCTAAAACTTATACAAGGAATATGCAGAAGGTGTTGAAGGAAATGGTTGTTTTATTACATATCAATATTTAGTGCAGATATGGAGGAGAGAATTCAACAATGTTCGTATTCCTAAGAAGACAAGGATGGGGGTTCGTAATACATGTGCTTCTCTAAAATAAAATAAGGGATAAATGTCAAGGAGCAGAAAGAGGTGAGCATTCATAACATTATTCTCTTAAATTGTATAGTGATCAACTATGAAACTGTATTTATTGATACGTTTATTTTATGTTATGTGTATATTCCATTGCTAAAACCCTTCAAGAGCATCGCGAACAACAAACAAGTGAAAGGAAAAAGTTGTAAAAACATCGAAAGAAGTGTTGTGATAATCCAAATAAATATTTGGGTTTGATAATTGATGGTATGGAGCAGAAGAAAACACTTCTACCACATTTTGTTCGCACAACCAAAAATTTGCAGGAGGAAAATTTTATCCAGTTTCACTTGGTCGGTTTTATGGTCTTCAACGGGAAAATATTGCCAAGACTTTACTTCACATCTCAAAATATTCATAATGATGGAAATCTGACAAAAACCATAACTCATGATGTTCTTTCTCATTGGGGGGGTAATATTCCTAAAATTTTGTATCTACAACTAGACAACACTTGTCATGAAAACAAAAAACAAATTGTTTTTGGATATCTAAACATGCTTGTTGAATTGAGAATTTTTCATAAGGTGAAGGTTGGTTTCCTTCTTTTTGGGAACACTCACGACCATATTGATCAGATGTTAAGTCTTTTTTCAGTAACATCGAGGAGGAAGAATGTTGAGAGATTGCCATCATTAATTGAATGTATTAAGAAATCATATATGCCAGAGCCTATTTTTCATGCGTTAGAAGAAATTGTTGACATACGAAGGTGTATTCTCAGATCACATGATGAGGAGAAATGCATTGAACAAATTAATGACATTAGCTTCGAGCATCAATTTAATATCAAACAAATTGATGGTAAAACACTTATATGGGGAAAGAAATATTCAACAACTGCATAATGGGCGCCATCATCAAGTTTGGAATTTTTTAAGTTCATTCTAGATCATCCAATATTTTTGTCAAATATATTGTTATTACAATCAATTTGTGAATTTCATAGTGCGCGGAGGCAAAAGAGAGAGATAGATTATTATGAATGCCTGGAAGAACTTAAAAAATACATTAGATATACATATGAGTACTTTGATGTTGTTGATTCAGTTTGGTGGGAGTCATTTTTCAATGATCAGAGTGATACCCTTTTAAGACTAGCAAATGAATATATGTTTTTGAAGACTCCATTTATTTGGCTACAAAATGTGTCAAATGAACAGGAGGAAACAAACATTCTTGAACAACAAAAATCACACAGTATTATTAATTCTACATAGGTGGAGGAAAGATAAATGTATATTGGTTCCAGAAGATCTCGTGCACAACATGAAGCCATGGAAGACCTTTACAGGGGTTCAGTACAGGATATTAAGGAGGGTTGCATGATCGCAACCTTAGCACATGAAGCTCCACATGGCTATCCATTCTGGGTTGCCAAGGTTATAAAGGTGATTACAGAAAATGAGGATGTTACAGGTGTTGAAGTACATTGGTATGCCACAAACACACACAGATTCAATGGTGTGTATAAGCCAGAGATGGTGGTTGATAAAAAAAATTGGTGGAAAGAGAAAAAGAAAGGGTACAAATATAAATCGTCGCCACACAGACCTTTTAAAATTGGAGGAAGTTGACATACTTGTTTATGACTTCAATTTAACAAAGAGAGCAACTCTTCACTCCAGGATGATAGAGATTCTTAAGAGGTTGCTACCACAAGAAACAATGTTGAGATGACACTATGATGAACCCAGTCATAGATCTAGAAGAATTTTGAAACCTCAAGTGGTGGGCATGCATGTTGTCTCAGATGGGACACTAGTTTATGAAAGAGAAGAATATGGAACATATTCATCTGCATCCAATCATTCATCTGAAGATGTGAATTATGATGTTGTGCAAGAAAATATCAGTGATTTTGAATAATTGTGTAAGACAATTGATATAAATGATGTTTTCATTGAGGAATGAAAATGATATTTTAACCTCCCTATGACCTTACATGAAGTTATTAGTCATTTTTATTTTTTTTGGGTTATATGTTTTAATTATGATGAATTCATTTGTCTAAAATATTCATAATGCAACAATAACTTGGAGAAATCATTTATGTTTCATTGGGTTATTTTAGTCATATAATTTGTTCATAATATCATGGTTGAAATATGTTGAAAAGTTAATATTTTTTAATTCTATGGGTGAAAAATTGTGAAATATATTTTATCTTTAACATTATGGTTGAAAACAATTAGAATTTTAGGGATTGTTAATGTCATGATATTATATGCTAAATGACATGTATAAAAATTATTAGAATTTTAATGTGTTTAAAATCTCATTATTTTATATTTAACGTCATTACTAAAAATATGTTGAAATTGTACCCAAAAAATAAAATTGCTATTCTAGCACCAACCATTGTGTGTGTTTTTCCATTTATTTGGCACATGAAAATTGGTTTTACTGTCATTTTTAAAAAAGGTTGCAAATTAACCCTGAAAAAAATAAAACCTCGTTCTAGAATACACACTTTTCGTTTTTGGGTTGTTTTTCATGTTTTTTGGGGTTTTTTTTTGCTAGAGTTCCCATTATTAGTTTATAGTTCTTGTTTCAAAGTTTACGTTGTTATATGGGGAAGTGATATGAGGATCCTCTTGTCCCCACCCATTGTCTGGCCTTGTCAATTCTATTAGCCAGCCCGGTATTGATCAGAGATAGGTCTAGTCTTCTCGCTAGTGAAGCCTCACCAGTCCTTCTATTGCGCCAAGGGGGGAATTTTTTGGGCATGGCCAAATCCAACATATCAGCATCATCGATCAAATGATCAAAGTATTCTGAAAAGGGGTTTGGGATTTCATTCAACCCCCAAGATTCAGCTAGGCCTATGGAGAAGTTTAAATCTCCACAAATGATAATGTGTTCCCCCTTCATGATGTTAGTGGCCATCAACTTGTCCCAGTAGTCCTCTCTGTTGTGACAGGGGTTGTAGACATTGATCATGCATATGGGCATATCAAGACAATTTATAGTGATGTCAGCCCCAAGTATCCCTTCTCTGCCCCACTAGCTACCCACTTTGATAGTCCTATTATTGAAACCCATAGCACAACCTCCAGATCTCCCTCTAGAATCTAGTGTCTAAAAACTCCATCCTGAGAGCAGAGAGGTGAGAAATTTTAGTATATAATCTCCATCCCCCAAAGTTTCTTGAAGAAGAAGAGCATCCACTCTCACAAGAGCCAACAACCTTCTAAGTGCCAGTTTTTTGTTGGGACTGGCTAAACCCCTGCAATTGAAAGAGAGGGAAATCATGGATCACCCATGTCAAGGGTGTCCTTTGCTCTAAGAACCCTGTCAATTGAATATTTTTTCCTTGATGTTACCTCCATACCAACCCTAAGTATAGCCTTATATAGGGATGATGGTCTGCCCCTAACTGCTTTAGATTGGGGTCCTATGAGATCAGGGCCGAGACCATAAGCATGGGGCGTAGCGGCCTTAGATGAGGATCTAAGGTTGTAACGGTGGCCATAACCATAGCTCGATAATTCAATAATGGATTGGGAATTAGATTCGCCTACAAGGGTATGAGGGTCTGGCCGTGAGACTGAGGGAGGATCAGTTGCAACAGGATAGACAATGGGATCCATATTACATCTAATTATATTGATTTTAGATGTAACTAGTGATATTACAAGTGATACGTTGCAATTAAAATCATAATTGAAGGCAAAAGGAGTAGTGAGAGGAGTACCCGGGATTAGAGTAGTATCCTCCTCATGAAGTTGAGAGCCGCAAGCATATGATGCTGGTGGCGCTTGATAGGTCAATGACTTCCTGGGGGTACTCAGCGGCACAGGCTCCACCGAGGGTCTCGCCTGAGAAGAGTATGATTCTCCAATACCCATCGTTTGGGTCCCCGCGTGCACCAGGACTTTTGCAAGTTCAGCGTTTGTCGTAGTGATTAGCAGGAAGTCCTTGTAAAGATTCCCCACTTCGTGATAACGACAACACCGAAATGATACCCCTTCATAATCCAATATCTGGCATCTTGTTATGTCTCTGAATCGTAGGTTGTAGCTCTCCACCAAACCTTCCCTCGTGTCCAAATGGACAAGAATCTGAGTTACAAAGATGTTTCCAACCTCTAAGTAGGACCTGTCATGGTTCAAATAAGTCCCTAAGTATTCTCCTATGAATCGAAGAGCTTCCTCAATCCAGAATTACAAAGGGAGACCCGACAGTCACACCCAAATAGGTCCTGCTCCCATATTTTCCTTGTATGGGTCGAACAGAGGATTCCATCGCTTAAGCATAATGAGTGTCATTTCTATATGCAGTATTTGGTAAGCACCCAATTTTCCATCTCCAGGTGGGGAAAAATTAGGGCAAACCACCCCCTATTCATCGTGAGCACCCCAGGTAGTTGCTCCAAAATGTTTCCCCAAATTTCAGTTGTCCATATCTTGAGTCTGGCAGTGGTGTAGTTCCTCCCTCGAACATGTCTGACCAGGAATGTTTGCGAGGTTTCCTCCAACTTATCCATACCAATACACTTGCCGAAGACCAAGTCCCTCTTTTGTTCACGGATCTTTGTGCACCTGTGTTTTTTATTTCCAGTCCTATGGGTGGTCCTATCCCGGATGTGCCCTTCTCCTTTCGGTATTTCCACGTCCGAATCGGACATCCTGATGTCCTCCATTGGTGGAATCGACTGTGTGTTGCCTTCAAAGCAGCCATAGGTTGCCACAAATGGGGGCTCCCCTAAAATGTTTGTAGGTGTAATATCATCCATTACGTGGTTAATGCCTAACTGCTCGAAACCGAATGACCCTTCCAAGTTACTGACATTTTCCCCTAAACCTTTCATTATGGGACCCAAAACATCCAAGGTAAAAACATCCGAGGTAACTTGGGCTTGTTGCTCCTAAAGTCTGAGGACCGACGATGAGGGGTTAAAGTACGCTGGTGAAGCCAATGCCGCTAGAAATGGTTCCGAATAAACCACTTCAGATGCCAAATAGGGTTCCTTTGAGGCAAAAGGAGTATGTGATGACTCACCTATCTCCATATCCACTTGTTCTTTCACTGCAAGATCAGCTCCTTGAGTCATCCCACATGTCCATTGAGGTGTTAACCCTCCCCAAATCTGCGATGACTCTAGGTTGTCGGAAGAGTAGTCCAACTCAACCTCATCCATCTCTCCGTTCCGAGAGGTTATCCCCTGTTTCGAGAGCTTATGCTCCTTGCCACAAAAACCTTGTCTGTTCCGAGGTGTTGGCTCAAAGGTTGTGACCGTCAACCATATATGATGGGGTCCAGAGGGAAAACGAGGGTCAAAATAATAACCCACTTTTGGGTTGTCGGAGCCGTTGAGATAACGCCAAAGGCGCGCAACTGCCAGTATATTGTTGTGTATCCCATGACCATTGGCGACATTCCACCTTAAAACCCGAGTAGTGAGTGCTGAGTTGCCTTAAAATGGTCATAAGAAAACTCCCCTGCGCAATGTCTAAGTCGTCAACAGGGTCTCACGACGTCGGAGGAAAACAAAACAACTACCCTGAAGGTGTTGAATCTATTTATGCAATCAAAAATGTATTTTAAACAACAAAAATCTTGAAATTGTATTGTCGGATTTTAGTGAATTCCAGAGAAAAAGGTTATTTCATCTATAAGTTAGACTATATATATACATTAATTTATTTAATAATTAAATAAACCAATATTGATTTCAAAAAATAATAATTATAATATATTAAATGTGACTACAAAGGAAGTCCCTTATCCTAAAACAAAAAGTGTTATACAACTTCATTTTACTTTAAACTTAATTAAATAAAATATTCTTTTTTTCAAATACAAATTTATATAATCATCTTAAAATTATCTAAAGTTAATTATATATGTATTATATTTATTAATTTTAAAGATAATTATAAATGTAATGAATTTCAATTTGGTAATTAGGAAGAAATGTAATTGTTGTCAATAAAATTTATTTTTTGGTAATCGAGAAAAAGAGTTATTCCTTACCATCTACATTTAAATCACTTTTAAACATATTGATTACTCTCAAATTATAAAAAATGTCATTTTTCTTTATTAATTAATTTATTAAAATTTTATTTTTATAAATAATTTAAATTTTTTTTTTTTTTCCACAGAAAAAAACGAACTTTCTATTAAATAGATAGTTTCAGAACATATGCAGAGCATTTCGGAAACAGAGCCATTCCCTTTTGCAAAAGGAAGTGGAAGCATAGCTACTTATACACCTGTGCAGATGTTAGCAGCCCTAAAAACCAAAATATAGCCAGAGCAATCATCAGTGCATCTCTTTTAGCTCATCATCGCCCGGTAAAAAGAGATGAGAGCAGAAAGAGAAGAAGCACAAAAACCATAGCTCCACTATCAAAAAGGAGCTGGCAGTAGAAACTATCCCAGCCCCACAAAGTATATCAGCAAGAGAACAAAAAGGGAGCCCAGAACCTCCTTACATAAGGAAAACAATTCTGGACTCAATATAGAAGCAGTTTTCGAGTTTTTTAAGAGTCTGATATATACATAACAGAAATAAAATGGCATAAATTACACAAAAGATGGTTGTTCACGAGCATGAACAGTCCCATTCACCACTTCAGCTACTGCCCTGGACCCCAGAGCAAGTTGAGCACCTTCTTTAGATAATCGATCTGCTTCCTAGTTCCTTTCCCTGTAAATGTGAACAACAGATATCTCAGAGAAAAAAGTTTTAAGACGACGAATCTCCTTAAGCAAAGGAAGTAAAATAAAATTCTTGCACTGCTGAGTCCCATTGAACCAGTTTACTACATTTCTAGAATCACCAAAAATCTGAATCTGTCTCATATGTTTAGAAATAAGCCAGCAGAGAAGCAAATGAAGAGCTTTAAGTTCAGCAAAATTATTAGACCCTTGCCCAAGGCCAACTGAAGCACGGAGAGAGTTTTCAAGAGAGAGATGAATGACCAGACCAGCACCACATAGATCATTTCCACCAGAAGCCCCATCAAAATAAGCCCACGGAACTGACTCATTAATAGTCTCAGGATGAATATTGCGAGATGAACTTGTAACAACAGGAGTAGGAATACTATCAAAAAATGCAGCTCCCTTTGCTGCCAGCCTAGCTAAGGGAAAAGAGTGCTCATTGAAGATCACCTTGTTGCGCGCAATCCAGGTTCCCCAAGCTATAAGAAGAGGAAAGGCCCTGACTTTATCATCGGAAGCCTCCTGCCACCATGAATTCCAAGCCTGAGGAAGGTCCTCTCCATGCCATCTCAAGGGAATATTAGTCAGACGCAAAGATTCTGCCCAAAGGCTGGAGTTAAAGGGACAGAAGAGGAAAAGGTGTTGTAGAGTTTCTTCATCGGTCTTGCACAGAGAACACCAACTCGGTCCCTGTTTACCTCTCTTTTGCAGAAAGTCCCATGTTGGTACCTTGTTGTGGAGGATGCACCAGAAAAAAAGTCTAGTCTTGGCTGGGTTCTTTAGTTTCCAGAGTGATTTGGACCACCAGCTAGGGGCCCCCCAACCTTCTTGCGTCATAAGCCATTTATACCCAAACTTGGGGGATTAGATGCCTGTCTGCGCATTTACCCAGCGCAGTTTATCAGCAGAATCCGAAATTCGAACAGAAGAATGCAAATATCAGCAACATATCGATTCCATTCGTCCATCCACCTGTTTTCTAGATGCAGATCTGTACCGGAGAGCCAGCCTTGTTTAACGAGGGAGGTAGTCCTAGGATCCGCCACCTGATTCAAAGAATAAAAACCTTCTGAATTAATATGATTAACCAAATCCGGAGACAGAGAGAAGTTAGGCGAGCAACCAACCCAAGGATCACATCCCACCCGAACTTGGGTGCCATCGCCGACCTGCCAGGCCAAACCTCTCTCAATTAGCTGAACAGAAGCCACAATTTCTTTCCAAACAATAGAGGCATTTTTGGAGGATTTGACTGGGGACCGAACCCAATCCAGGACAGAGCCTTGACTGATATATTTGCGTTTAATGACCGAAACCCAGAGGGAATCAGTAGAAATCAAACGCCACGCTAATTTGGCAGCCAAGGATTTTGCAAAAGAAAACAGGTTTTTTATTCCCCAGCCTCCCCACTCCTTTGGTTTTGATAATTTATCCCAAGCCACCCAAGGGCTGACCATGTTATGTTTTGACCCAGACCAAAGGAAAGTTCTGCATAATTTATCAATGGAGGACAGAATGCCTTTAGGAACCCATGCCAGACTAGCCCAATAAACTGGAATAGCCATCAGAACAGACTTAATTAGGACCAGGCGACCTGCCCTCGATAGCCACCTGAAGCTCCAGTGATTTAGCCTTTTTTCGATCTTAGCGAGAAGCCATTTCCAATCCCGGATTCTGTAGGTGTCTGGTTTTAGCAAGAAACCCAAATATTTGAAATTATCCTGCAAGGAGCGAACTTCAAAGTTCAGCAGTCTTCTAACTCTGCTAATCTCATCAACAGAGAGGCCTGAAGGAGTGATAGTCGATTTGTGAATGTTTATTTGAAGCCCGGTTGCTTTAAGAAAAAGATCCAACAGAAGCTTTAAGGCACGACAGTCTTCTAAACTCCCATTAAGAAATAACAGAATATCGTCCACAAAAAGAAGATGCGTGATCCAGAGGTTTGGGGCCACTTCGATCCCTTTTATTTTGCCCAGTCTTTTATCCTTATGGATCATGAGGCTTAAACCTTCGGCTGCCAGCAGGAAAAGCAGGGGCGAAAGAGGGCAGCCCTGCCTAAGGCCTCGTTTTGGAGTAAAAAAAGAGGTTGCAGCACCATTAATCAGAAGAGCAATATCTGAAGAAGAAACACAGCTCATGATCCATCTGACAAAGTCAAATCTGAAACCAAGATGAGTAAGTAAAAGCCTCAAATACAACCAACTGAATCTATCATAAGCTTTAGACAAATCCAATTTGACAATAAGCCCTTTCCTGCCACTCTTCTTTAGACTATGCAGGGATTCTTGAGCAACACCTATAGCTTCATGGATCTGTCGACCACTAAGAAAACCAAACTGTTCCGGAGAAAGATGAGAGGAGAGAAAAGGTTTGAGCCTGGAAGCAATAACTTTCGCTATGACTTTATAAACACAAGTGCAGAGGGAAATTGGCCGGAAATCAGCAAAGGAAGAAGGGTGGTCAGACTTGGGAATCAAAGCAAGGAAGGTGGAATTGAAAGGGGCAAAGACTTGACCCGTAGCTCTAGATTCCTCTACAACAGCAACGAGATCATCGCCAAGCGTCTCAAAAAAATGCAGAAAGAATTCAACAGTCCAACCGTCCAGGCCGGGACTTTTGTCCTTTTGCATACCTTTAAGGATATCCTCAACCTCCTGTTTGGAAACAGGTGCCTCATTTGCCTCATTTTCTTCCTCCTCAACGAACCTAGGAAACAACTGCGCCACTCTGATAACTTCTGCAATGGACGCTTCAGCCGGAGCTTTAAAGAGATCTTTGAAGTAAGTGGTACCCAAAGAAGCAAGATCCTCAAAGGAGGAAACCACTTCACCATTTCCTTTAGGCAATTCCCAGATAGTGTTTGCCATCTTCCGACCTTTGGCATAGTTTTGGAAAAACTTGGTGTTTTCATCACCCGCTTAGAGCCATAGTGCCCTGCTTTTCAATCGCCAACTTTCCTCTCTTAGCTGGAGAATTTTTCTTCTGGAGGTCTCCAATTCCTTGATTCTATTCCTCGCATCTATGGAGACGTATCCTCCTCCTTCTGGATCTTCCAAAAGAGCTATTTCAAAGTTAACCTTTTTAAGATCCTCCTCCTCCTTCTCCTTCAATTTAGCCGCCCAAATCTTAGAGGCTACTTTCATTGTCTTCAAATTCTTCCAAAAGAAGGCACTCCTAGAAGAATCAGGCCTGACTGGATCAATCTCCCAAGTTGAAGCAAAGAGTTCCTGATACGAGTCATCTTTGAGCCAAGCAGGATTAAAGCGGAAAGGCGACCCAGGTTTACTTCCTGCACCTTTAACTTCAAGAAGGATGGGGAAATGATCCGAAACACACCTTCACCAATCTAATGACAATAGTCCAAGAGAATTTCAAGAAGAGGCTCACTTAGAAGAAACCGATCCAGCTTCTTCCCCACCCAGTCCTGACCAACCCTTATGTTCCTCCACGTGGGTTTCAACTTCAAAAGGGGCATGTCCACCAGATGAGCAAGAGCAAGGTGGTTATTGAAGAAATCAGATAAAGGGTCTGCTCTGGCCGAGGCTCCCCAAGATTCCGCTTCCCCCAAAGAGAAGTTCAGGTCGCCTCCAATAATTAAGAAAGGGTGGCCTATCCAGGAGGAGTGAAAAACAGAAGACCAGAAACGCTCCCTTTCCACACAAGGCCCATATATATTTAGGGAGAGCAAGGAAAGGTTTAGCGCACTGGAAAAAAGTTCCAAAGCTAACACACTCGGAGACCCCCAAGAAGAAACATACTTCAATTTTTTAGGATTGAAACCAGAGACCACACCCCCAGATCTCCCGACAGCATCAAGAGCAAAAAATGACCAGCCAAGTAGCAACTTAGATAAAGCAAAGACAACCTCCTCCCCTTTGCCCAGAGTTTCTTGGAGCAGAATGATATTAGGATTGTGAGCACGCACAAGCGCTTTGAAGGCTAGCTTTTTAGGCTGGCTAGCTAAGCCTCTGCAGTTAAAAGAGAGAACTATCATGGCACATCTCCGGGGGGTGGCCGCTCTGCTCTAAGCACCCTGGAGAGAGACATCTGCTTACCATCGGCTATATCGACTACCGCTTTCGACTGAGCTAGGGAGAGGTTAGATTTACGACCTCTAGTTTTTCTGGCCCCAATTTCAACAGGATTAGAAGCAAGGCCACCCACTACTAAGCCCGATCCTCTCCTGTTAGCCCGAGGTCTAAGATTATAAGGGATAGGATTAGAAACAGAAGGCCGAGGGCAAGGGGCAGAAGGGTCAATCTGAACAGAAGAGGAAGGAAGATCAGGGGCAATAGGGACGGAAACAACAACACTATCCAGAGGAGGCGAGGAAAGATTTAAAGCCGAAAGATCACTCAAGAGCTGCCTGGAGGGACCAGGCTCAATAAACACAGCATTAGGAAAACAAGCAGATGACTGAGACAAGGGAAAAGAGGAGGGGGACATACCCGCCTGAGTCGCCCTACCAAGTTCAGCTTCTGAAAGGGGAGCCAGGGAGTCTTCCAGATCCTCGAAAGGAAGAGAGGAAGGACCAACAGCATCCGCCGTGTCCCGAACCACGACCGCCACAGGGGGAGAGGGAAAAACCTAAGCTGAAGGGCCTGCCTCTGCTTCCATAGGATCCACTTCTTGGACTGAGACTGAAGATTTCTTCGTCCTGTTCTGCCTTCTCTGTCTGCGTTTGCGCTGATGGCCCAGCGGGCAGTCACGAGCCAAGTGACCAGTCTTATGACACCTATTGCACCGGAAGGGAAGGTGCTCATAATCTAAGATCTGCAAAAACTCCAAATCCTTATAGTGGCGCGTCATTTCCTCCGCAATACCTTCTCGAGGGTTTAGACTCACCAGTATACGGGCCACACTCTTATCCTTTGTTTGCAGGTAGGATTTATCAGCTTCAAGGAAGGTACCCAGTGTATTGTCGATAGAAATAAAGACTGAATCAATCCAAATTTGCAGAGGAAGGCCGGGCAGCTTCACCCAAACAGGTGATTCAGCCATTTTCTCTTTCTGAGCATCAAAAAGAGGGGTCCATCTTCTAAATAGCACAGGTCTCTTACCAAAGAACCAATTCCCTTCAAGGACTCTGTCCACTTGGTCTTTTCTGTCAAAGGTAATGCTGAACCAACCTCGCGCCATGATGGTTATATCAACAGGCAAGCCTGGGGAATCTTTCCACATTGAGTGAGCCCATTCTGCAATGTAGTTTGCCAAATATTTCCGACCCCTTACTCTTCCCACAATCATGATCTCCGATAAATCCATGACGTTCTCAATACTAATATCCACTCCAAGCAAGCATTTCGGGCACTCTTCCTTTGATTTAATGAACTTAGCTTTCTTCCTCTTCGATCCCACAGCTTTCTTGACCCCTTCCTCCTCTGCTACCGGCTTGGCTTGAGGAATCTCGGCTCTAAGGGTCTCAAGAAGAAATTTCCTCAGAGCGTCGATAGAACGAAAGGGCGCAAGACCATTGAATGAGTTTTGCAGGGCACCGACCCCTGAAACAGCTTCACACTCCGGCGCAACACCTTGATTTTCAGAGGCAACAAATTTTGGAATAAATTCCACTGCCTTGCTAGAAGAAACCCTTGACTGGATATCGCAACCTCGACCCCCATCCTTTACTGGTTTGGCCAACCCTCTTGCAGAATGATTTGAAGGCAGTTGATCCCTCGCCACCCCTGTAGAAATTACCTTGGAAGGACCATTCTCTCCCTCAGGCAAGAGAAGCCCTCTCGAAACCACTAGATTTGGTGTCCCCAACAAGGCAAGACCTGCAGAAGATTTAGCCCTAGGCAAAGAGGAGCCCTGCGGGAATTGAAAACCTCTACACCCTATCACTTCTTCTAAACCACCGGTACCAACAAGAGGAGGGAGGTTACCTTGAAGAGCCGAAAACGGCAAGACCGAATCGTAGTTGAGGGCTGCTTTGAAAAGCTCTTTAGAAGTCTGTTGACAACTGCTGTTAGGAAGGTGCTGAAACCCAAAGCTGAAACCACTCTGCGGGCCGATGAGGTTATCACTGGAGGGCCCGCAACCTGTCGAAAAACCTCCCAAGGCTGCTTCAGCTGCTAAATCAAGCGAAGAGCGATTTGGAAAGTAAAGATCGATATTCTTCTCCGAGATTTCTAACCCCCAGCAGGTGAGTAGATCCTCCGGCGACGGCTCTAGCTCAACAAAAAAACTTTCAAGACCCATTGAGAACAAAAAACTACCCTCTTAAAGAAAACTGCAAGCGCCCTCAAACCTCGCTTTCCTTCAGAATCCCTAACCTCCAAACACCGTTCAAAGGAGCCAGATCCGCATCCAAGAATAACCCCCATGCTGAAGAACAGGTTCAATGCAACATGTACGACTGGCAGGAAGCCTCGAAACCGGAGGAAACTGCACGGAATAGCCCTGGCAACTTCTGCGAAACCCTAGCCCTCTCCATCCTCCAAATTCTAAGATTTGTATTTTTAATAATAATTTAATTTTAAAAAATAATATTTTATAATTATATAATTTTAAAATTGGTATTAAATATTTTTAATTTCAACCATCCATGGATCAAATGATCAATCTTACCATATTATCATGGACTAAAATGATGTAATCTTAATATATTATCATGCATGATGCAATCGTCCTCAAAATTCCATTTTCATTATTCTTTAATACTCATATTTCTTTTATAACTGAATTTTAGAAGATTAATATTATATTAATCTATAATAATTTTTATTAAATAAATTATAATAACTATATCTATTTACATCAAAATGAAAAATTATTTAAAATATAAATTAAATTGAAAAACACAAACCCAACATAAAACGACACACTAATTATACTGATAGGCATTTTTTTTGAATCGGTGTACTTTGATTTTCGTCAACACTTATCATGTGAGCTTTACATCTATTACTTTCTAGGTTTGACATCTGGTTCCTTGTATCACAACATACAACTAGTTTCTGGCATGACTATTTCCTTGTGGATTCCATCTGAAAATACCAACAACATTCCACACACCTAAATACCAGCAACAATCCACACACCTGCAACCGTCGACACACCTAGCATTTCAGTATTTGTATTTTCCGCAACTACCAATACACTTGTTGTTTCACTAGCTTCATTTTCGGAGAGTGTTCTACATGGGAGTTCATACGGTCGATTTTTGCGGTGCACGACCAACAACTTAGTATTTCGAGCAAGCACGATGACTATTATGCCTGCTTGTTAGTTGCTTGTTTTTTTCCATTTCTACAAACAAAACCCCTGCTTGTTTTTTCCAGTTCTAGAAACATAAATGTGCAGTGTGAATGGAATGGCCCAAGTCAAAGTTTCATAGTCCGCCCACTAAGACCAGTGAAGGTAGGCGAGTGCAAAGCTTGTCTGATTTTGGGGCATGGTGGTAGTAGGGATCGGTCTCTATTCTCGTCTAGGAGATATTGTTCTCAGATGGGTTTATGAAAGAAAGAACCAATTCGCCCAATGCTTAAGCCACATAGCTAAACGTGGATTTTCAACTTGTGAGCAGAACATCTGTGAGACTGAGAACCCACATATCTATCAGAGCCTCCTGCTGATGCCCATAATCGCAATCCTCTCTTCCATCCACACCTGCCATGTGACTCTAAAGTTCTTTCCCGTTTCATTCCGAACCAGGTGCAGGTTGAGCTTTGTGATGTGGCACATAGACTGAGAAATAGCCCTCAACAAGCAGCCTCTTGGTTTTGCGGAGCTGAACGAGATTGAAATCGACGTTTCTCTGAATGCACAGAAAATTTTTGGGGTCAAAGGCATCGATGTAGTTTTCCTTAACAAACTCTTGTATCTTAACCCAGATCCTTATGGTGGCAGGGGCAAGAGTAGTGTCTAGATAATGGTAGATGTGTTTCTAGACATGGTCGCTGGGAAAAAAGAGATAGTTGGACAAAATTTGGAAAGGGTTCCTTTCTGGTAAGAGAACATCCAGAACCGGAGCAAGAGCCCAGTTGAGGAAAAAAACTAGGGAAAAATACTAGTCGCTTCTTGTAATTATGATAAAGAGCCCATTCTGTGCCCTAGAAAACCAGAGGGATAGACCATGAACTCAGTCTCTGAAAGACAGCTCACATGGGTAATATCCACGTGGACTATGGTATTCTATGAGACAAAGAATCTCCTATTCTAGGAATAGAATCCCTTATGATGGTTACTAAGCCCCTGTGAATCCAAAGCTCTAAGAACCTCACACAACATTCTCTGAGGGCCTTGATCTAAAGAATCACCATGCGAGAACTTCGTCTGAACATGGTCTGAAAGCCATATAGAAAATTGATCCCCATTTTCATATACCGGTGACATCTGTCTGTCAACCTTTTTCGTATACTGACGACAGTTCTTTTACGTCTACGATTGAAATATGTCCATAGTCCAACTACATTAGGATAAATTACACTTGGCTATGAATCTCTGCAATAAACAGTCTGGCAATACGCCCAACTTCTGTATCCCATAAAAATAACGATTTAAAAAAATTCCCAACCAATGAAAAGCGGATGCAGATCTTTTCATAAATTAACTGAAAATATTGAAACCTTGGTGTGTTCGTAGAGAAGCAAATGGTGCCAATAATGATGTCATATACGTAAAGGGTACATGGTGTGTACATATCCAATACTTATGTAAGTTTGTAATTATTATGAGATTTTTTTAAGTACTTATATTTATAAACTTACAATTATTATATGTAAGTTTGTAAGTTTGTAATTATTATGGAAAGTCTCTTTTGAAATAACAATTTTTTTAGTGGAGGGTTGCGGAGATTAGGTGGAGAAAGGAGCTCTGTGGCGAACATCAATGGCAGCTAGGATTTATGGGTTTGGACATCAGGGATACAAGGAGGTGACCTCCCTCGCCTGCGATAGGACTGAATGGTGGCCCAGGCTGATTCCTTTCTATCATTCGATGGCTCAGTATTGGCATGGTTGCTCCACGACACTAGCTATGGCTGATTATCACCATTTTCTTAAGTCACTCGGCCTATTAATAGAGGCGCTCCCCCCAGAAAGCCACAGACTGCAGGCGCAAGGGATCAGTGAATGTTGGAATGCGCATTTCGTTGGGTTTGGGGTGATTATCCACACTATCAGCACCACAAACCTGCACTACATGAATCGTTGGTTTTTGCTGTGGATGCGGCGTGGCGGTCACTGCATTGCTTCCAAGGGACTTTGCACACACCGCCTCTTTCTGCTGAGGGTGTTACCCTGTCTCTCAAACTGGGCGGCGATGTCCTACCTCTCACTGTGATCCTCTCCAGTGTTTGGATGCATGTCCCCTTGCTGACACTGCAACCTGTGTCGAATCCCAAGGACGACCTCTCAGACATCTTGGACAATGAGGTAAGCAATGAATGTTTTCATATTTTTATCAATGAGGTAAGCAATGAATGTTTTCAGACTTTTATCAAGCCCCTAAGGGTAACTGTATTTTGATATGGGCACAACACCATTAAAAGGTCGCTGACCTGAAACTCAAAATTGATCAAATTATTGGGTATCCTAGTCAACTACAACTGTTGATCCACAGGGGACGATCACTCCAAGACGTTTGCACTCTACATGAGTACTCCATATGCTCCAGTTCCACTATCATTCTCAATCTCAGACTAAGAGGAGGGGCCACCGAACAACATAGAACTTTAGGCAATGCTAAAGGAACCAACACCTCAAGACCTGAAAACTTGAAAGGGCCCTCCTACAGGAATATTCGAAAGGGAAAAAACAAAACAACTGAAAATGCTCCCAAACCCTACATAGTTGAGCAAGTGAATAGCATACCAGCAGTGAATATAGAGATTCCAGAAATAGATGAAAATAAAACTGTTTATGAAGCACAAGCGATTATCTGCAGATTTAATAGCTTCTAGCCAAAACCAATGGAGTTGTTCCATTGGATTTTCACAAAATGGACTATGGACTGTGAAATCCACCTCTGTTCAAAGGGGTTTTTCATTGTCAAGTTTGCATCCTCGGAAGCCAGAGACATCATTCTGAGGGAGGGACTATGGTTCTGGGGCTCCACTGGGCTCTTCATCACACCTTGGTTCCCGGATTTCGACGCAAACACCATGGAAGTGTCCAGAATGCCAGTCTGGGTCTGGCTTTACAATCTGCCATTGCATTTCTGGAACGAAAGTGTTCTCGCTTGCTTTGGGAACATTCTAGGGCGATATATCAAAATAGATACTCAACGCTTAGAGGAGCGTATCTACACTTTTGCTCGTATTTGTGTGGAAGTGGACCTCAGTAAAGGGCTACCAGAATGCATACATTTGATACACAATCAACAAAAATAGACACAGCATCTTGATTTCGAAAATACTGCATTTAGATGCAAAATTTGCAAAAACACCGGTCATTTGCAAAATACATGTCCGGAAGCAAAAAGAGACAATAGGAAAAAAAAGAAGACAGTGAAAACTCCAAAAGGGTGGCAATTCCCCATAGGCGAGCCAAAAGAGGAGGATAAAGAAGAAGAAGAAGATGCTCCCAAACCAAATGAACAACAACAAACAACCACAGATACAGAGTCAAAAGAACAGGAGATGCAAGACCCCTTCGACATCACCCCCTCGGTCCAGTTGGCAAAAGAACATGAGGCAATAGATTCCGAGGGTAACAAAAGACATCACATTTGAGACAATTCAGATTCAAATAAGGACAATGGTACAAACACTAAAGAAAATCATCTAGCTCTTATCAATGCTACGCCATCACAAGGTGCTTGGCGGAAGGTTGAAAAGAAGAAGGAGAGAAAAACTTAATTTTCTCCCATGTAGTTTATTTTACTTGCCACTGGTAATTTGTCTTGATTGACAATTCTCAGCACATGTAACATGTAATTTTATTTTAATATAAAATTACGAATTTTTCCTTGGGAAAAAAAAAGTTTATAGTTATTATAAAAAAATTTAAATACTTATATTTATATTTATAGTTATAAGGCATTTTTGAATTCTTAGCAGATTTATAAAGTACTTAATATTGTTTGAGACCCTCCAAGTTTCCTCAACATATTAGACAAAAAAAACCAACAACACCATATATAAAGATCGTTTTTTTTTCGAATTCTGTTTCAAACACTAACTTGTTCACATATAACCAAATGAGAGATAAATGCTTTGCCAATTAACTCTGAATGGTTTATAATTATAATGCTTTTGAAAAACTATCTACGGACGTGATTTATCATTTTAATAAGTAAATCCAAAATGATTATTTTATAATTATTATGCATATTAAAAAAACCAACTATGGACATGATTTATCATTTTAGTAAGTAAATCCAACGTTTTGTGTGATTATTCTTTATTAGTGATAAACAACGTTTTGTGTGATTATTTTTTATTATTATTAAACAAGTGACACAACATGGTGAATGTCCCTCCGAAATTTCAGTATATATCTTATCGATATATATGCACATGGTTCAACCGCAGTCCCAACTTCAGTTCTTGCTCGGTTGTTGAAAACAGTGAACCAGCATAGGCAATGTGCAAGGTTAACTATTTCGATTATACACTTGGTTGAATAATTTCACTAACAGAATGGGACTTACACTCACCTGGTCTATATATTTTGTAGAATTGTTCAGAAACAAAATGGAGCTTACGTCCACTTTGCTGGTATATTTTTGTTACTATCAATATAATTGTTTAGGAATTCATTTAGGAGCAAGCACATTATTATTAACGTCAAGGGTACATGGTTTCTATGGCAGACAGTCTCCATGCATTACACTTTCATCTTAGAAATTCATTTAGAGGTAAGCACATGATTATTAACGTTAAGGGTACATGGTTTCTATGGCAGACAGTCTCCATGCTTTACATTTTCATTTCTTCCTGTCCTTTTCTGTTTCTGAAAATTGCTTTAAATTTAATCAAATTATGGTCTTTATGTTAATATATTTCTCTTTAATTTTTTTTTATTTTCCTAAAATTAATTTTAGTTCATAGTGTGTAGATAATGGGTTTGAGTTGATTTTATTCATAATCTGTAAATAATGGATTTGAGCTGATTTTATTTTCGAGAATTAATTTAATTTTAGTTTCTAGATAATGGGTTTGAAACTTTTGATTATTATTTATTTATATGTTTTAGATAGATAATGGATTTGAGCTTATTTATTTTCTGGAATTAATTTCGATACAGTTGATAGATAATAAGTTTCACTTGACTGTTATTTATTTATATAATTTTTATTTAATTTATTGGACCAATGTTTTAATTTTTATGGGTATTCTGGAGTAAATTGAGTGTGGCGGATCATGCTAGCCAATGGATCAGTTTGTCTCAGAATATTCAAAAAAATGCACAAAGGTATCTCAGTCTCCAGCAATCTGATTGGTATAGGCTTTTAAAGATACTGCAAATAAATCCATGAGTGTGCTGTGTTTTTTATTTAAATCCATGAGTATGCTGTGTGTTTTTTATTTATTAATTGAATTTTAAATTTTATTTAAAACTAAACTCTTTCTCTTAAATTTTATTTAGAACTATGCTCTCTTTTATAATGAGTACAACTTGTGAGGATTGAGCATTAGGTCTATAAAAATTCAATAATATATATATTTACACATATATATTTATACTAATTTAAATTATTATTTTCAATAAAATTGTTTTTAAGATTATAAATAAAATTTAAATATAATTAAATTATTTGTATATGTGATTTTACAATATCAAAAAATTATTAAAAAAATTCAAAAATGCTTATTAAAAATTATTTAAAAATATATTTTTATTAATTAAAATATATTATTACTAATTAAAGTAACAAATAGAAAACTCATCAAAAAAATTTGTCTTTCAAAATATTTTAAAATTGAAAGACCAAATTAATTACAATTATATAAATAATTTATAATAATATTTACTTAAACTTTAGAGATTTACATTCAATATTGATTCTTTGAGATGAGTTTAGTGGTACATAAAACTTGTTTAAAATGACACGTGTTTGAACTTGAAACACTTCAAGGGTCTATATATATAGAGGCATTTGACATGGGTGAATACTGGCATGACTATTTCCTTGGGGAGTTCGTCTGAATATACCAGCAACAGTCCACACACCTAAATACTAGCAACAGTCCACACACCTGCAACCGTCGACACACCTGGCGTTTCAGTCGCTGTATTTTCCGCAACTGCCAATACACCTACCGTTTCACTAGCTGCATTTTCGGAGAGTGTTTTGCGTGGGAGTTCACACGGTCGATTTTTGTGGTGCACGACCAACAACTTAGTATTTCCTACAAGCACAATGACTATTATCCCTGCTTGTTAGTGGCTTGTTTTTTTCCAGTTCTACAAACAGAAACCCCTGCTTATTAGCTGCTTGTTTTTTTCCAGTTCTACAAACAGAAACGTGCAGTGTGAATGGCCCAGTCTGAATGGAATGGCCCAGGTCAAAGTTTCATAGCCCGCCCACTAAGACCAGTGAAGGTAGGCGAGTGCAAAGCTTGTCTGAGTTTGGGGCATGGTTGTAGTAGGGATCGATCTCTATTCTCATCTAGGAGATCTCGTTCTCAGATGGGTTTATGAAAGAAAGAACCGATCCGCCCAATTCTTGAGCCACATAACCGAACGTGGATTTTCGACTTGTGAACAGAACATCGGTGAGACTGAGAACCCACATGTCTATTAGAGCCTCTTGTTGATGCCCAGAATCACAATCCTCTCTTCCATCCACACCTGCCATGCAACTCTGAAGTTCTTGCCCGTTTCATTTCGAACCAGGTGCAGGTTGAGCTTCGTGATGTGGCACATAGACTTAGAAACAACCCTCGACAAGTAGCCTCTTGGTTTTGCGAAGCTGAACAAGACTGAAATCGATGTTTCTCTGAATGCACAGAAAAATGTTGGGGTCAAAGGCATTGATGTAGTTTTCCTTAACGAACTCTCGTATCTGAACCCAGATCCTTCTGGTGGTAAGGGCAAGAGTACTCTCTAGATAATGGCAGATGTGTTTCTAGGCATGGTTGATGGGAGAAAAGAGATGGTTAGACAAAATTTGGAAAGGGTTCGTTTCCAATTTAAGAGAACATCCAGAATCGGAGCAAGAGGCCGGTTGAGGAAAAAAACCTGGGGCAAAATACTGGTCGCTTCTTATAATTGTGATAAAGAGCCCATTCCGTGCCCTAGAAAACCAGAGGCACAAACCATGAACTCAGTCTCTAAAAGAGAACTCACATGGGTAATCTCCATGTGGACTATTGTGTTGTGTGAGACAAAGAATCTCCTATTCTAGGAATAGAATCCCCTATGATGGTTACTAAGCCCCTGTGAATCCAAAGCTCCGAGAACCTCACACAACATTCTCTGAGGGCCCTGATCTAAAGAATCACCATGCGAGAACTTCATCTGAACATGGTCTAAAAGCCAAATAGAAAATTGATCCCCATTTTCATATACTGGTGACATCTGTCAACCATTTTCATATACTGGCAACAGTTCGTTTACGTCTGTTATCACAAAATTGCACCTGATTGGCTGCTAACCAGACAACTTCATGTAACTATTTCAAACCAATCTTGTGACTGAAGCTTAGCCTCTTCAGTCTGAGAGTGCTCTCTCAAAGGGTTAATGATATTTGATAAAGATAGATTTAAATGGCTAACTCTACTTTGAAAACAACTTGTTTATGATAAGTGTAGGTTGAAAAGAACATCAGTATGCAAACATTGGGCTTATGGAGTCAACAAAGCAATAATTCAGTAGATAGTTCACTTTACATGGAAGCTGAGGCAGGTAAGAGTTTTTAGCAAAGGAAAACACACATGAAACAAGAAATAACATAGTCAATTCATCTATAAAGGAAGTCAGAGCATTACATGAATGAATTCTGAGTATTAAAGATGAAAACCACTGCAAATGGTACACATAGAAAATAAAGATCAGATACACACTAAAAACTCAATCAAAATCTGAGGTTGGTCAAGAAACAAGTCTCTGTATTACTGAAAACAGTCAATTACATAAAGCTGCAGTTTTGCCAAAAAGTCTCCAACCCTTTACAAATTCGACCCTCTGCCCTTTAATAGACTTGTTACATGATGAGATGATCTGCCTCCTGGCTAGATTCATCGAAATTTCCCTAATGACCCCTTGCATAACAACAAAAAATCTATTTTAATGAGAACATGACAGTTATTCTACTTGACAGTCCTTTTCCTAATAGGACTCAAACTGTTCATTATTACATTAACAACCTTATCTCCTAAAAAAAATTACATATTTGACAACTTATTCCTTCACATGTTCGAATAGGGTGTGATGGGACTCATCACTACATGACATCTTAATTGACCTCCTCTAAAACTGGAAACCAACCCTATTTTTAAGGAAACTAGTCCTTATCTTCAATGAAAGTTTTGGCCGATGAGTTGGCTTTATCTCATGATCTTCAAGTCTTGGATGACAACTGACATAGTCCCTTGAACCTTTGAAAGTGTCCACCTATCCATAACTGCACAAAAGCCTGCTCATAAAGCTTCAAAACAATACGCTACGAAAGTATGACACTTTTGTAGCATACTTTCGTAGCGTTACAAAAATGCATTTTGCCATCAACTTTTCTGATTCTTTCCTCCTGCATGTTGTTCATTATGCCTTAATATATCTTCCATACCATTTTCACCTCTTGGAAGCTCCCAAAAATGATTCAAAATGCAAAAAGAAAGCTACAGTAGTTTCGTAGTGTTTTCTTGTTCTTCAAGCCTAAGAACGCTACGAAACTGCTGAAAATAGTGAAATTTCCATATTTTTTGTCTAGCTTAAAAAATGTGTCTTCCAACTGTAAAAACCTTGTTTCCAACATGCCATTAACCTTTAAAATCATAAACCAGCTCACACTATGGTTCTTGAGGTGTTTCTTCCTCATTGATGATGAGTTGAGCAATTAGCTCCTCAACTACTGTCAGTTTAAGGCCCTTTCTCTCCAACTCCTCATGGATTAGTTCAAGTTGTTCCTGGAGGTCTTTGACTTGGTATTAAACATGCCATGAACCCCTCTACATGTTATGTACCTCATCAAACTAATGAGGAACACTATCCATCTCACCTTTCATATTTAAAACCACTTTGCAGATTTTTCCTTCTTCTTTTTTTAAATAGGTCTTAGAACAGAGCTTATATCTCTGAATCCATGATGTATTTTTCAAAACTGGAGGATGTTTTTGTCAATAAGAATGTTCTGAATAAAAACCTCTCTTGGTTTTTGAAAACAATCTCCAGTTGTCTAGAACCTGCATTTGAAAAACATGTGTAAAATAGGAAAACTCCGTTTTCTGAAAATAGGGCTCAAAGAAATCCTTGTATCTCCCAACCGATAGCACCTGTGAGAAAAGTGAGAGAGGTTATTTTTCATTTTCCTATGCTTGACAATAACCTCTCTCAGTATTTCCAAATTCATCTATGTTCATCCACAATCTTCTCTTTAAACTTACTTCTCAAACAATCCAAAAACACAACCATTTCCTTGTTAGCTCCAGCAGAAATTCAAACAGCTTGAACTGATGCATGCTTCAAAAAAGCTAGGGTCCTCCACGAATAACTTAAGTTCCATGAGATCATATGTTATCCACAGAGCCTCCTTTGTGTTCTTTCTTTTACATGACCATCTCCTTTTATAACCAAGCTACCCTCTTAAAAAGGTGACACTTGTAAAGCCAAATTGGACAACAAGCTGCTTGATGTGATGAAGCAGCTCTCAAAAAGTGACATTGAGATGTTTCACATGCAAGAATGAATGTTGAGTGAAAAATAGCAACTTAGGATAAGGTTTTGTATTTTGAATGACAACTCATGCTTAAATCATGACACACACATGCCAAAAGGGTAATGATGACCTCATACATGATTATGTACCTTTGAATTAAAATGACTCAGTTTTTTTTTAAAACATAGGGTTCAGAGCTGAGCTCTTACCTCCCTATCCTGGATAGATATTGCAAAACTGAAGGAGTTTTTTGAAGAAAAACCTCTCTCGGGTTTTTGAAAACCATTTCCAACTGTCCAGAATCTGCATTCTAAAAACATGTATAAAACAGGAAAATTATGCATTCTGAAAATAGGGTTGAAAGACATCCCTATATCTCTCAATATGTAGTACCTTTGAGAAAAATGAAAGAGGTTATTGTTATTTGATATGTTCTTGAAAATAACCTCTCTCAGTTTCTTAAAATACTTCTTTGTTTGCCCAGAAATTGCCCTTGAAGTTGACTGCTCAAATTCAGAAAAACAAAGAAATGCTTCATATTCGCTACGAAACTAGCAACAGTTTCGTAGCGTTTCTGCCTATTTTACATTGGATTCGCTACGAAAGTAGGGATTCTTCGCTAAAATGACCTTTTTCGGAGTTGTAAGCTTGGGAAATCAAATATGTTAGCAAATGATGACTATTGGAACATGATGTGACCTATATGGAGATGGTTTTGAGATGAAATGAGGGTGGTCTTGAAACTTAGGATAGGTTAAGTATGAAAAAATGAAGTTTCCTACGCCAACTTGAAAAAGGTTTAAGGAGACCTTACGCCCAACTTCTGTATCCCATAAAAATAGTGATTTAAAAAAATTCCTAGCCAATGAAAAGCGGATGCAGATATTTTCATAAATTAACTGAAAATATTGAAACCCTGGCGTACAACCATGGCGCGTTCATATAGAAGCAAACAGTGCCAATAATGATGTCATATACGTAAAGGGTACATGGTGTGTACATATCCAATACTTCTGTAAGTTCGTAATTATTATGAGAATTTTTTTTAAGTACTTATATTTATAAACTTACAATTATTATCTATAAGTTTGTAAGTTTGTAATTATTATGAAATGTTTTTAAGTACTTATATTTATAGTTATAAGGCATTTTTGAATTCTTAGCAGATTTATAAAGTGCTTAGTATTGTTTGAGACCCTCCAAGTTTCCTCAACATATTAGACAAAATACCAACAATACCAGATATAAAGATTTTTTTTTTTTTGAATTCTGTTTCAAACACTAACTTGTTCACTTATAACCAAATGAGAGATTAATGCTTTGCCAATGTAAAATTTGAAATTATTTACTTTGGCAAACATTTCAATAAGTTGCCTCTAAAAGTTGCAAACAAGATTTTGGGTTATGCTCCTTTTAACATAGAGGTCCAAACATTGTTTGATAATGTGCTGAAAGCATCACAGTCAAAGTCAGAGTCAGATTCAGATGATGATGTTGAGCACGATGAAATAACTTATGGGCAATGGAGTGCTATGATAGTGGAAGATGAGAAGCATGCTAAATACCTTTCATGTTGGAAAGCTTTGTCAAAACGTAAAATGGATGCTACCTCCATACCAGCCCTGTCAATTGAAGATTGTTTCCCTGATACTACCTCCATACCAGCCCTGAGTATAGCCTTAGATAGGGATGATGGTTTGCCCCTAACTGCTTTAGATTGGGGTCCTATGAGATCAGAGTTGAGCCCATAGGCATGGGGCGTAGCGGCCTTAGATGAGGATCTAAGGTTGTAACGGTGGCCATAACTATAGCCCGATAATTCAGTAATGGATTGGGAATTAGATTTTCCTACAAGGGTATGAGGGTCCAGCCGTGAGACTGAGGGAGGATTAGTTGGAATAGGACAGACAATGGGATCCATATTACATCTAATTAAATTGATTTTAGATGTAACTAGTGATATTAAAAGTGATACATTGCGATTAAAAACATAATTGAAGGCAAAAGGAGTAGCGAGAGGAGTACTTGGGATCAGAGTAGTATCCTCCTCATGAAGTTGAGAGCCACAAGCCTATGATGCTGGTGGCGCTTGATAGGACAATGACTTCCCGGGGTACTCAGTGGCACAGGCTCCACCGGGGGTCTTGCCTGAGAAGAGTTTGATTCTCCAATACCCACCATTTGGGTCCCCACGTGCACCAGAACTTTTGCAGGTTCAACGTTTTCCGTAGTGATTAGCGGGTAGTCCTTGTAAAGATGCCCCACTTTGTGACAACGACGACACCGAAATGGTACCCCTTCATAATCCAGTATCTAGCATCTTGTTATGTCTCTAAACCACAGGTTGTAGCTCTCCACCAAACCTTCCCTCGTGTCCAAATGGACAAGAATCCGAGTTACAGAGATGTTTCCAGTCTCTAAGTAGGACCTGTCATGGTCCAAATAAATCCCTAAGTCTTCTCCTATGAATCGAAGAGCTTCCTCTGTCTAGAATTGCAGAGGGAGACCCGATAGTCGCACCCAAATAGGTCCTGCTCCCATCTTTTCCTTGTATGGATCGAACATAGGAGTCCATTGCTTGAGCATAGCTAGTGTCATTTCTATATGCCAGTATTTCGTAAGCACCCAATTTGCCATCCCTGGGTGGGGGAAAATTAGGGCAAACCACCCCCTATTCATCGTGAGCACCCCAGGTAGCTGCTCCAAAATGTTTCCCCAAATTTCAGATGTCCATATCTTAAGTCTAGCAGTGGTGTAGTTCCTCCCTCGAACACGTCCGACCAAGACTGTTTGTGAGGTTTCCTCCAACTTATCCATACCAATACCCTCGTCGAAGACCAAGTCCCTCTTCTGTTCACGAATCTTTGTGCACCTGTGTTTTTTCTTTCCAGTCCTGTGGGTGGTCTTGTCCCGGATGTGCCCTTCTCCTTCCAGTATTACCACGTCTGAATCAGACGTCCTGATGTCCTCCGTTGGTGGAATCGACTATGTGTTGCCTTCAAAGCAACCAGAGGTTGCCACAAATGGGGGCTCCCCTAAAATGTTTGTGGGTGTAATATCATCCATTATGTGGTTAATGCCTAACTGCTTGAAACTGAATGAACCTTCCAAGTTACTGATATTTTCATCTAAACCTTCTGTTATCGGACCCAAAACGTCCGAGGTAGCTTGGGCTTGTTGCTCCCAAAGTCTGAGGACCGACAGCAAGGGGTTAGAGTAATGGTTCTGAATAAATCGCTTCAGATGCCATATATGGTTCCTTTGAGGCAAAAGGAGTATGTGATGACTCACCTATCTCCATATCCACTTGTTCTTTCACTGCAAGATCAGCTCCTTGAGTCATCCCACTTGTCTGTTGAGGTGTTAACCCTGCTCAAATCTGCGATGGCTCTAAGTTGTCAGAAGAGTAGTCCAACTCAACCTCATCCATCTCTCGGTTCCGAGAGCTTATTCTCCTTTCCGCGAAACCCTTATCTGTTCCGAGGTGCTGGCTTAGAGGCTGTGACTGTCAACCGTATCTAATGGGGTCCAGAGGGAAAGCGAGGGTCAAAATAATAACCCATTGTCGGGTTGTCGGAGCCGTTGAGATAACGCCAAAGGTGCGCAACTGCCAATCTATTGCTATGTATCCCATGACTGTTGGTGACAATCCACCTTAGAAGCCGAGTAATGAGTGTTGAGCTGCCTTAAAATGGTCATGAGAAAACTCCCCTACGCAATGTCTAAGTTGTCAACAGGGTCTCATGGTGTCGAAGGAAAACAAAACAACTGCCCTGAAGGTGCTGAATCCATTTATGCAATCAAAAAAGTATTTTAGACAACACAAATCTTGAAATTGTATTGTCGGATTTTAGTGAATTCCAGAGAAAAAGACTATTTCGTCTATAAGTTAAACTATATATATACATTAATTTATTTAATAATTAAATAAACCAATATTGATAAAAAAAATAATAATTATAATATATTGAATGTGACTACAAAGAAAGTCCCTTGTCCTAAAACAAAAAGTGCTATACGCTTCACCATAACTTTAAAATTAATTAAATAAAATATTATTTTTTTAAAATACAAATTTATATAATCATTTTAAAGTTATCTAAAGTTAATAATATATGTATTATATTTATTAATCTTAAAGATAATTATAAATGTAATGACTTTCAATCGAATTTTATTATGGTAATTAAGATGAAATGTAATAGTTGTCCATAAAATTTATTTTTGGCAATTGAGAAAACGAGTTATTCCTCATTATCTAGATTTAAATCACTTTAAAAGATATTGACTATTCTTAAATCATAAAAAAGTCATTTTTACTTATTAATTAATTTATTAAAATTTTATTTTTATAAATAATTTAGAAATTATTTAATTTTAAAAATAATATTTTATAATTATAAAATTATAAAATTCATATAAAATATTTTTAATTTCAATCATCCATTAAAAAAATCATTTTTACTTATTAATTAATTTATTAAAATTTTATTTTTATAAATAATTTAGAAATTATTTAATTTTAAAAAGTAATATTTTATAATTATAAAATTATAAAATTCTATTAAATACTTTCAATTTTAATTTCAACCATCCATGAATCAAATGATGCAATCTTACCATATTATCCAGGACTAAAATGTTGTAATCTTAATATATTATCATGGATGATGTAATCGTTCTCAAAATTCCATTTTCATTATTCTCTAATATTCATATTTCTTTTATAACTAAATCTTAAAATATTAATATTATATTAATCTATAATAATTCTTATTAAATATTATATTAATCTATAATAATTCTTATTAAATAAATTATAATAACTATATCTATCTATTTAGATCAAAATGACAAATTATTTAAAATATAAATTAAATTGAAAAACACAAACCCAACCTAAAACGACATACTAATATTACGCTCTTTGATCTATGACATAAAGATTACGTTACCTATTTCATCCATGTACTAATCTGGACCAAATCCAGTGTCACAAATTAATCAAACCACGCTTCCGTGTTCAACTCCTCTAATTTATAGTCCACAGGCGGGTACACTGCCATTTGCCAGAATCCGAAGATCAGAGTTTGGGTTCTAACAAACTATTATTTGCCACATTTTTAATTTTTTAAATTTTAGGTGTGTGAAAATAGTTTATAATGCGGCATTGTTTTTTCAGCTTGTTGGAGATTAGTTCAGCTCATCATCTATTTAAATAAATAAATAAATAAATACAAAAAATAAAACAAAAAATTCATAATACTATAAACTATTTTAAATATAATAAATCTTAAAATTTCATTTCATAAACAATAAAAAAACTTTATTGTAAAAGTACATTTCTTTGAAATTATTTGCCTCACTGCTGCATGTTTTCAGGGAATTTTTATATTTTATATCTTTCAATTTTCAAAAGTTAAAACCACATAAAAGTAAGGAGTTGTTTTTAGTGCGACTAGGTGTCGGAATCAGGTGAAAATATTGAGATAAAATCTTGGTTTTTGTTATTAAGCTGGTTTTTTGACTCTATATATGGATGAAAATATTGAGATAAAATCTTGGTTTTTGTTATTAAGCTGGTTTTTTGACTCTATATATGGATTCAGCGCCGTCAAAAACCCCAAGGCCACTTCTATTGTGCAAGATTAACAATCAAACTTCTCTTTTGAATAAATTCCTGCCGGATTTTAGAAAAATTACACCTAAAAATAACCACCGTAAAACACTTCAAAATATCACACTAAAGACTACTGATAATTATATTTTAATTAATAAAAAATAACCTTTTAAAATTTATAATTAAAAAATATATTTCTTTACCAATAAAAAATAATAAAAATAATACAAAATTAAAACAAATAACCTTACGCCCCAACTGGTGGCCAGTGTAACAAGGAACTTTTTTTTAATGCGGTGTAGCTCAAAGATTATAAACCAACCAGAATTAAATATAGTGGAGTAAATTCCGTACATGGCCACAAGAAAGACAAATCTTTGAAAATTCCGCGGCCCACACAAGAAAACCAAACCTTTGAATTAAAAGTAAATATGATTTAAAATTTATCGGAATGTTCTCGATGGCTGACATTCCCGAGAAAAACAACGGTGGAGGATCCATGTGTGATGTGAGGATTAAATAAAACACCGGAGATTCCGGTAACCATTGTCTCTCGTGGCGGCCCGACTCGGGATGTCTTCCCCCGTTGGATCCGACACTACAGGAAATCCAGTGGCAAAAAGGGGCGGACGACTGTGCCTGCCGTACAATTCTGGAGTCAGCAAAACCGATCGGACGGTTGCTGTTCCTTAGAAGTCAATAGATGGATGCAACTCGTCCAACTGAAGGCATTATTTATCTTGCAGTTCTGCACGTGTGTCCCATTTTCCACACGCAATTGCCTGAGAAGAAGAGCAGAGTAACACAAGCTTGATATAAAAGTCCGTGTGAATCGGCTTAACGTAAATAGTGACAAGAATTCCTGTATCGCGAAAATAAAATATTTTTTGCGCCCGCGGAAGGAATGTTCATAATGTCAAGAATTCCTGAATCGCGAAAATAAAATATTTTATTCGCCCGCGGAAGGAATGTTCAGGAGCTGCAGACATTTCTCGCGCTTCTAGGTTTAGTGCTGGCGGAGAAGAACATGGCGATCGCCGAGTATTTCGGTAGAGTCTGGGCTCTTCGATATTTTTTAGCAGTTATTTTAGGGATCGAACTTTGGACTTCATTAAGGGTAGACTGTTCTGGGATAAATAGTTCTTCGGACTTCATTTTGCTCTCGGCCTTCAAATATCCAAAAACTCATCTTCCTCACTACGACTGGCGTTATTTCAGAGGTATGAGACTATTTTCTTAGTTCTTCTTGAAATTTGTTCCTGAATTTTTCTGAATACGCCTCATTTTCACGTCTGCATTAAAGCAACTCGAATCGGAGATCATATTTTCAGCTTAAAATTCTTTAATTTCGCTTTAAATTGATTACTTAATTTCTCTAAATACATCTAATTTCTCCGTCTTCGTTAAAGCAATTCAAGTCGAAATGTAGTTTTTCAGCTTAAAATCACTCAATTTCTCTAATTACACATAAATTCTGTGTCTTTGTTAAACCAAGTGTAGTAGGAGCACAGTTTTGCAGCCAAAAATTACTTAAATTTTGCTTTAAATTTATTACTTCGTTTTTTTAATACTCCGAATTTCCCTGTCTTCGTTAACGCAATTCGATTCGAAGAATATATTTTCAGCTCAAAATTTCTGAATCACGCTTTAGATTTATTACTTATTTTCTCTAGAACACCTTATTTCCCTCTCTCTTTAAAGCAATTCGAGTCAAGATACAGTTTTTCAGCTCTAAATTACTTAAGTTCGATTAAAAATTATTACTTAATCTGTAAATACACCTCATTTCTCTGCCTTCCGTTAAAGCAACTCGAGCCGTAGTACACAAATTTCAGTTGAAAATTATTTATTTTTTGCTTTAAATTGATTGCTCAATTTTTCTAAATAGACCTCACTTCCCTGTTTTCCTGTTTTCGTTAAAGAAATTCTAATGGGATTACATATTTTCAGCTTAAAATTCATATATGTGTGTGTAAGAAATTCTAGTGGGATTACATATTTTCAGCTTAAAGTTCATAATACATATATGTGTGTGTGTGTTTTTTTAAGTTAAATAGCTTTGTATTACAGAAAATATACAGTAGTTACATCGCTGTGGCATTCAAGCCATAAACCCTCAGATTTTTCCATGAGTTCATAGAGGGTGTGAGACCAAAATACATCAAATAATGTCAAAGGGAGTTGGCTGGAGTCCAATGGCCAGGTGCTGAACATGTAACAGAGAGATTGACAGTAGCGATAATACATAACTGTTGGCATGATAAACCAGAAGAAGGACAAAACTAGAAGGAGGTGAAGCTGTAACACCTGCTCAGGGTGGCTTCTTTGGCTCCTTTCCTCAATGGGCATGGGGCTGTAGTAGTCACCACTGCCGTGCTGAGGGCTTTCTTTAGGCTTGGAGACATCGTCAAGTCTTGGACGCTTGGCAGGAGGCCATGACATGGATGGAAGATTTGGTGTTGGAGGTGCTGATGAGGGTGGAGGGTCAGCCCCTAGAGGTGCTGACTTGGATGGGATATCAATGGGCATGCTTGGCGAAGACGAAGGTGATGCTAACAGAGATGATGAGTGCAGGTTGATGTTGAGGGAGTTGGCTATGTCACTAAGAGTCGCCTTGAGATTCCGTTTGAAAATTTGAACTGATCCAAGTTGAGAATGCGAGCCTCCATCACCAACATGTTCTCCTCGTGGTTTCTGAAGAGTCAACCTAAGACATTCTTGAGAGCCTGAGCGTGATCATCCACGAAGTGGAGCTTGGCAGCCTCAAGGTCAACAACCTGGAATGTTGGGATCAAAATGTTTTGTGTTGAAGCCATGCAATGCGAGGAGTGGAGGCTTGCCCCTGTCACGACCGCCATAGCAAGTGATCCGGATTTATGCAGGAATGCAATAGAATACACATATAACCATAAATACAAAGATGCAGCGGAAATAACACTTCATTTCATTAATATCAAAGAACTGAAATTTGCTTACAGACAGAATGGAAATAAACTAGCTAGGGCGGTAGTAGCTTATCTCTGAGAAGAGATGTGGCGGCTACAGGCCTCTAAACTCTGCGTTACAATGAGGCTCAAAGGCCTATATATTATTGAGAAACAATGAAAAACCCTAAACATCCAAAAACCTAACCCTAGGAGATGAAACGCCAGAATATGGGCCCCGTCGGGCTAAATTGGTACATCAATTTCCCGGGGTCGTAACTTTGGCATACTATCTCCGTTCGATGTGCATGATACATCTCTAGAAAGATCTATCCGAGGACTACAACTATTGACCGCAAATGTAGATTCAGGAACGAAATTAGATTAGCCAGAGAAACAATGCCCAAAAAATGTTGTTTAGGGCCTCAAAATGGCTCCGGAAGTTCAGGACCCGAAAAACTGCTAAAAGTAGTAAGTTGTGCCAAAACTGAAAAACTGAAAGAGACAATGGTGGGGCCCCAAGTGGAATAGGCAGGTGGCCACCAATATCCACCTGGATCATTCCTCCCCCCTTATGAAGCAATGGTCCCCATTGCGTTGAGTTCCTCTATGAGATGAGGAAACTTTTGCTGAACTTGGTCCCTGGTGAACCACTTGCCTTGGTGCAGCAGTTGGCCAGCTTTGACAACCCGATACAATTGGATCTTCTGTTGGCGAGTGTTCTTGATTTGCATGTCCATGATACAATCTGTGGTGGCCTGTTCCATGCATTCTGGGTTTAACTCTGTTGGTGTGAGTTGTTCTGCAATGTCAGAGGTGTTCAGTAGAGGTGGGAAGTAGGGACGAAGGCGGTCCACATTGAATACTAGGTGCAGACCAAGGAATGGTGGAATACTGAGCTCTAAGGCATTGTTCCCTATAACCTTGGTGATGGTGTACGACCCACATCAGAGCGGGCAAAGCTTGCGGTGGGGTCCAGTGAGGCGCTTTTTCTGCAAATGTAGCCAGACTTTATCGCCCACTTGGAAGTTGTGTGGCACCCGATGTTTTGATCATGCCATTGCTTGTACTTAGCATTAGCTCTGTCCAATATGTCATGAACCTGTTGGCGGATGTGCTGAATGCGTTCGATGAAGCTGTTCGCTTTGTCAGCTTCAGATTGGACATGAGCCGAATCGGCCTGAGTAGCTGCAAATGGCATGGCTACGTCAATGGGACATAGTGGCTGGAATCCCAAGCCCACCTGAAAGGGGTTGTGGTCGGTTGAGCTGTGGAGAGCTCGGTTATAACTGTGTTGTACATAGGGGAGGCTCTCATCCCATGTGCATGGATGCTTTGAATTGTACATGCGCAGAATGTGTAAAATCATCTTGTTGACGACCTCTGTCTGGTCATCAGTTTGGGGATGGAATGCTGTGGACTTGGTGAGCTTGGTGTCCAGCATTGACCAGAGGCTAGACCAAAATGTGCTGAGGAACCTGCTATCCTGATCTGAGATGATAGACTGTGGGATCCCAAAGTGCACCCACATTTGTTCAAAGAAGAGTTTAGCAGTGGTTTCTGTTGTGATATTCTTCTTGCAGGCCGCCATAATGGCCATCTTTGAGAATCTGTCGACGACCACGAAAACACAATTGTTTCCATGCTTAGTAGAAGGAAGGCTGGACATGTAATCCATGGAGATGGATTCCCAAGGTCGAATAGGGGTAGGTAGCGGAGTATAGAGGCCTTTCTTCTTGATGGTCGGTTTGGCAATGGCGCAAGCGGTGCAGGATATGATGTACTTCCCGACATCTTGTCGAAGGTTCAGCCAATTGAAATACTTCTGCAGTGTTGCCACTATTTTCTCGACCCCGAAATGCCCAACGATTCGACTGCAGTGTGCTTCCCATATCATCTTGGCATGCTCGCTTGAAGGAACATAAAGGTGTCCCAGGTGACATAACAGTGCATCTTGGAGGTGAAAATTTGGAACTTGCGTACCCCCCAAGAGTGCCTTGTATGTTTGACCGAATTCTGGATCGCTCTTGTAGAGAAGCGGCCAATCAGAAGTCTCGTGCCCACAAGAGTTGAGAACGGTGGTTAGCCACACGATCGGTGGTCGGCTGAGGCAGTCTGCAATGTTATTGGTGCTACCCTTTTTGTACTTGATGTTCAAATGAAACTGTTGCAGATATGTGGACCACTCCAGATGGCGATTGTTCTGCAACTTCCCTTGTGTCTGTATGAACTGTAGGGGTCGATGGTATGTGTGGATGATTGTTTCCTTCCCCAAAATGTAATGCTTCCATTATCGACAAGCTTGCACAATGGAATACATTTCTTTGTCATAAGTGGGATACTTGCAGACTGTGTCGGACAATGTCTCACTGTGATATGCCACTGGATGCCCCTGTTGAGTAAGAACTGCCCCAATAGCATAGTCAGAGGCATCTATCTCGATCTCAAATGGTTGTTGCAAGTCTAGAAATGTGAGCACTGGGGCAGAACAGAGGCCATGTTTCAATTCTACGAACGCCTTTTGTTGAGGTTTCGACCAAAAGAATTTTGCTTTCGCTCCTCTCTTGGTGACTTGACTCAAGGGCCAAGTGATATGAGAGAATCCCAACACGAACTTGCAGTAGAAATTAGCAAGACCCAGAAAGCTGCGAAGCTCTGTTAGAGTGGTTGGGGCTGGCCAATCCCGAATGACTTGGATCTTGGTTGGATCCACATGCACCCCCCTTTCATCAATAATGTATCCCAAATATTGAACTTGGGTCATGCCAAAAGTGCACTTCTCCAAATTGGCACACAACTTGTGTTGCCGCAGTGTTTGGAGGACTTGTTGGATGTGGTGGAGGTGCTCTTCCCAAGTCTGGCTGAAGATCAGAATGTCATCCAAGTACACCACTACAACTGAGTTGGTGAATGGCCGCAAGATGTCGCCCATCAACCTCATGAAGGTTGCAGGAGCATTCGTAAACTTGAAAGGCATGACTAGCCTTTCGAAAAGGCCCTCCTTGGCTTTGAAGGCAATCTTCCACACGGAGGGTTCGATTGAAACCTGGTGATACCTAGACTTCAAGTCGATCTTGTTGAAATATTTTCCCCTTTGAGTTGGTCCAAAAGGTCATCAATCCGTGGGATTGGGTACATATTCCGGACAGTGATCTTGTTTAACGCCCGATAGTCAATACAAAGTCTCCAAGTCCCATCCTTCTTCTGTACCAACACGATCGGGCTTCCACGGGGAGATGAACTCGGCCGGATGTGACCTTTCTATAGCAGCTCCTGAATCTGCCTCTTGATTTCATCGTTCCAACAGAGCGTCGATAGATCAGTCCATTGGGTAGCGGCGCACCTGGGGTCAGATCAATGGGGTGCTTGACCTGACAGTGCAGAGGCACCCCTGTGGGTGAGGTGGAGATGTCCCCGTACTCCTCCACATCCTTGTCCATTTGTTGTTGTCGTGCAGAGGAGCCCTGTCTAGAGGTCGTGGCCACAGTCTTCTTCTTGCCATGGGGGTGGATCATCAGGAAAACAAATTTCCTGGTTTTGGAAATGAGCTTACTGCATTGTTTTACAGTAATCAAAGAGATAGCGGCAGGCGGTGGTACCTCTGGTATCCTGTACAGCTTATTTCCTAAAGTAACAATAACAGTGCGAGGTCGGGACTCATACATATTATGTCGCTTCCACAAGTATGGTTGGCCTAATAATACATCACAAACATCAAGAGGAGCAATGTCACATAATACCTCATTCGTGAAGGGCTTGATGCTGTAGGGAAGGCGACACTGCTGGTTGACGTGGAGATCCCGTCCTTGGTGAAGCTACCCGATGGTGTATGGTTGTGGGTGTGCTGTGGTCGGCAAGCCCAACCGCTTCACGACGCCTGCTGAAATGAGGTTCTGTTGGCTCCCATTGTCGACATTGAACTATTGCGGGGAAGCCTTTACCCACATCTAGGTGTGGAAGAGACACTCCTCCTCCTCTGGATCTCTGGTTCCTCCTTCTGGATCTTCGCAATGGCAACAATGGCGTTGGGCTCCGCATCAATAATCTGTTTCCCTTTGTCATTCCCCTTGTCAGGTTCGGATTCAGAGTCAGAGCATGCATCTGATTCAGAAGCCCTCATCTCGGCCACCAACGATTGCTTGGGCCGACACTCACTTGTGTTGTGAGTGGAGCTCTTATGGAACTCACACCACTTTCCTGTGTCCTTCTTTGGCTTCGCGGTGTTGTTCTTTGCTTGCGGATTTGGCAGGTTGTCTTGGGCCGCCATGCCTTGGCTTTGTCCTTTGTTCTGTGGTTTGGGGGCACCTTTCCCTTGCTTTTGATTCACAGATCCAAAGTCTTGTGTTAATTTCAGATTAGGGCATACTGAAGCAGATAGAACAGATAAATAGATCGATGGAAGACAAGCTAACTAAGAAGAAGAATGATGGCGTTACGGTGATCAGCAAGATGCTTCAACCAGCAAAGTCTCCAATAGGTCATTCAACCAAGCGTGTCACACACAACCCCAAGACAACCCAGACAAAGAACAAGAATGCAGCTCCATCGCCATCAAGAGAGAAGAAAATCCTCCACACATTGTGTGTATAATGAACTCCAAGTCTCTCCAATATATAGGCATCTTTGGGGGTGTGTGACACGTCCTTTAAGACATTTAAGTCTGTATTATATTCCAGGCCGACCTAGCACATAAGTGGAATAAATTCAAAGTACATGTTTTGCTCATCCGATCGAGACGATCCTTAGATCAATCTTACACCTCTCCGAAAGAGGAATCCAATAAAAGTATTGGGATCATCATCTGAGCAGCACAACTTGGAGTTTGGATCTAGTTGTCCAATTTTAACACTCCCTCTCAACCAGGGAGAACTCCGTCCACTAGTGCAATCCAAACATTGTGCGTCATCCCGCCGTAACTTGCTTCGCTAGCTTCTTTATTTCAGAACAGAAGTGGGTCAGTCACCAAGACATCATTCCCGGCTGACAGATTCAGCCCAGAGGTCCGAAACCTCTATAGGACTCACAAAGAGTCTCATACCAACCCGAAGTTGGTTTACCTGACCCGAAGTCAGTTGGAGGTCCGAAACCTCACTAGGACTCAAGAGAGTCATATACTAACCCGAAGTTAGTTTCACTGACCCGAAGTCACTTGGAGGTCCGAAACCTCGCTAAACTTGATCCCAGATCAAGTGGTTGGACACGTGCCATCCTAGACATAGAGAGTACGGAAATCTCTGATGCGTCCATCGGTCTTGCTATGGTCTCTATTCACCTTTCCCACCTTATTGGCCAAATGAGAGGTACTTCCCATGAGTCTGAAACTCCATGGGTAGGATGCATATGGGGCATAGATCAGAGAGAGATAAACCAACTCAATATCATCACGGTGGGGTAGAAGCACACCAACTAGGTTCGGCAAGCCTAGCCCTTTGGTTGCTTATAGCTCCGAGAAGCTATCCCCAAAAACCCCCTTGGAGCTCCCAAAGCTCATTGTCCAACAGGACCCTCCAAATAGGTTTGTTCCATGATTCCAAGATTCTCACGGAAGGTTAGGAACATGACCTTCCCCAAGGGCATTGTGAGAATATCTGCGACCTGCTCATCAGTGCCTATATGATCGAGCCTTACGGCACCTCGCTGTACCATATCCTGGATAAAGTGGTACTAGCCATCAACATGCTTGGATCAATCATGGAACCCAAGATTCTATGACAAACGAATCCCCCTCTGGTTATCACAAAGGATAACGATGGCATCTAGCACATGCTCGAACAACTCACTGAAGAGCTTTCGCAACCAAGTGACTTCACATCAGGCCATACATGCTGCAATGTATTCGGCCTCAACGGTGCTCAAGGCTACCGACTTCCGTTTCCTGCCCGAAGCAGATCTACGTGTGAAGCAGCATCCAGATGTGCTCTTGCGATCCACCACACTGCTAGCCCAATGGACATCAGTATATCCAAGGAGTGTCATGCTCCCGACAGTGTATCTCAGCCCATGGTCTATCGTGCCCCAGAGATATCTCAAGAGTTTCTTGGCACCAACCCAGTGAATGTTATGATCAACCATGTGTTGACTCAAAGTGTTCACTGCAAAACATACGTCCGGACGGGTGTTCACTAAGAACAATAGGGCCCCTACAAGTTGACGATGCTCAGTAGGATTAGCTAACACGGGCCCAGCAGTGCTGCCACTCAACTTCTTAAAGTTGAGCTCCATTGGTGTCGACACGGCAGTCCACCATACCAAATCTTTCTAGAAGCTTCACAATGTATTTTCTTTGAGAAAGGAAAATCTCGCCAGGTCTCTGCCAGATCTCCATGCCTAGGAAGTAATGCATCATCTCTAGATTCTTCATCTCGAACTCAGTAGCAAGCTCCCTCTTGCACTGATGAATGAGAGGGTCAGCACTTGTTAGGAAAAGGTCATCCACATACAACACCAGAATGAGATGCTTCTCTCTATCAACCTTGAAGTAAAGGTTCGGATCAACATTACTACGAGTGAAGCCCAACTTCATCAGGTAGCTATCTATCCTCTTGTACCAAGCTCTGGGTGCTTGCTTCATCCAATGGAGGGGCTTTTTTTTTTTCAACCTGTAGACATGGGTGTCGTGATCCTGGACTTCGAACCCCAAAGGTTGCTCTACATACACCTCTTCCTTTATCGCACCATGTAGAAATGTGGTCTTCACATCCATCTGATGAAGACTCCATCCTTGCGTAGCAGCAAGGGCTATGATAGATCGAATGGTGTTATATTGGGCCACAGGTGCAAATGTGTCATCATAGTCTATGCCTTCCTTTTGAGAGTGGCGGGCAACGAATCTTGCCTTGAACTTTTCAGCACTTGCATCAGATCCATGCTTGATCTTGTAGAGCCATTTCGAGGTGACAACTGCTTTGTCCTCCGATCTTGGAACCACATCCCAGACATCATTCTTCATTATGGACTCATACTCTTCATGCATCACATCCTTCCAGACTTGATGCTTTACAACTTTCCCAAATAATTCTGGCTCATATTGTACTCATGGCAGTTAGATACCTCTGGTATTTATATGGCTTCTCGGATTTCTTCCGGAATTTCCCCCTTGAAGCCATATGTCTTTGAGCCATGAGGGTCTTCTTTCTTTCAACAATGATATTAGCTCAGGAGCATATACAGTTGTATTCTCCATTTTAATGCCAGCTTCTCTTGTGAGAGAAGACATCTATTTTAAATGAGGGCATCCCAGACACCAACTTGGATGGGGATTTGTAATCATGGGCCTAAATCTTACTCACCCACTGTACAGGCCATTCAAGAATCATAGCCATATCTGTCATACATCTTGTCAGGTGTCATATATTGTCATATCATGGATTACAGTGATGCTATAGCATTATTTATCACAGCCATCAGAAGATATCAGACTTCATGGTTATATATATTTCCATATGCCTATCCCTATGGCCTCCGTCCTTGATGTACTAGGCAGATCTCACAGAGAATATTGCTGCTTTAAACTCAGCCCATCAATTCCCTTAGTCAATGTTGTTCTTACTGCCTATACATAGTTTGCAACTTATCACAGCTACTGCGCATAATTCATATGACCATCTCTATCGTCATAGCTACAATATATGTTGCAACCAATACTCAAATTGTCTCAGGCCTCCTGCACTCTGAACATTGTCCCCTGCAGTGAGTGCATAACCTGCATCGCCATCATCACTATCATGCATTCGTTTTATCAGTTTCTCACTTGCCTTTCTTGCCTCTGCAGCGTTATTCAAAGCATCTTCAGTTGCCATAAACTGTTGCACATGAGCTTTCTGTCTCTCCCGAAGTTGCTTATATGAATTTTGTAAACATAGGTATGACTGTCTATGTCACTGTCATAATGACAGTGACTTAGAATCAAAGATAACATTCTTACTTCCTTTCTGCGGTTGTGTTCACAAATTGCTGTAGAAGGTGTAGAAACCTAGTAACCAGCATCTCATTAAATGACTCAGTTTCAGGCTGCAACAACTATGTGTTGCTGATTGGTTTCTGACTGGCATTCCTCATTATGTAAAAGGATTCTGACCAATGCTGACATAAAGCCTTCTCATACCAGCAATGCTGTCATAAAGCCTTCTCATACCAGCAATTTCTCCAGCATAATTGGACTTCACATTTGCATTGACAATTCAAGTAGATAGAATCTCCAAATTACCAGCTTCTGCCATTTTTATATTGGAACCCGAAGCTGCAGCAGCAGCAGCTATGACTGCAGGAATATTAGCCGTTTGGTTTCCATTCTAGTTGTTTGTTTGAACAAGTTTTATCTCTGACAGCAAGGAGACTACATCATTTGTTTGAGCCTTGAGGTGCTCTCTGCCATGTATTCAATTTGCAGAATTTTTCCTTGTAAGAAGGTTCATCCCAGCAAGGAAAACACCTTCGAGCATTTGTTGGCTCAAACTAAGTAACTGCCATATTCCTTTTCTCACCATTGATCACATATGCACTTCAATAAAATCCCTTCATCTAATCATTTAGAGTACCTTGAAATTCAATGTCCAAAACTGACTCATCATGTGGCAAGGTTTCATCGAACTCCAACACCAAGATCTCATCAGCCGCATCGACACTCACATTGGATGGATTTATTACCTTCAATGAGGTAGAGATCACCAAATCCGCAACATTGAGAAAGATGCTTCGTATCTTGGATGACATTCAACGTGACGGCCAATAAATAAAAAAACCTGATACTTCTGAATGATTTGATACTTCCTCACCCATCATATTGGTTGTTGCCTCGGCTCCTTTTAGCAGACCGACTGTGATGCTAAGGCTGCCGTGCACGAGAAACAGATTTGAGTTTTATAGAAGTTGTCTGTCGACACTATATCCATGAGGTGGAGAAATCGGCTCCATTGATTTGATGCCATCATGATTGAGGTGCTCGAATGTGGCAATTCATACCATTGCAAGGAAGAGTTCATGCATGACGCCTCTCGTTCATCGATATTCAACTCTGGGAACTGGGCCTTATGGTTACTGAGAATCGGTATTTGGATTTCATCAAGACTGCAACTAACGCCATTGCTTGAATATTTCATACTATAATTAGCTCCCCAATCTTCGTCATGCTCCAAAAGTTTGGGCAAATAATTTCAACTTTGGGCATGTTGATTTGACCCCTCCTGGATTTACAGAGAGCAATAATCGCTAAAAATTGCAGGGAGCAAAGGCCTGCCATCGCTCTTGCAAATATTCTGAAATAGAGTGAGTGTCAAAAAACGTGATGCCATGCAATACCATACTACTGCATGGAACACATTTGCGTTGAGGATTCTCGCTCGTCATTGAAATGAAGCGATGTCGATGTTGCAATATGCTGCCAATGTAAACTGAATGATGCCCATAATTAAAGCAATGCCTCTGACGGCAGACATCTAGACTTCATACATTCTTCTCTTCTATCGAGGTTCACGGTGAGATTCTGTTCACGCAAATTGAACTCGTAATTGCCAAATCCCAAACAGAAGCCCTAGTTTTGCAGGACAAACAGATGCAGAGAGGTGAAGAAATGAATATGAGGGCTAGCTGCCAGTAAAAAAAAAAATGTCCGCGCTGATTTCTAGCTGCCGGTAAAAAAAAATGTCCGCGCTGATTTCTAGCTGCTGGTAAAAAAATTGTCCACGCTGTCTCTAAGGATGAGGTAGGGACTGCGGCCCACCTACAGCAGCATATGCTGCTATCCACCGCACCCAAGACACATTTATGTAGGTTGAAACAACCTTTGCTGCCTCGGCCTCCTCTCATAGTAATTCAGTCTTCAAGATAACTCTAAAACATACCTAAAAGAACCCACGTTGTCTTATCTTTCCTTGTTGCGGCTAGGGCAAAGAATTTCACCTCTCCAACCAGTCTTTCTGAAGTGTGAGTGATTGCTCTCAACACAAGTTGAACTTTGTCTTCACCAAGCTCTGATACCATGTTAATTTCTGAACATGTTCTATGCCATTTCAGATTAGGGCATACTGAAGCAGATAGAACAGATAAATAGATCGATGGAAGACAAGCCAACTAAGAAGAAGAATGATGGCATTATGGTGATCAACAGGATGCTTCAACCAGCAAAGTCTCCAATAGGTCATTTAGCCAAGCGTGTCACACACAACCCTAAGACAACCTAGACAAAGAACAAGAACGCAGCTCCATCGCCATCAAGAGATAAGAAAATCCTCTACACATTGTGTGTATAATGAACTCCAAGTTTCTCCAATATATAGGCATCTTTGGGGGTGTGTGACACGTCCTTTAAGACATTTAAGTCTATATTATATTCCAGGCCGACCTAGCACATAAGTGGAATAAATTCAAAGTACATGTTCTGCTCATTCGATCGAGATGATCCTTAGATCAATCTTACACCTGTCCGAAAGAGGAATCCAATAAAAATATTGGGATCGTCATCTAAGCAGCACAACCCGAAGTTTGGACCTAGTTGTCCACTTTTAACATCTTGCTTCTTCTATTTGAATTTCTGCTCAATCTTGCCAGCATACTGGTATATCGTACCAAGCGAGGAGATGTCGAGGAACTCCATTTCCTCTCGAATGTATCTGTGCAGACAACTGCGATACTTTAGCACCAAATGTTTCTCTGAATCTTTGATACCCAACTTTGTGCGCAGGGTATGGAACAGATTTGTCAGCTCATGCACATCTTGATCCCTTTGTTGCCGCAACGTGGTCCATTGTATGTACTTGTCCTCATAGCTACCCACGGGATAGTATTGTTCCTTGATGGCGTCTCGGAAAGAATTCCAAGTGGGTACGACTGAGAACAAAGAGGCTTCGGTCTCATCCTTTTTCTCACAGTAGGTTTCCCACTAGTCCTTGACATGGGGGGTAGCTTTGAGGAGTGCAAAAATAATCTTCTCCCGGTCGGAAAAGTCATGAACTAAGAAATATCCTTCTAATAGATTCAACCATCTATCTACGATATATGCATCTATTTGACCCTCAAATATGGGAATGTCAAAGTTTACTTGTACCTTAAAGGGAGTCACGCCTCCAAAGTGGCTGCTGGATGTAGATGCGCCACCGGTTGGCAGTCGTTGAAGGATTTGGGCAATGTTATCCATCATCGCGTTCCTTTGTTTTTCGAGGGCCTCCTCGAGCAATATTTTGATAGGATGTCCTGCTCCCTCATCTTTCTTTTCTTTCCCCATGGGCGACCGTCGGGGTTTGCGAGGCTGAGCTTGCAAAGGTTCAACCAGATCGAGCCCTAACTCCTTATACCTCGACCTCGTTGGGGACATTCAAGAAGGAAGCAGACCGCTCTGATACCACTGATTCGGATTTATGCAGGAACACAATAGAATACACATATAACCATAAATACAAAGATGCAGCGGAATTGTCACTTCATTTCATTAATATCAAAGAACTGAAATTTGCTTACAGACAGAATGGAAATAAACTAGCTAGGGCGCTGGTAGCTTATCTCTGAGAAGAGATGTGGCGGCTACAGGCTTCTGAACTCTGTGTTACAATGAGGCTCGAAGGGCTGTATATTATTGAGAAACAATGGAAAGCCCTAAACATCCAAAAACCTAACCCTAGGAGATGAAACGACAGAATATGGGCCCTGTCGGGGTAAATTGGTACATCAATTTCCCGGGGTTGTAACTTTGGTATACTATCTCCGTTTGATGACACACATGATACATTGTTAGAAAGATCTATCCGAGGACTGCAACTGCTGACCGTGAATGTGGATTCCGGAACATAATCATATTTGTTAGAGAACGATGCCCAAAAAACGACGTTTAGGGCCTCAAAACGGCTCCGGAAGTTCAGGACCCAGAGAATGAGCATGCAGGCACCAAAGCGAAGGAGCATGCATTCAACAAAAGGAATGAACTTGTGGGCCAGAGAAGGCATGAACATGCAGACAATGGCAGTGACTTACAAATAGTGATGGGCTCAACTCTGGAATAGCGTAGAGCTTCGCCCACAGAAGCGGATCAGGCATGCTCTAGAGCTTTCTTGGCCATGTGTTATAACCTCGTAGCTGATTGACAGGCTCGCCAAGTGGATCAAGGTAGTTAATTCCTTGCATCCACAGGGTGGCCACCTTATCTCTAGGCTTGAATGCTTGACAGGGCTATTAGCTAGAATGTCATGTGAGCGCCATTGAAGTAGCATCTCGAGGTTCATGGACTTGTGAGCCATGGGAGCCTGGAGGGTACATCATGGAGATTGATTTCACCCACATCTGGGGTGTGTCTATATATATATATATATATATAAGGAGAATATTATATAAAAATTTGCATTGTGGACACAATTACAACAAAAGAAAAGAGGGGCTATTCTAGCTATCTAACTCACACACACAACTCCTTGGAATGCCCAATGGATCAAAAAGCCTCATTTATTTGATATCTAAACCATTATGCCTATATGCATAAATACATGGAAAGACTTGCAAAATTTGACAAATTTAAAACACATTGTTGATTTGAGGTAGCATGGGATGTGCTCTACGTCTCAAATTTTGTGGAGAGGCTTAGACACATGCATTACGGGTAACCCATAAATTGTTTTGGGAAATTCCACCCAAAAACAATTTTATTTGATAAATTAATTAGTTTTAATGAGGATCCTAAGTCTAACTTAGGAAATTAAAATAATTAATGGGTATTAATTTAAACTGTGGTTGAAACTTCTAGAAAAAGCAGATCAAGTCTAAATTTAATCGTAGCTATTGATTGGAGATCTAATCTCGGTCGTTGAAAGTCTCAACGAGAAGACTATAAAGGAAGGCTTGAGGGTCATTTTTAAGATACACCTAAAGGATCAGGTGATCGATTTCTTTAGTGAGCAGTGCTTAGGGAGAAACTTTGATCTAGAGATTATTCACACAATTGAGGGGTAGAGGCAGTTTTGGCAGGAGGATCTTCTTCGGGGCCAAGGATCATTAGCAGAGAGGCAGAGAAAGACGCAGAGGGAGTAGCGCAGTGCCAGAGAGGGTGACGCAACACCCAGAGAGGGTAACGCAGGGCCATGCAGGCCACACGCAGAGGCAGTGCAACATTTCCGAGTTTCAGTCCGAATTCAGTTGGGAAATCGAGATTCTCAGTTGGGAGGGATGGATCGAGTTTCCTGAGAGCTGAAAGATTACGCAGAAGGGGTGATGCAGTCCTTCAGAAGTCCCCACACATGCCTACGTAGCTACTGTGCAAAGGCAACGCAGAGGGTGTTGGGGTTTCGTCATTTCAGCTAGCGGATCAACCGAGACTTGCAGAGTGAGCTAAACTCACTATTTTTTCTCTGTCAGTATTCTCTATAACTGATTTGTCCGGTGAGACAATCAGAGATGTATTCAGATATAATTGTTGCTTAATAATAAAACCCTTAGATTTGTTGCATCGGTTTTCCCGCATTGGGTTTTTCCGGGGACATTTGTCCAAAAATAACGGTGTCCTGTGTGATGTTTTTCTTTTGCTCAGTTTCCTGCTTCCGCATCTAAATTTCACTTTCATTAAGTGAAGTTTGTTCAATAGTTGCTTCAATGTTTTCATAAGAAACCTGCAAAATAACTTGTTAATATAATTTACAAGTAGAAGTAATTAAGTTTGCTGCAATAGGATTCCAGATTTAGGACTTGGAATTTTCACACACATAGTAATTGATAGGAGGTCGGATTACATCTCTAGGACCTTTACATAAATTGATACAAAAATAGAGCATGATCGAGAATTATCAATAGACATTCCCAGTAAATTGAAGAATCTTGGAGATATCTGGGAGGTGGAGTTTCTTTCTTTGTGGTCTTTCCCACCTCTTGTCAAAGAAGGGGAGGGACGTGAGTTTTTCTTTAACACTTCTAAAAAGTATGGTGAGGAGGAGACATTATCACCTTCAACCTATTTTACAGGTGCAATATCACCTTCCTTATTTTTTTCCTTTTTTATGAGTGTGGCTTCTTTTTCTACCCCCGAGTCCTTGTCTTGGGTTTGTTTAAGGATTGTTTGAAAGGCCACTTCCATGGCCTTTGAGAACCTAGTTCTTTATCATTCTTTGCATGTGCACTTCTAACATCTCTATTAATGTGGAGGCCTACTTTATTATGTGGTTTTTCATGGATTCCTTTGATTTTTCGTGCATAGATATATACATCGAAGATCCTTGATGATTCTTGGTGTTTCTACGAGAATGAAATACCTCTTCCTCTTTTGAAGCACTCTCTTCCTCTGTGGCTAAATTTTCTTGAGTTGGAACATCGTCGAGGGGAGGCATGTCATTTTGATCCTCAGATTTCACATGATGGGAGTTGACCAGTTGGATCTTTTGGTCCAACGGATCGAAGACTTCCCCTTCTTTATTTTCTTTATTAATGACATCATATTTGTTCCTTGCCAAACCTTTGTTCTTGCTAGAGGAGAATTCTTCACCTTTGGTTCCAACCCATTTCCTTCCTATGTCCTTTGTGGTTGTATTTTATTAGGAGGAACCCTTTCTTCTTTTTGGTTGTTGCCTTTGTTCTCCTCCTTCATTATTTTTTTAAATTTCTTCCGCTTTTGGGAATCTTCAGGCAAAATGCCCATATTCATGACAGTTCTTATATATAAATGGTAGTTGATCATAATCTACTTCTCGATAATGATTCCAATTATCTAGCTGGAAATTTATTTTCATCGGGAGTCTCTTATCATGATCCAATTCTACACAAATCTTGGCACAAAGTTTCAATACCTTCTTGTGGTTCTACCTAATCGATATAGTGGCCCATAACATTTCCAATGTTCCAAAAGTTGTCCTCATTTCAACAGTGAAGGGGAAAATATGGCATTTTAATCCAAATAGGAATAGCTAATGGAACACCATTTTTTGGGTTGAAATTTGGACTCCATCGATTTAAATACAAACCATGAGCCCCCATAAAATATGGCCCACTTCGAAAAATTAGATCTTGATCTACTTTCTTTTTAAAGAGGAAGGAGAAACCCCCCTCCCATAGAAGGAAATAGAAAGTTTTCCTTCCATCACGTCTCTCCAGTTTTTATCCACCTAGAGATTTAGAGAGTGCGGCGATGTCGTAAGCTTGAAAATTTCTGAATCTAAACCAGAAATCCTATTGTAGAAAAACTGATTTACATTATCTACTTGTGTTTATATTTAACAAGTAATTTTTTTGAATACTTAAGTGAAAATATTAATGTAAATACACTGAAGCCTACACCAATATACAGATCAAGAACTGAAAAATAAATGAAGCAATCACACAAAGGACACACTTATTTTTGGACAATTGTCCCCGGAAAAACCCAAGGTGGGAAAACCGGTGCAACAGATCTGAGGGTTTGTATTATTAAGCAGCGATATTCTGAGTACAACTAGGGTGCCAAAATCCAGCTCACCCAACAGAGAAAATCCTCAGCAAACAGATAAAATAGTGAGTTTTACCTCACACTGCAAGTCCTAGCTGATCCGAATCAGAAATTGGTGAAACCCCAGTTGCCTTTATGCAGTAGATGTGTAGGCCTGCATGGGTCTAGCTGAGGACCACGTCACCCCTTCTCTGCACCGATTTGCCTCTCAAAAAATCGAGTTTCAGCCCTCTCGGCTCAGGAACCCCGATCTTCAATTAAATCTGGACTGTCTCTCGGATGCTCTACGCTGCCCTTGCATGAGTCCTGCGTGGGCCTGCGTCACCCTCTCTGGGGACTGCGTCACCTCTCCTCGTGGCTGTGTTGCTTCCTCTGCTGTCTCTGCTGCCCTTGCTCTGTTATGTACTCTTGGTCCAACGACCAATAACTGTTTCTGCCCCTCGCTGCAACTGAATCACTTAGATCTTATCACTTCGTCCGAGCACTGCTTCGTCAGAAGAATTCGATCTCTAGATTCACTGTGTGTGTTCTCCAACTGACCCTCAAGCCTTCCTTTATACTTTTCCTGTTGAGAAATCAACGACCGTGATCTAATCCTTAATCAATGGTTAAGATTAAATTAGACTTGATCCTCGTCACTTAGAAGCTTCTCACCCACATGTTTAAATTAATTCACTTTAATTATTTTAATTTCTTAAGTTTCAACTTAGGCTCCATTAAAAATAATTAATTTTTTGAATAACTGTCACTCCAGGTGGAATTTCTCCAAACGATTTCTGGGTCTTGGAGATCTCATGTGTTCTAGCCCCTCCACAAAATTTCGAAGCTAGAGCACATTCGATGCTACCCAAAAATCAACACTCCCTCTTAGCCAGGAATGTGCTCTAGCAATACTTCTTTACCAGAAGCATCACCCTGATCCATGACATTGATCCTCTGTGCTGTTGATGCTCGACCTGTTGCCCTTCATCCACTGTGCTGCTGCTATTTGTACTGCTACACATGACTCTGCCACTGTCACTGCTACATCTGTATTGCAGTTTCCTCTCAAAATGCTGCATCATGTTGCCCATAGCACTGCCATTGCTAACTGCTGCACTGCAACTCAGTTGCTGAGAATTAAGCAACTGAAAAACCTCCCAAAACTGACATACTGATCAATCTGAATACTCCTCGATGCTGGAACTATCTCTATTGCTAATCTGCGTAACCCTTTGATGCCACTATGTTGCTGCTGCTCTGCACTGCGCTGCTGCCTCTGCTTTGCGCTGCTTCAGACTTCAGCACTCTAGCTCTGCCACTGTTGCTCCATCATCCCTTGCATCAACTAACACCCGTCATTTTGCTACTGTCATTAAGGGCTCCCGTAGCTGTATGTGATCCAAGAGTTTGGGCATCTCAAGGATCCTGCCCCTCCCATGTAGCTGATCTACAACTCCATATCCCCCCACTTCTTAGGTGCATGATCACTCATGGCGCATCCATCATCATCATCCTCATCAGCTTGAGCTGGAGCAACCTTCGAGTCAGATTCTTCCTTGCCCTTCTTCTTCAGAGGGCAGTGCGTGGCGAAATTTCCTAGTTCCCCACATCTGAAGCATCTGACCTTCGAGAGGTCCTTTTTTTTTCCTTCTCTGTTGCCCTTGCTGTCCCTTAGATGTGAGAGCCATATCTTCCTCTTCCTCCTTCTTGACTTTGATCCCTTTGCTATTGCTTCCCGCCTTGGTCCACTGTCTGAGCTCTTCTTGTCGAAGAGCTGCCCACATCTCTTCCCAGCTTGGAAGAGTTTCCCAGCCCAAAATGCCTTGGACAAAGTTCTCCCAGTCTTCAGTGACTGCATTCAAGGCAGTCCTGACCATAAGTACAACATCTGGTGTAGCCCCTACGGAAGCTAGCTGATCTCGGATCCCTTGCAATCTAATGATGAAGGGGTCGATCTCTTCTCCCCTCTGCATCTGAAATAATATCAGCTGGTTCTCCAGCAACATCTTTCGCTGAACGGAAGATCCCTGGTACATAGTGGTCAAGGCCTCCCACATTTCTCTTGCTGTGTTCTTCTTAGCAATATGTGGAATCACATGATCCTTGACTCCGTCCATGATCATGCGTTTTTCTTTTGCCTGAGCCTCCTTGTACTTCTTGAGAGGATCAGGATCAACTGGAACAAAAATAGTGTTCAAGGCATGATCCTTGATGCGACGTTCATCCAAAACTGCCAGGATCTTGGCCTTCCAGATGACAAAGTTGGATGCTCCATCCAACCTGTCCTGATCCCTCAGTCCATTCACGACCATATTTTCTGAGCTAAGTTTCGAACAAGTCCCTTTCTCCCTCTTCCGCTGCTGCCCCAACAAAACTCGGATCTGGATTTTTTTGGTGATAGAAACCCTCTAAGGAACAAGCTCTCTCTGAACCTCGATTTCCTTCACGGAAACCCTTCTGTCAATAGATGTTGAAACACTCCTCTCTAATCTTGCTTTGTTGCTGCTCAACACTAGATCTAGACTTCTTGGTAAGAAATCTTCTGAGGAATTGCTTCCCTCTACTTTGCTTCTGCCCCACTAGACCCGTTCTGCACCAACAGAAACAACGCCCCACCAACAAATCCAGAAAGAACTGTACTGCACCTCCAGCGACGACAATTCGGAAAATTGAGACTCAACAGCCTCTGCGCTGACCCAACAAGCACTGCGCTGCCTTCGACAGCTACAACGTCACCCTAGCAGGCTGATGTAGGCTTTGCGTGAGCCTTCCCAGGTGACTGCATCACCCTTCCTCTACCTCTCCGGCCTAGAACTGTGTTGTCTCTCGGGACAATTGCTTTCTCGCTGCAGACTTTCTTCTGTCCTTTTGTCGATGGCTTCATTCCTTCTTGATCTGTAATCGCTCTGATACCATGTGAAAATTTCTGAATCTAAACCAGCTACTGCAAAAAAATTGATTTACATTATCTACTTGTGTTTATATTTAACAAGTTATTTTTCTAAATACTTAAATAAAAATATTAATGTAAATACACTGCAGCCTACACCAATATACAGATCAAGAACTGATAAATAAATGAAGCAATCACATAAAGGACACACTTATTTTTGGACAATTGTCTCTGGAAAAACCCAATGTGGGAAAACCGGTGCAGCAGATTTGAGAATTTGTATTATTAAGCAACAGTATTCTGAGTACAACTAGGGTGCCAAAATCTGGCTCACCCAACAGAGAAAATCCTCGACAAACAAATAAAATAGTGAGTTTTACCTCACACTGCAAGTCTCGGCTGATCCAGATCAGAAATTGGTGAAACCCCAGCTGCCTCTGCGCAATAGATGTGTAGGCCTGCGTGGGTCTGGCTGAGGACTGCATCACCCCTTCTCTGTGCTGATTTGCCTCTCAGAAAATCGAGTTTCAGCCCTCCCCACTCAGAAACCCCGATCTTCAGTGAAATTTGGACTGTCTCTCGGATGCTCTGTGCTGCCCCTGTGTGGGCCTGCATCACCCTCTCTGGGGACTGCGTCACCTCTCCTAGTGGTTGCATTGCTTCCTCCGCTGTCTTTGTTGCCCTTGCTTTGTTATGTACTCTTGGTCCTTAGACCAATAACAACTTCTGCCCCTCGCTGCAACTGAATCACTTAGATCTTATCTTCGTTCGAGCACTGCTACGTCAGAAGAATTCGATCTCTAGATTCACTGTGTGTGTTCTCCAACTGACCCTCAAGCCTTTCTTTTATTCTTTTCCTGTCGAGAAATCAACGACTACGATTAAATTAGACTTGATCCTCGTCACTTAGAAGCTTCTCACCCACATGTTTAAATTAATTCACTTTAATTATTTTAATTCCCTAAGTTTTAACTTAGGCTCCATTAAATATAAATAATTATTTGAATAACTTTCACTTCGGGTGGAATTTCTCCAAATTATTTCTGGGTCTTGGAGATCTCATGTGTTCTAGCCCCTCCACAAAATGTCAGAGGTAGAGCACATCCGATGCTACCCAAAAATCAACATAAGCTCAAAAGCTGTCTTATCATGCCTCTCTCCACTAGCCTAAGAGCCATTGCACGAATTTAATTGGTATGAACCATAATGTTCAAGACATCATCTGATTTCTTCACAAATCGGGTCGACTTGGAGCCAACGACTACAAGTGCGTCGAAAGCATTGCTACTGGCATTAGGTGGAGGTGGAGGGTCATGCCCTCTAGAACTTGAAACCATTAGCGAGGTGGCTAGGGCTTCTCTAGTTCTTTCCGTGATTTTTGTATACTCTCACTTTTAAATTTACTCAATATTACTTTAAACTTATCGCTTGATTTCTCTAAATACATCTCATTTCTGTGTCTTCTTTAAAGTAGTAGGAGTACATATTTTCAGCTTAAATTTACTTAATATTGCTTTAAATTTCTTAATTTCTCTAAATACACTTGATTTCCACGTCTTTGTTAAATCAGTTCGAGTCATATTACAATTTTCCGACATAAAATTATTTAATTTTGCTTTTAAGTTTATTACCAAATTTCTTTGAATATGCCTCTTTTTCATCCTCTTGTTTAAAGCAATTCAAGTTGGAGTACATTTTTTCAGAAGAAAATTACATGATTTCTCTAAATACACCTCATTTCCCCGTCTTTGTTAAAGTTTTGTTCATTAATATTTAGTCACATTTTATTATTGTATTGGTTAGTGTTAAGAAAAGACCATATTTTGTTATTGTATTGGTTAGTGTCATGTAAAGAACATAGTTTGTTATTGTATTGGTTATTGTCAAGTAGAGAATGTCTCTACCTAAATAACCTTTTTGAGTGCTCTTGATTGCTTTCAAAATAAACTTTGCCTTTATAGATATTTGGTCCTCCTAAAGGAAACTTCTAGCTCATGCAATGTGCCTTCCTTAACTCATAATGAAGTAAAGTGAAGTGATGCAAAGGCCATGCACCTTATTCATGTAAAATCCATGCACTCTTTTTGAAGTGAAGTGTAGTAAGGTGATCTCATGTATGCCTATGTGTAACTCTCTCGTGCCCCTCCCTTGAAGTCAAATAGAGTAAGGTGAAGTGAATCTAAGTCCTTGTGCTCCCCTCAAATTCATTACACATTCTCTCATTCTCTCTACTGTATTGAAGTGAATTGAAGAGAGAGAAAAACCATGTGCTTCCTCTTTAAGTCCTTCATGTTCCTTGGTTGAAGTGAAGTCAAGTGGATAAGAGCCTCCAACTCAACTACGATGACTAAGTGAATTCCGACAAGCTTCCTTCCTCATGCACCCTTATCTCAATTGAAGACGACTAATATAATGATGACTCTATTAAAGATGAGTCAACACTAGTGAGGTCACCATGTTTGACTCATTTGAAGATGAGTTTAACTCTTCATGTTCCTTGGTTGAAGTGAAGTCAAGTGAACAAGAGTCTCCAACTCAACTAAGATGACTAAGTGAATTCCAACAAGGTTCCTTCCTCATGCACCCTTATCTTAATTTAAAATAACTAATATAATGATGACTCTATTAAAGATGAGTGAATACCTGTGAGGTCACCATGTTTGACTCATTTGAAGATGATTGTACTAGAGATGACTCAACATAAGTGAGGATGAGTGAACTTGAGTCCCAACAAGGCACCCAAGGTGAGATGATGCCCATTGCGACATCATTTCTACATCACTGCCTCATGACATCTTCACCTAGTGCCATTTGTCATCTTCCATGGCAGCCACCTACTATAAATAGACATGCCAAAAATAGTAGTCTCCCTAAAAAATAAAAAAAAGACAAAAAATATTGGGAATTACTAGAACCTTATTAAATATAGCATACCTAAAAATAGGCACTGCTAAAAATAACTATTTCTCATGTGTTGATGAAATTAGGTTCATCAGATACCTTTTTTTGCAAGGAATATGAATATATGCTCGGAATCATCATGTGATCCTGGAAACCCAATTGCTAAAAATAACATTATCTTGCTTGTCACCTAGAAAAAGCTCATTGGAATTGTGAACTTGCAAGGATCTCAAATATGTAATCACCTCTGTCGTGCAAGCCTTTGAACTTTGCCTCCTAAAATTAGGAAGATTGTTAAAAAGAGTAATGTCCTCCAAAATTGATGAAAGTGCCTCCAACTTTAAAATGGGCTTAAATCACCTGAAAATCCTTTATCTGGTCTCCATGGGAATTGTATCTGACCTGCATGAAAGCTGATTTTGAAAGATGATTCTAAACACCAACCCAAGGAAAACTAGTAGGCTCATCCCTCCTGTTGCGATGTGCAAATATGGGGGTTAACAGAGGGGAAACCAAAATTATGGGAAGAAAAGAAATCCCACCTCCCAAACATAAAATGAGGTGGCTTTACTATTTTTTGTTTAATGGTTTGGATTTACATTGATCTTTGGCCCCCAAATTAAGGGAGGTTAGGGGTTCTACTTTCTTGATCCTTGTAATATCCCTTAGGGAAAAATTGCCCTTAGGGTTGAAAAGAGCGTATGACAGGTTTGTATTTTAACTAATATCACAATGTTCCTTCAATTTTGTAAATAAGTAGGCAATATTGAATATAGTGAATAGTGTAACTAGCATTAACAACTCATGTACATGAAACCAATCCAATAATACATTCTGGTTTTAAACCCACAATCCTTCCAAATTCACACTACATATTAGATACACAATAATTGCTAAATTATCAGCAAGCCCTATTGACCTACTACTCTTAGCCTGACCTCGCAACCAACCTTGGAATTCCTGCCTCTTTGCTGCTTTGGTCCAATCAACCAGACCTCTGTTGCCACAATTCATGAAATATGCCTCAGACTCATCCTGCTGCCACAGTTTTGTGCAGTGGTGATGTTATTGCTTTGAATTAGCCTTATGTCGCCTTAAATAGTCTCGCTATCCCAACCAGACAATAGATGGGGAGATCATTGACTTATGATCTATTTGAAGATATGTCACTTCCAGTGGGGGACCTTTCCAGGAAACTCTTAGCTCAGTAGGCCTTTGTTAAGTTTAGGGCATCTAGCTGAAGATTATTGTATGCAAACATTTAGATTTTTCATTATCCATATAATTCCATCATTATTAGCAATATACATAACAATAACGCAGTGTAACAGTAAGGACCAAATATAAGAAAAGCGAAGACAATAAGGACACTAGTATTTAGGTTGGAGACCAGGGCAAAACCCCACAAGGGGGAAAACCCAAACTCAATTCTTCTTATTATTTGATTAATATCAAGAGTTCAACAGAAAGAGATCTGATGAGATGTAATACATGAGGCTGCTTAGGGCCAACAACATATGCTTGCCCAACAAGCTCAATCCATGCTACTATCAGTGTGCTTGCCCAACAAGCTCAATCACTGACACTCCATCCAGATGTTACTGTTATCACTAATGCATCCTCGGTCTAGTTTGTGAAAATTCCGACACTCGGAATCCTACTGCAGCAACTGATTAGATTTCTTCTGTTTGTTATTTCACTGAACAAATTATTTATCGTGTACTATAGTAAATATCGAAATCAATACGCTACAACCCTCAGAAATAAATACTGCGGAAAATAAATACAACGCAGGAAAAACTAGATGCACACACACATAAGTACACAATTATTTTTGGACTAAGTCCCCCAAAAAACCCAACTTGGGAAAACCGGTGCAGCAACTGAGGATTTTAATATTAAGCAGTATAAAATATGAGTACAAATCTTTGGATGCCCAGACTGGCTATCCAATATAGAGAAAAATATGACAAACAATCTAGTGAGAAAATTCTCACTTCCACAGGTGATCCGACACTGACCTTAGCTCTGAAAGCGCTGCTTTGCGCTGCCTCTGTGCAGTGACTGCGTCACCCTACGCAGTTCTGTGTCACACCGCTGGGAGCACTCGTTCCCCTTGCCTCGAACCTTCTACTGTCTAGAAACTGGACCCTCCCGGCCTCAAGAAACTCTCTCTAGCTTCTGCCACTGAATCAACTCTATCTCCCAACAAAATTTTGGATTCCCTCTAAAGCACTGTGCAGCCTTTGTTTGGCCTCACTGCTGCCTCTCTGCTATGCACTCTTCGGATCTGGAAAAATTTACTCCGACAATGCTATCTCTGCCCCTTTCTCACTGCAATGAGCTCACTATCTCTCTCTCCGACAACTCAGCGCTGCTACTTTGGAAAATCGATATGTCAGCAAGTTCGATCTCTCACTCGATATGTTCTCCAAGTGCCCATCGAGTTCCTTCTTATAATCTCTCGTTGAGACATCAACGACCAGGATTATATCTTAATCGATGGCTTAGATTAACTTGGACTCGATCCACGCCTTTATCTAGAAGATTCGCACCCGACTTAATTAATACACTTTAATTAATCACAGTTCCTAAGTTTAGACTTAGGAAATATTATGATTAATTATTTTAATTAAGTCACTTTTGGATGGAATTTCCCCAAATGATTTCTAGGTCATTGAGAATACATGTGTCTTAGCCTCTCTGCAAAATCTCAAGGCTAGAGCACATCCGATGCTACAAAAATAAACATTCCCTCTTAGCGAGGAATGTGCTCTAGTACTACTGCCCTCCTGATAGAAATACTCTGACTCGGTACCACCTCCTGCTGCGATGCTGATGACTGGCCTCACTACCCACCAACTACTGCACAACTCTAATTCTGCGCTGCATCTGTGCTGCTGCTGACCTTGCATACTGCTGCCAACTACTACATCTGCTCTGCAACTCTGTTGCTGCTGTTACTGCAACATCTGCAACTGTCTCTCATCTACTGTTGCTGCAACTGAGAGATGTCCATCATACTGAACCGTGTTCAGTCTGATGCATCTGTCACTCGAGTCTTGACTTCTGCTAGTCTCTGCGCTGTCACTAAAGCCTCTTTGCTGCTGTTGACTTTGCACTGTGCCAATTGCACTGTTGCCAACTTTGCTCTGCGCTGCTCAGTCTTTGATGCTACTAGCTACTGCATCTGTCACTTTGGCACCTAACTGCACCAACTGTCACTGGTCCATCCTGCTACTGCTGCTATGGGCTCCTGTAGCAAGGAATTGATCCAAGAGGTGGACTCATCAAAGATTCTGCCCATTTGTAGCTCTCTAGGGCAACAAAACAGAATCACCCCACCTCATCCTTGGAGGTATGTCAGTGATCATGGCAAACTCTTCCTCCAATCTGGAGGACAACCTGTCGATCTCTGCGAATGCAACTTGCTGATCCTGCCTCTCCTCTTTGTCCCTCTTTCTGAGCGGACATTGGGTATTGTAGTGACCAAGTTCACCACGTCTGAAGCACTTGATCTTCGAAACATCCTTCTTCCTTCTGCATTGCTCCTGCTGCCCCTTTGATGCGAGGGTTGCATTCTCCTCTTCCTTCACTTCCTTTGTCCCACTGCTACTGCTGCCACTGATGGTGTTGTTCACCAAATCTTGTCTCAGCTCCTGCTGCAAATCTGCCCACATCCTATCCCACCTTGGCAATGTTTCTCTTCCCAAAATACTTTGGAAGAACACTTTCCATTCCTCGGAGACAAAATTTAGAGCTATTCGCACCATCTCTGAAGCCTGAGGCGTTGACCCTACAACTGCCAACTGATCTCAGACATCTTGAAGCTTGGTGAGAAAGTGGTCTATGCGCTCCCCCTTCTGCATAAGTGTACATCTCTGCTTTCCCTCCAGGTACATCTTTCACTACTCGGAAGATCCCTGGTACAGCATGGCAAGGGAATTCCCCATCTCTTTGGCCGTTTCCAGGGCCGCTATGTGAGATACCACATGATCCCGAACTCCATCAAGGATCATCCTCTTCGCCTTTGCCATCTCTTTCCTGTATGTCTTATTCTGATCTGGATCCGTGGGGACAACCACCACATTATCGATGTACGCTTTGAGATCGTATTCATCCAGAAGGAAGGAAATCCTTGCCTTCCAGATCACATAGTTAGACGCTCCGTCCAACCGATCCTGATCTCTTAGCTCTGCCTCTTCTCCTCTGCACAACTACTGACTAGCTTTACGCACTCCCTGTTGGAGTGGGTAAATCTGCTCTTGGCTAGTGCTGCTCTGCGTTGAAAATTAGAATTTCTTGGCTAGAAATTCTCTAAGGACAAAATTCCCTCAATGTGTACTCTTCTTCCCTTCTGATGCTATTATGCCAACTACTACTGCAAAATGACTGAGTCCCAACTGAAGATCTGCTCTGTAGGAAAAATGTTGTTGCTGCTCCCTCTGCTTCTGACAATCCTCGATCTGGAAATTTTGTTCTCTGTCCACTCTCAGTGAAACGAATTTACTCAAAAATTGCCTTACTGGCCAATGGATTGCGTAGCCTCTCTGGGGTTTCGAGTAGTTGCCTATGCAATGCTTCGAAGCTCCCTCTTTCTTCTTGCTTCTTCTGTGCTTAGAATCCTACTGCAACAACTGATTAGATTTCTTCTATTTGTTATTTAACTGAACAAATTATTTATCGTGTACTATGGTAAATATTGAAATCAATGCGCTACAACCCTCACAAATAAATACCGCGGAAAATAAATGCAATGCAGGAAATACTAGATGAGAACACACATAAGTACATAATTATTTTTGGACTAAGTCCCCAGAAAAAACCCAGCTTGAGAAAACCGATGCAACAACTGAGGGTTTTAATATTAAGCAATAGCAAATCTGATTACAGATCTTTGGATGCCCAAACTGGCTATCCAATACAGAGAAAAATCTAACAAACAATCTAGTGAGAAAATTCTCACTTCCACAGGTGATCCAACACTGACCTTAGCTTCGAAAAAGCTACTCTGCGTTGCCTCTGCATAGTGACTGCGTCACCGGTGACGCAGTTCTGCATCACACAGCTAGGAGCACTTGTCCCCCTTGCCTCGGATCTTCTGCTATCTAGAAACTGGACCCTCCTGGCCACCGTAAACTCTCTCTAGCTTCTGCCATTGAATCAACTTTGTCTCTCAGCAAAATTTCCAATTCCCTTTGAAGCACTGCGCAGCCTCTACATGGCCTCAGCGCTGCCTCTCTGTGGAACTGCTGCCTCTCTTCTATGCACTCTCCGGATCTGGAAAACTTTCCTTCGACAATGCTATCTCTGCCCCTCTCACTGCAATGAGCTCATTGGTTCTCTCTTCGGCAACTCCAAAAATAGAAGAAAAGAGAGATCAATGCCTTAGAAATCAGCCACTTCGAGGGGGCAACCTCCAATATATTACATAAATGAACAATTCTTGGATGATACAAATGACAAAACCTCCTTTCTATATATAGGAGTCCATGTGGCCACAATGTAATCCTAGTGGGGCCACAATGTAATCCTAGCCGACCTAACAATAATAATGTAAGGGCACAATAATAACAATATGGGGGTTACAGGGGTGCAACAATAACAATAAGGGGGTTACACTAACAACAATAAGGGACTATACTAGTAATATAGGGACTTAACATGCCCCTCTCCTTCAAACAAGTGTTGTCCTCAACGCTTGATTATTTCTTGATGCTTCTGTATAAAATTCTTATCCTCCCATGTGGAAACTTCTGCAGGAAAGTTTTTCCACTTGCTGAGATACTCTGAAATTGATCGTACTTGTCGAGTTCTTGTTTCTGTGACTGCTTCATAACTTCTTTCGATGTGATGTTGATATTCTTGTTGTTTCATTTGATTCTGCACCAAAGTTAGGTTATCCTTTGAGAGTTGGAAAACTTGTTGTTGATGCTCGATGTGATCTTCCACTACTTTATCATCCATATTAGATTTCATTTGATCCTTCAAACCATCTAACTTAGCCTCCATTTTTGCTTTTAAAACATCTATGTCATCTTCGGTTGCTTTTCGTAAGATTGAAATTTGTTGCACTTGGTACCGTAATTTTGATATCTCATACTGCAATTCTTCCTCTTCATGCGTCATAGTATAGATTTCTGAGGGCTTAATGGGTATGGAATTATTTTTTGGAGGCATTATAGAACCCAATACTGATAAAAATTCTTCAATATGCCCTTGGAATCACTTCAAACTGCTTTTTCAAACAAATGTTATGCAATTTTAAAAAACAAATACACACCTTTTTCTTGCTTTTGAGGAGTTCGATATTGAAACTGAATTATCTCTATGATTTCGGATCCTCAATATCTGAAATTTGGTCCTGTAGTAGCCCTCTGAATATTCTTTAAATTTCCACAGGTCTCACCTAATTTGGATTCTTCAAGGAAAAGTTATGCCTAATCTCCCACAATGACCTAATTACGGACTGGTTCAGTAGAGCTAACTTGTACGACTTGCCACGTGTCACTGTTTCCTCCTTCGGCTCTGAAATTGATATGCTGAAAACTACAGTCCATGTACTTGCGGCCACTTTTTACAGAATCCCAATCCGACATTCAGAGAGAGAGTTACGACTTTTTTCCCACGGTCACCTCTTTGAGATGAAATTCAGGAGCCTGAAACAATCCTACCTTCCACAGATCATATCTCACAAAATATTGTGAACCAAGATCTGAAATTTTTATAGGGGGTTCCTCAAGATTTCAGATTTGCTCTGTGAAAATTTCAGCTTCTGAACCCTCGTAGAAAACAAGTTATAGCGAAAATTCCGCGATGACCTGTTTAGGTTAAATTCAGGAGCCTGCAAAATGCCCTAACTTGCATAGATCATATCTCCGAAACTATTGTGAACCAAGATTTGAAATTTTGCCACGATGTTCCTTAGGATTTCTTCTTCGCTCTCTAAAAACTTCAGCCTCTGAACCTTCGTAGAAAAAAATTTATAGCGAAAATTCCACGATGACCTGTTTGGAGTAGCGAAACCCTAGAATCCAAAGCTCTGATACCAAATGTTGTGAAACCAACTCCAAAATAGAAGAAAAGAGAGATCAACGCCTTAGAAATCAGCCACTTCGAGGGGGCAACCTTCAATACATTACATAAATGAACAATTCTTGGATGATACAAATGACAAAACCTCCTTTCTATATATAGGAGTCCATGGGGCCACAATGTAATCCTAGTGGAGCCACAATGTAATCCTAGCCGACCTAACAATAATAATGTAAGGGCACAATAATAACAATATGGGGGTTACAGGGGTACAACAATAACAATAAGGAGGTTACACTAACAACAATAAGGGACTATACTAGTAATATAGGGACTTAACCGACTGCGTCACCCTATGCAGTTCTGCATCACACAACTAGGAGCATTCGTCCCCCTTGCCTCGGATCTTCTGCTGTCTAGAAACTGGACCCTCCTGGCCTCCATAAACTCTCTCTGGTTTCTGCCATTGAATCAACTTTGTCTCAACAAAATTTCCGATTCCCTTTGAAGCACTGCGCAGCCTCTACGTGGCCTCAGCGTTGCCTCTCTGTGGAACTGCTGCCTCTCTTCTATGCACTCTCCAGATTTGGAAAAATTTCCTCCGACAATGCTATCTTTGCCCCTCTCACTGCAATGAGCTCATTGGTTCTCTCTTCAGCAACTCAATGCTGTTACTCTGAAAATCGATCTGCCAACAAGTGCGATCTTTAACTCGATATGTTCTCCAACTGCCCATCGAGTTCCTTCTTATAATCTCTCGTTGAGACATCAACAACTAGGATTAGATCTTAATCGATGGCTCAGATTAACTTGGACTCGATCCACGCCTTTTCTAGAAGATTCGCACCCGACTTAATTAATACTCTTTAATGAATCATATTTCCTAAGTTTAGACTTGGGAAATGTTAAAAATTGATTGATTATTTTAATTAAGTCACTTCTGGATGGAATTTCCCCAAACGATTTCTGGGTCTTGGAGAATACATGTGTCTTAGCCTCTCTGCAAAATCTCAAGGTAATATGCTACAAAAATTAACACTCCCTCTTAGCGAGGAATGTGCTCTAGTACTGCTGCCCTCTTGATAGAAATACTCTGACGCTGTACCACCTCCAACTACGCTGTTGATGTCTGGCCTCATTGCCCACCAACTACTGTGCAACTATGATTCTGCACTGCATTTGTGCTGCTGCTGACCCTGCATACTGTTGCCAACTAATGAAACTCTGTTGCTGCTACTACTACAACATCTGCAACTGTCTCTCATATGTTGCCGCTGCAACTGAGAGATGTCCATCTTGCTGAACCAACTTTGTTCAGTCTGATGTCACCCGAGTCTTGGTTGTTGCTAGTCTCTGCGCTGTGCCAACTGCAATGCTGCCAACTCTTCTCTGCGCTGCTCAGTCTCTGACTCTACTAGCTATTGCATCTGTTACTCTGGCACCTAACTGCACTAACTGTCACTGGTCCATTCCGCTACTGCTACTATGGGCTCCCGTAGAAAGGAATTGATCCAAGAGGTGGACTCCTCAAGGATCCTGCCCATCTGTAGCTCTCTGGGCTACAAAACCAAATCACCCCACCTCACCCCTGGAGGTATGTTGGTGATCATGGCAAAATATTCCTCCAATCTGGAGGACAACCTCTCGATCTTTGTGGATGCAACCTGCTAATCCTGCCTCTCCTCTTTGCCCCTATTTCTGAGCAGACACTGGGTATTGTAGTGACCAAGTTCACCACATTTGAAGCACTTGATTTTCAGAACGTCGTTCTTTCTTGTGCTTTGCTCCTATTGCCCCTTTGATGCGAGGGCTGCATTCTACTCTCTTCACTTCCTTCGTCCTACTGCTATTGCTGCCACTGATGGTGTTGTTCACCAGATCTCGTCTCAGCTCCTCCTGTTGCAAATCTGCCCACATCCTATCCCACCTTGGCAATGTTTCTCCGCTTAAAATACTTTGGATGAACACTTGCCATTTCTCAGAGACAATTTAGAGCTATTCACACCATCTTTGAAGCCTGAGGCGCTGACCCTACAATTGCTAACTGATCTCGGACATCCTCAAGCCTAGTGAGAAAGTGTTCTATGTGCTCCCCCTTCTGCATACGTGTACATCTCAACTTTTCCTCCAGGTACATCTTCCACTGCTCGGAAGATCCCTGGTACAACTTGGCAAGGGAGTCCCACATCTCTTTGGTCGTTTCCAGGGCTGCTATGTGAGATACCACATGATCTCGAACTCCATCAAGGATCAACCTCTTCGCCTTTGCCATCTCTTTTCTGTATGTCTTATTCTGATCTGGATTCGTGGGGACAACCACCATATTATTGATGTATGCTTTGAGATCGTATTCATTCAGAAGGAAGGAAATCCTTGCCTTCTAGATCACATAGTTAGACGCTTCGCCCAACCAATCTTGATCTTTTAGCCCTACTGATGCCATCTCTCTAAACAAAACTTGAACTCTTCTTCTTCTCCTCTGTGCAGCTGTTGACTGGCTTTACGCACTCACTGCTGGAGTTGGTGAATATGCTCTTGGCCACTACTGCTCTGCGTGGAAAATTAGAATTTCCTGGCTAGAAATTCTCTGAGGACAAAATTCCCTGAGTGTGTGTAATATCCCCAAAGGGAAATAACCGGTAATACACAGAAATATGCCAAACAGATATAGAAAATACAATGCTGGAACCAGATCATGGAACAAGTACACATAGAATGCCAGAAAACTGAGCCATTTTATTAATCTGAAAGTACATAGAGAGGAGTAATAAGAAACTGTAATGAGTGCACTTATCCTTGCCTCAGGCAAGTGGAGACCCTCTCGTGACAAACAATGGCTGCAAATAAGGACAGCGTCCTAGCTGGCTGGAAACTGCTCTGAAGACTGAAGCTGGAATGCACTGGAACTACGAGCTGAAGACTAAAAGATAGCTGATATCAATCCTCCAAACCCTCACCAATGAAAACGCTGTCCCTGCTAGTGACAGCGCAGAAACAGATGGAGTGCTAGTCACAAGAACCACCAGATGAGTGGATCAGCTCCTGAATGCTGGAAAACGCTGTCAAGCCCCTCTCACACAATCCTGCTCACCAGATCAGCGTCCTCCCTGATGGATCTGCGTCCTGTATGCTCAGATCTACTGGATCTGAAGCCTCCAATCCAGATCTGCGTCCTATTCCTCCAGATCTGCGTCCTCCTAGATCAAATCTGCTGTTATCCCTTCAGATCTATGCTGGATCTGACAATATCTCTTCAGATCTGCAACCTCCAAGGCTGGATCTGATGTTATCTCTTCAGATCTAGGCTGGATCTGCCAATATTTCCTCAGATCTGCAATCTCCCAAGCTGGATCTAATGCTATATCTCCAGATCTGCACCCTACAGAACTAGATCTGCAAATCCCCTTTCAGATCTGTAATCTCCAAGTCTGGATCTATCAATGTGCCTTCAGATCTGCGTTCTTCTGTCTCCTAGAACAACGTCTTCTCTCTAAGCCTGATCTGCTTGCTTTCTCCTCCTGGAACAGCGTCCCTCCTTCTCAGATCTGAACTGCGTCCTTCCTGGAACAACGTCCTCACTCTAAGGCTGATCTGCGTCCTCTTTCCCCTTGGAACAACGTCCCTCCTTTTCAGATCTGCGCAGCCTGCGTTAGCGTTCTTTCTCTCCAAACTCGCACTCCCGAAATCGTCGTCGTTTGCCATCGAAATCGAAAGGTGTTACTCGTAAAAATAACCTTACAAGGCAGCACCGAAGTCCCCCGGTTATGCAGACACTGTAATGAACTCTTACTTCTGGCAAAATTAAGTCCCCCGAGGCTAAGGGCGAGATCTCCGACCGGAGACACTCGGTTGCACTAAACAGTGCTGCAGACCGACTAAACAACCGGCGTGCTGAAGCAGACAGAAGTCTAGCTCTCAATATCAATATCAAATCATGCATCTCCCAAATGAGGTGAGAACCCCACCTTTTATAATGCTAAACTCCCTCCAAAACCTTAACTGCATCCTCACTCTCCTTGGCCTGCGCAGTTAACCTTGGGTCAGCCTGATGCCTCCCCATCATACTCATGTGGACCCCCAAGGCCCCCTCTCTAAGTTATAACGTCAATCAACTAGGAAAAGAACACTTTATTTATAAAGTGAGGTGACTAAAGTGAGGTGACCCCTCTTATTTCTCACTTTATTTATTACTTCTAGTTAAAGCGGCAAAATTAAACAAAAATGAAATATTCCAATTAGCAAAGCTAATTGGGAATATTACAGTGTGTGCTCTTCTTCCCTTTTGACGCTATTCCAACAGCTACTGTTGCAAAATGACTGTGTCCTAGTTGAAGATCTCCTTTGCAAGAAAAATGTTGTTGTTGCTCCCTCTGCCTCTGACAATCCTTGATCTGGAAATTTTGTTCTCTGTTGACTCTCAGAGAGACAAATTTCCTGAAAAACTTCCCTGCTAGCCAATGGATTGCGCAACCTCTCTGGGGTTTTGAGCAACGGCCTACGCAGTGCTTTGAAGCTCCCTCTTTCCTCCTGCAACTGAGCTCTTTCTGCTTCTTCTGCGCTCGAAATCCTACTGCAGCAACTGATTAGATTTCTTCTATTTGTTTTTTAACTGAACAAATTATTTATCGTGTACTGCGATAAATATCGAAATCAATATGCTACAACCCTCACAAATGAATAACGTGGAAAATAAATACAACACAGGAAAAGCTAGATTCACACACACATAAGTACACAATTATTTTTGGACTAAGTCCCCGGAAAAACCCAACTTGGGAAAACCGGTTCAACAACTTAGGGTTTTAATATTAAGCAGTAGCAAATCTGAGTACAAATCTTTGGATGCTCAGACTGGCTATCCAATACAGAGAAAAATTTGACAAACAATCTAGTGAGAAAATTCTCACTTCCACAGGTGATCTGACAGTGACCTTAGCTCTAAAAGAGCTGCTTTGCATTGTCTCTGCGCAGTGATTGTGTCACCCTACTCAGTTCTGCGTCACACAGCTGGGAGCACTCATTCTCCTTTCCTCAGATCTTTTGTTGTCTGGAAACTTGACCCTCCTGGCCTCCAGAGACTCTCTTTCGCTTCTGCCATTGAATTAGCTCTATCTCTTAGCAAAATTTCGGATTCCCTCTGAAGCACTGCGCAACCTCTGCGTGGCCTAAGTGCTGCCTCTCTGTGGAACTGCTACCTCTCTGCTATGTGTGAGAATTCTATTGCAGTAGATTGGTTTGTTTTCTCCTACTTGATTTAATTTATACAAGTTATTTTTATAAATTAGATTAAGAAAATATCGAAAATAAACACAGCTACAGCCAACACATGGAGATCATTTACTGAATAATTCACTCATGCAACAAAGTGACACATGGATTTTTGGACATAAGTCCCCTGAAAAACCCAAAGCGTGAAAACCGGTTCAGCAGATATGAGGGTTTTATTATTAAGTAGTTATGAGTACAACAAATCTGGGTTTCAACCTTGGAAACCCGACAAAGAATAAAAGATATCAAATTTGCAGCTAACCTGAAGATCTAGTGCCAAATATCTGACTAATCAACACCCTCAAATGGGATTTACAAGACTCAGCCTGGATCTGACCCTAGAAACCCTCAGCGCTGCTTCTGAAGCCCTAGCGTTGCCCTGGAAGGACTGCGTCAACCTCTGCGTGGCTCTAGGAGGGCCTGCGTCACCCTAGGAGGGTCTACGCTGCCCCTGCGTTGCCTCTTCTTGGCCAGCGTCAGCCCAACGTGGCCCTAGCTGCCTCTGCGCTGTCCCTGCTACTCTGCGTGGCTCTAAAGCCTCTCTGCGTTGTCCTTGAGCTACTCCTCTTGCCTCTTGCTGTCTCTTGGCCCCGGAATCAGAACATTCCCTTGGCCAATACTACCCCTCACTGCAGGAAATTCCACTGGAAATTCTTAGCAAACCCGCCCTAGAATTCCAAATCTATTCTTCAGTTCTACAGAAATTGTGTGTCCTCAACTGATCCCCAAGCCTTTCTCTTATACTTTTTCGTTGAACCCTTCAACAGCCGAGATTAAATCAACCATCAACGACTGAGATTAAAAGATTGCTTGATCCATGTGATTTAAGACAATTTTAGTACATGTGTTAATTAATTCACTTTAATTATTTTATTTTCCTAAGTTAGACTTAGGAAATCCATTAAAAATAATTAATTATTTGAATAACTTGAACACAACTTGAAATTTCTCAAATCCATTTCTGGGTCTTATAGATCAAGTGTACTCTAGTCCCTCCACAAAATTTGGGACCTAGAGCACAACTGATGCTACTCCAAATACACATAATCTCAACACTCCGTCTTAGCATCATAAGTGTGCTCTAGCAATACATCACACCATGTATTACAAGATCTTGAGTACTTGGTTTGTGTTGTTGATGCTTGGCTTGCTACCCTCCATCTATTGCACTGCTGCTCTTTGTACTGTTGCCCATGCCGCTAGCACTGACACTGCTACATCTGTACTGCAGCTCCCTCTCAATTTGCTGCATTATGCTGCCCATAGCATTGCCACTGCTAACTGCTGCACTACAACTTAGTTGCTGAGAAGTAAGCAACTGAAAGACCCTGCCCAACTGTTTGACAAATAAGTCAAGTTTCCCTCCACCACTGAAGCTCCCTGGATGCTGAATCATGCTGTCCCCTTGGAGACACTGTCATGCTGCAACACTGCACTGTGTGAGCCCAACTTCTCTGCGCTGCTGAAGTCCCATCAGCCTCTCTGCACTGCTGCCTCTGCATCACACTGCTCCCTCTTAAGCTCTACAAATCCCTCTTGCTCTTTAATGTGGTCATCTGCAACCATCTCTCGACTCATCTCGCTACCGTCTTAAGGCTCCCGTAGCTCGTATGTGATCCAAGAGTAGGGCTGACTCAAGGATCCCGCCATCTGTCTATGGATACTCTATATATCCATGTCACCCCACCTCTTCTCTCGAGGTGCATGAGCACTCATGGCTGCATCATCATCAGAGCCATCTTCATTTGTTGCTGCAACTTTGGAATCATAAGCTCCTTTTTCCTTCTTCTTAGGACAACTGCTGGCGAAATGACCAAGATCACCACAGTTAAAGCACCAGACCTTGGAGAGGTCTTTCTTCTTCTTCCCTTGCTTCTTTTCCCTTGATGCAAGGGCTGCATCCTCCTCCTCTTCTTTCTTTACTTTGTTTGATCCGCTTCCTCCACTAAAAGACTTCTTGGTGATCCTCCTGATCTCCTCTTGGCGGAGAATAGCCCACATATTTGCCCAAGATGGTAACGCTGCCCTTCCCAGAATGCTCTGGACAAACATTTCCCATTCTTCAGAGACAACATTCAGGGCTGTCCTCACTAGGAGCCCTTCGTTTGGAGTAACCCCCATGCCAATCAGCTGGTCACGGATAACTTGGAGTCTGAAGAGAAATGGATCTATCTATTCGCCCTTCATCATTTGGAACATCCGCATCTGATTCTCAAGAAGCATTCTTCTTTGCACAGAGCCTCCTTGGTACATCACTTCCAAAACCTTCCACATATCATTTGCTGTATTCTTACCAGCAATATGCCGAATCACGTGGTCCTTGACTCTATCTTATGATTAACCGCTTTGTCCGTGCTTGATTTTCTTCATACTTTTTGAGTGGATCTGCATCAGTTGGTACAACATGTGTCTGCTCTGCATGATCTTTGAGACCATACTCATTCAGAATTGAGAGGATTCTGGCCTTCCATATGGCATAGTTGGACATGCCATCCAATCTGTCTTGATCCCCCAGTCCATATTGAGCCATCTTTGCTCAGATCTGAATAAACTAACTCCCCTCCTGGAAGTCTTCCGCCAAATTTCAAACAGACAATATTTTCCAATCCTCCTGATCGAATCTCAGATCTGTTTGGCTCATGCTGAATAACTGTCTTCCTCCCGCCTTTGTTGCCTTAGCTAAGCACAATTCTGCACCTGCAGAATCTCTACCCCACTAGAACAACTGAAGATCTGAAGCACTGCTTCCAGAACCTGGCTGAATTTTTCTGCAACAAGAGAAGTGACTGGACATCGTACTCTTGGCTGGCCCAGCGCAGTCCCAGCGTGGCTTAGAAGTGGACTACGTAACCCCAGACTAGGTGACGCAGACCTTACGCTGCCTTGGGAAGGGTCTACGTAAGCCTAGAGGCCTTCTGTAGCTTCAACGTTGTCTTCTGGATCTGCTTTCTCTTGCTGTCAAGATGCCCTTTCCGGATTTGCTGCTTCTTCTGCCACCCTGCAGAAAAAATAATTCTTCAGCTGATTGTTGGAGATTCAGCTTGATATTTTATCGCTCTGATACCATGTGAGAATTCTACTACAGTGTATTGGTTTATTTTCTCCTACTTGATTTAATTTATACAAGTTATTTTCAGAAATTAGATTCAGAAAATACCGAAAATAAACACAACTACAGCCTACACATGCAGATCATTTACTGAAGAATTCACTCATGCAACAAAGTGACACATGGATTTTTGGACATAAGTCCTCGGAAAAACCCAAAGCAGGAAAACCGGTTCAGCAGATATGAGGGTTTTATTATTAAGTAGTTCTGAGTACAGCAAATCTGGGTTCCAACCTTGGAAAACCCGACAGAGAATAAAAGATATCGAATCTGCAGCTAACCTGAAGATCTAGTGCCAAATATTTGACTGATTTAGACCCTCAAATGGGATTTACAGGACTCAGCCCGGATCTGACCCTAGAAACCCTCAGCACTGCTTCTGAAGCCCTAGCATTGCCTGAAGCCCTAGATTCTGCAGAGAGTGATAGATAAGTACCGTATTTCTATGAAGAAGGAGAGTGATGAGTGTCTGATAGATGTACTTCTACATTTAGCAAATAATGCCGAAGATTTCTGCAACGTCGATACCACTGTCAAAAGCACCATTATGAGCATGTTACTTGGAGCAGTCGATACGACAGGCAACACAACGGAATGGGCAATTTCATCGCTGTTGCAACGCCCGGAAGTATTGAAAAGGGCACAGGAAGAGCTAGATGTCGTAGTTGGAAGAGAGCGCGTGTTAGAGGAATCAGATCTCCCCGACTTGAAATATTTGGAGGTGATCGTGAAAGAAACTCTTTGACTTTATCTCGCAGGGCCTCTGCTCCTTCCTCACATGGCGAAGGAGGCGTGCATAGTTGGAGGGTATCATGTACCAGCGAACACACAACTTTACGTAAACGTGTGTGGAATTCACAGAGACCCCGCTGAGTGGGAACGCCCCCTGGAATTCGAGCCGGAAAGGTTTATGAATTCTTGTGGCCCAGACGTAAGTGGGCATGATTTCCAATATATGCTATTTGGGTACGGGAGGAGAGCCTGCCAGGGCGCGCTTATGGCGATGCGAATGCTCAAGTTCACCATGGGCAAAATGTTGCACAGTTTCAATTGGAGCATTCCACCCGATGTTGAAGGAATAGATATAAGTGAAGGCCATGCCGTTTCGCTATCGAAAGAGACTCCATTAAAGGCCGCAATTAAGCTACGCCTCCCTTTGGTGATTCGTTACATATAACACAGTTATATCATAAATAAATTTATTAATTAATTAATTTAAATAAATAAATAAATGTCCATTCCAATATAATACTATTGAAGACTTACATATGCCTAAATAACATGGGGAAGTGAAAGAATTGTTAGCAATTAAAGTGCAGAATTTTATTATCGATAAAACTTTGAGGACAAAGTTTCTGAAGGAAGAGGCAACGTTATGAATATAATTCATTGATATATTATAGGTTGGGAGTATCATATTAAATGCTGGGCAAAACATTAAAAGTTTGGTTCAAATACATATAATAAAGTTATATTATATATTAATTTAATTAATTAAATAATTTTAATTAAAAAAATAAAAAAATAAAAAAAAATAAAAAAAATTTGTGACCCATTACACTTAATAAAAAAAAATGACGAAAGCAAATGAGGAAACAATGCGTGATTGAACTGAAGAAAAGTGTCAACTATAAGCTTTGAGGACAAAGCTTTTGAAGGAAGAGGCAATGTTATGAATATAATTCATAACAAATAGAATAAATATAGTTATTAATAGTCAAATAAGGATTATGTAAGTAGTCATTAAGTTAGTGAAAGGGCATGTCTAAAAGACATGCCCATTCATGAAAGGCCACCTGCGTAGGTATATAAGCAGGGCCTCATTGTAATATTTTATCATCATCTCTTATACATTTTATATATAATATATTATTATTACAATACCTCTTGTGTATTTCACAATTAAGTCAACAAGCCTACAACTTTGTTGCTCCAAAACTCTTCATATTATAACAACTGATTACATACCTTGGTCTTCTCGGGTAGGATGGATATCAGAATAGAGGTTCAAACTTCTTCAACAAAGATTCGAGAACGAGCGTTCAATAGAGATACAAACTGCCCTTTATAATAGACCAACAAAGATCCATATTGTTGTTCCAAACTAATGCCTTAAGATTGTTCCAAATCATACCTTCGAACTTTGCCATAGATATCCGACCTGAGCTTGGATAGATCCGAACTAAAGTGAGTCTTTAAGAGATCCAAGCCATGCCTCTTAGTTGTGCCATGCCTCCAAAGATATTTGAAATGACTCACAGGAAATCCAAACTATCTCACAAGAAATCCGAATTGTGCCTCATTCACCATGCCTTTGAACTGTGCTATAGAAGAGCCTCTGAACTATGCCAAGAATTCTTTTACAAATTCATATGTAATAACCCCGAATTGCCTCAGAGATAATCCCTTTTACTAACCACAAAAACCATAAGAAGACCGAGCTTGTTGTCCTCCAATAGGTGTATTGTCAAAATTTCTGAATGTTACTTATGCAGAAGTCTACTGTTAGATCTGGTTATGCTTCTCCTACTTAATTAAGTTATTAATGCTGAAAACTTCAGATTAACATCGAAGCAAACACATAACAGACTTTCACCGATTCAGATCTAAAACAGAAAAGTACATGCACACATAGACAAAGTGACACAAGGATTTTCTGGACAATAGTCCCCGGAAAAACCCAACGCGGGAAAAACGGTCTTCTGGCTGCTAGAGGGTTTTATTAAGAGTTTTCTGAATATAGCAAATCTGGGTTCCAGATCTAGAAAACCCGACAGAGAAAATATAGATTTGCAGCTAACCTGCTGTTTTGAAGCCAAAATATTGACTGATCCACACCCTCAAACGGGATTTACAGGACTTAGCGAGACCTTGGCCCTAGAAACCATAGCGCTGCCCCTGAAGCCCCTACGTCAGCCTCTGCAGCCTCTTCGTCCCTCTGCGCTAGCCTGGAGAGGGTTGCGTAACCCCATAATGGGTGACCCAAACCCTACGCTGCCCTTGAGGGACTCTGCGTAACCCCTGAGGGTCTCCTGCTGCCCAATGCTGCCCCGAGAGAGACTGCGTAGCACCTGCGTAGCTTTTGTAGAAATTTAATACAAAATACATGTATTGCCTGGATTTTCCTGATCTAACAATATGCTACTGTTAAATGCAGAATCACTTCTACTTATCTTTGCGGAAGTTTAAAACACAATCGCCAATCACAATATCATGAAGAAAGATCAATTACACCTAACACAGATAATTTATCCGAGGAAAGCTTATAGCTAAAAGCCCCACTATCTTCTATTATGTATTATATCATGGATCATGAAACAATTACATACAAAGCTCCAATCCAAGAGCTCTCAGTACATGAGCAAATTGTCTCACACTGTCATACAAAAATTGGCAAGTTCCTTAGCCAATTTACTGTCTCCAGACAGCCTGGCTCCATTGCACAATCCCTGATGGTAAAGAACCCTGAATGAATGATTACTTGCCTGCCTTGAATGCACAATCCTCATAGGCATATCCAATGTGTGTGTGGTTGCATGTGTGCAACCGGATAATGTCACAACTGATAGTTTACTTCCCTTTCACCTAGAACTCAACTGGGTCTGACGTGCATGCAGCTAATAATAGTAAAAACATCAGTTGCACGTGAGATCACTGATTATGAATTAATTAATAATTAATTCACTTGATCTCTCACTAGTGTATCTTCAGTTACAACTAGCACAACTGACTTTAACTCACTTAACTGAGTTAAATTGATTTACAATTTGCACAAACCATGCACCACTGCACTTCCAACTCTGTTACAACTAGAATCACTCTGTTACAACTCAAATCAACCTGCATGTTCCACCAACCAACCTCTTAACTCGAAATTCACTTAGCTAACTGATTTGTCACTTAGTTAACTATTTTCAAGTCCACATTGAGAATATATTACAATTTATTGTCCATCTATATTAAGGGATAATAAATATAGACATGCATCTATAAATAGACATGCATTCTATAAATAGATTATGCACATACATCTATAAATAGACATACACCCAAAAATAGCCTGTGTGGGCCCCAACTAGTGTAGGTGCTTAATTTTCACTAGGATCAAGGATGTTGTTTCCGGATGCCAATTTCACTGTTTCTTGTTGCAAACTTCAACACTCCCTCTCAACAAGAAAGGAATGTCCTTGCATGCGCCATGCAACTCCATGCATGCAACACTTCTCTAGTGTTTCTCGCACATGCAACTCTTGCATGCAACACTTCGCTAGTGTTTATCACACATGCAACACTTCTGAAATTGAATAGCCTCCAAACAACTGAATCAATATAATGCATCTATCATCAAAGTCTTCTGACTTCTGCTTAGCTACTGCACATGTCTTTAGGAACCACTGTGCTGCTGACACCTGCATCCATGCACTCTGCACTTGCTGCCAACTCTGATCTGCACTCCAGTATCTGACACTGTCACTATGATTTCATGTCTGTTGAGATTTTGTGTATTTGGGGTAGCATCAGTTGTGCTCTAGCTCCCAAATTTTGTGGAGGGACTAGAGTACACTTGATCTACAAGACCCAGAAAAGGATTTGGGAAATTTCATCTGGTTTAGGAGATATTAAAATAATTAATTATTTTAATGTATTTCCTAAGTTAAAACTTAGGGAACTTAAATAATTAAAGTGAATTTAATTAAACATGTGATGAAATTGTTTTAAGTCACACGGATCAAGCTTTCTTTTAATTTTAGCCATTGATTCAAGATCTGATCATGGTTGTTGGTTTCCTAACAAGAAAAGTATAAAGGAAAGGCTTGGGGTCATTTGTAAAGACACATAGAGGTAGAACACTAAAGCTAAGATGAGATTCTAGGGCGGGTTTGCTAAGAAATCTCAGAAATGTTTCAGCTGTAGAGAGGGGAATTTAGGCCAAGGGGATGATTTGATCCCAGGGTCTAGAATCAACAAGAGGCAGAGATCAACTCAGAGAGGCAGTGTAGAGAACCAGGAGGGCATCAACAGAAGGGCAACAACTTGTGCTATGCAGTCCCTCCAGGACAATGTAATTGCTGCAAGAAACCCTCAGGGGTTATGCAGAGACCCTAAGGGGTAGCATAATGTGAAAAATCCTAGATCTGGATTCCTACTGCAACAAATCTGAATTACTTGTCATATTATTTGATAATTATTTCATTACATTGAAATACCGAAGTAATTACTGAAGCAGTCTACACAAATAATGCTACTAGTTTATGCACTAGCTCTCTGAAAATACTGGGCTGTTGCTGCTCTGCATTGTGTGAGCACTTCTCTGCACTGCGCTGTTGCTGCTCTGCATTGCGTGAGCACTTCTCTGCACTGCGCTGCTGCTGCTGCTGCTGCCTCTCTGTGCTGATCAGACTCTAGTACGGCTAGCCACTGCACTGTCTTCTCATCTTCTGCTGCAACTGTCCAACCTGCTATTGTCTTTAGGCTGTCGTAGCTCACATGTGATCTAAGAGTTCGGAAATACTCAAGGATCCCGCCTTCTTGTAGATTCTGGATCTAAAAACCCAAGTCAACCCACTTCTCTCCTTTCGGAATATGAGCTAAGATGGCACAATATTTTTCTGCCTCAATCTTGGCAGCTCCTACATGTGGATCTTCCTTCTCCTCTTTATCCTTTTTCTTAAGAGGACATTGTGTGGCATAATGCCCCATTTCCCCACACTGGAAGCACTTGATCTTGGATAGATCTTTCTTCTTCTGCTTCTGTTGCCCTTGTGATGCAAGGGTAGTGTTATCTTCTTCCTCCTTCTTGACCTTTGAACTGCTACTGCCATCCTTCAAGTGGATTTTTAGGAGATCTCTCCTCAACTCCTCCTGCTGTAATGCTGCCCACATTGCTTCCCATCCTGGAAGCCTTTCTCTGCCCAATATACTTTGGACAAAGACTTGATAATCCTCTGAAATAGAGTTAAGTGTGAGCCTTACTAGCTCTGAGTCTCTAGGAGTAGATCCTACTGCAGACAGTTGATTTCGGTTTTCCTGGATTCGAGACAAGAATGCATCAAAACGCTCTCCCTTCTTCATCCTGATATTCTGCATCTTCTCTTCAAGGTACATCTTCCGCTGTTCAGAAGATCCTTGGTACAGCTTTTCCAGCCCTACCCACATTTCTCTAGCAGTGGTTTTGGCTGCTATATGAGGTACGATATGATCCTTCACGCGATCTAGGATCAATCGCTTGGCTGTAGCCATATTCTTCTTGAACTGCCTCAGGTGTGCTGCATCAAGAGGTTCTGTAACTGCGCTATCTATGAAGGCTTTCAGATTGTGCTCATCAAGGAGAAATTCTATCCTTGATTTCCAGATAACGTAGTTGGAGGCACCCTCCAATCTATCTTGGTCATGCAATTCGTTGCTGGCTATCTCCTCAACTGTCGATACCTTGCTCTAACCCTCTGTTCAGCTTGACTTACGCACTCCTTGTGGAGTAAGTGTTAATCCAAGTTGTCATTGATGGCAACAGGTTGATGAAGGAGAAGCCAGACTATGACCCTATGATTGATAAGCCTAACAATGAAGATGACCTTGGAGGCAGAATTTCACTTTCTGCACATAAATATTCAAGGACAGTTATAAAGAAAAATAAATTTTGCTACCTTGGAGGCAGATTTTCACTATGACACCTACACTACCTTTTAGAGCATAATTTTAGCTTTCTAACGAGCTCTCTCTTGGCCGGAAACTCCAAGCGGTTGATGAGATATGAATTTTTAAATCAAGAAAAATTAACTTTAGCAGTGAGCCGACCTATCCTTGTCCTTCATGTCGGCCTACCTCCAAAAAGATGTGTCCGTTCATTTTAAAGTCAAAATCGTATAAATACAACATCAAACCTTCATTTCTAGACATTAATTTTGGTCAAGCAATTCAGAGTTAATACAGAAGAGATTGCAGAGATATGAAAAGTTCACAACTCGTGAACATAGAAGCATCGAGGAGGATTTGTTTCAAGAAATATTTGTTTGGGTTAAAATCTGAATCGATCATCTATACAGCTCGGACTTGTAGCTGTCTCAGACCTGTGATAAGTCAGTTAGCTCGGATTGGAGGACAGTTAGGACAGTCAGCTTGGAATGGAGATCAGTTAGCTCGGATTGGAGGACAGTTAGGACAGTCAGCTCAAATGACTTGTCTCGGACCTGTGGCATCAACAGTTTGGATCTTCTACACCTGCGGTCATACAATAGTGCCTTGGATTGGTGCCAAGGTTGGAGCTTGGTTGCAGCCTAGGTTGGAGCTCGGACTTGTGGTGTATTGCCTCGGACACCTGTGGTATATTATCACGTGCCTATGGAGTATTGCCTCAGAATTGTTTACCTTTCACCTGTCTCTTTGAAGCTTAGACTTTAGAAGAACTGTCACCTATTATAATTCGGATTTGTGACTTGGCTTGAACCTGTGACAGTGTTTATAAAGCTCAGACCTGTGGTGACTTATAACCTCTGGACAGTAAAGAACTTATGAAGAATTGAAGGCTTGAACAATGATGAGTTGGAGACATGAAATATTAAATAATCTATGATTTTTGAATAGTGAAGTGGAAATTTTTTGGACAGTGAAGACAACAGTACTGATGGATTAATTGAAGGCCAGTGAGGAAGACGAGTGGACAGTGAAGTCAGTGAAGAATTTTGGAAGAAATAATATAGTGATGAATATGTCAAGAACATTCAAGTAAGCACTATTCACATTCTCTATTAAACCAAGCAAAGAAGGATTGGTGTCCTTGGAGTAGGAGCTCCTAAACACAAGGTTGGTGCCTTGAGCAGATAGGGTCAAAGCCCTAGAGGTCGGAGCCTCATCAAAGTCCAAGTTGGTGCTTGGAAACAGGTTGGTGCGTGTTTCATTAAAAGGGTTGGTGCCCTCACTCATCTATTGTATACTATTAGTAGAAAGGAAATTGAAATTCTTATTAATCCTTAATATTATCATTATACACCTCTCTGTCTTTAATTGTGAAGAATCTAACTGGCATTAATTAACAATTGGAAAGAAACACTGATTCACCCCCCTCTTAGTATTTCCAACAATTGGTTTCAGAGCCAGCTTCTTCATTATCAGCCTAACAATTGGAAGAAGGATTCTTAAGCACAATGAAGAACATGGAAGCAACAGGGAAACGACCTATCTTTGATGGAACAAACTTTAGTTTTTGGAAAAAGAGGATGTCCTACTATCTAATGTCTCTTGGTCCTGAAGTATGGCACTCTGTTTTGGATGGGTACAAAGCTCTCGCTAGTCTTCCAACTGATCAAGATGAAAGAAGAGCCTACATTGCTAATGCCAAAGCTTTAAATTCCATCACTAGTGGAATTACCGATTCTGAATTTACGAAAGTCATGGATTGTGACTCAGCCAAAGAAGTATGGGATAAGTTGGTTTCTCTATATGATTGGGACTCCAAAGTTGAGAAGGAAAGGCTTCAAACCTATAAAAGACAATTCGAGAGTCTGAAAATGGATGATGAAGAAGATATTACATCATACTTCCTCCGAGTAGCTGAAGTAGTTAACTCTCTTAAAGGACTAGGAGAAAATATTGAAGAAAGCACCATTGTTCAAAAAATCCTGAGATCGCTTCTTGACAGATTTGACTCCAAAGTAAGTGCCATAGAAGAAATGAAGGACCTAGATACTCTCAAGATGGATGAACTTCATGGAATTCTTATTGCCTATGAGATGAGGAAAGGGAGCCCAAATTTCAAAGAAGCAGCTTTCAAAGCCTCAAGATCTACAAAAGAAGGAAAAGGATGGAATTGCAACAACGATGAATCTGACATGAAAACGAGTTAGCTCAATTTGTATGAAGACTAAAAAGGGGATCTAAGCTAAAAGGTAAGTACCCTATTATTTGTTTCAATTGTGGAAGAATAGGTCATTATGCTGCAAAATGTCCTCATAAACATGATAGTGATGATGAAAAGGACTCTAAAAGAATGATGTACAAAAAGAAAGGGTTTAATAAGAAGAACTTCTTCTCCAAACAAGATGAGTTTGATGAAGATGAATATGTAGTCATAAAAAAGAAATCAACTAGAAATGTGCATCATTACAAAGAAAGTGATTATGAATCAAATGAGGAAAGTGATTATGTTGGAAGCAAAGAAATGTTATTCATGGCATTTACAAATGATGATGACTCAGAATTAGAAGATGAAAGAAGCATGGATAGTTTGCTAATGAGTGCCATTGAAGAAAATGAGAATCTACAAAAGAAGATAATTTTTCTCAAAATAGAAAGAGAGGAAGCAAAAAGAAGGGAAGACTTCTTGAACATTAAGCTAAAAGAGAAGGATGATATCTGTGAAAAACGTGAAGCTGAAATAATTTCTCTAAAAAAGGAATTAGAGCAAGTTAAAAGGAGTTGGCAAAGTTCTCTAGCTCTTGACAACATTCTTAATACTCAAAAACCTCAACATGACAAGTCTGGAATTGGTTTCAAAGGAGAATCATCAAGTACAAAGAATAATGCCAGAAGTTATGTTGATGCACTCTCTTGCCATCCAAAAGAAGAAAAGTCATCTCGTCAGGAGCAAAGTCCCATCTCAAAACCAAGAATTGAAGAAAGAGCGACTCCAAGGAAGAATGTTGGTTTAAGCTATGGATACTACAACAGGTATCAAACTATTTTTCTTGGGCATTGTTACAATTGTAAAAACTTTGGGCATCAAGCTAAGCATTGCAAGGCTCATAAGAATGAAGCACCAAGATTGAATGATCAAACAAACCAACTACGTGGTCCTAAAGAGCAAGGACAAATCAAAACTTACAATTCCTTTGATCCTTTGGCTAATTTTGATCCGTCTTGCTCATTATGTGATAATTATGATCATAATGAACAAAATTGCCCTCTTAAAAGGGAGAAAGCTAAAAACGTAAATCTCAAAACTGATAAATGTGGCCTAGCTCTATGTGCTCATAGTGAAGAAAATCATTGGTTCATGGATAGTGGATGCTCAAGACATATGACAGGTGACTAAAAGAAGTTCATCTCATTAAACAAGAAAAATGGAAATGTATCCTTTGGAAGTGGATCCGCTAAAATCACTGGAAAAGGAACTGCTACCCTTGTCAATGGACTAGGAAAGGCTCAAAAGACCTTGCTGGTAGAAGGGCTCGAACACAATGTCTTAAGTGTTAGCCAGATCTGTGACCAAGGACATAATGTTGTCTTTAGTACAAAAAATTGTGAAATAAGAGACTCATCCTCGGGAGAACTTGTGGCAAAAGGAGTAAGAATACCAGATAATGTTTATATTCTCAGTGGAATCCAAGAATATAAATGTTACTTAAGTCAAACAGATGAAAGTTGGTTATGGCACAAGCGATTGGGGCATACAAGTTTTGATAACCTAGTCAACATCAACAAAATTAATGCAGTAAGGGATATTCCAAAAATGTGCAAACCAAATCAAGTTGTATGTGGCCCATGCCAACATGGAAAGCAAACCAGAACTAGTCACAAAACTAAGGAGTTCTCAACAACAAAACCTCTGGAAATCATTCATGCAGACTTGTGTGGGCCAACTAGAACTCCCGCTCTTCAAGGTGAAAGGTACTTTGCTCTATTTGTTGATGACTATACTAGAATGATGTGGATATATTTCATAAAATATAAATCCGAAGCATTTGAATGTTTTAAGAATCTTAAGGCTCTCATTGAGAATGAGAAAGATTCTAAGATTAAATGTCTTAGAACAGATAGAGGAGGAGAATTCACCTCAAAAGAATATGATGAATTTTGTAAAGAGCATGGAATCGAAAGAGAACTCTCTACTGCTAGGACACCCCAGCAAAATGGAGTAGTTGAAAGAAGGAACCGAACCATTCAAGAATGGCAAGGACAATGCTACTAGCAGCGGATTTGCAACCAAAATTTTGGAGAGAAGCAGTGGGCACCGCAGTTTATACCTTAAATCGAACTCAACTAAGACCTAATAATGAAAAGACTCCTTATGAATTATGGAAAGGAAGACCTGCTTCAGTAAAATATTTCAGGGTTTTTGGAAGCAAATGTTTCATAAAAATAAATGATGACTCACCAGGTAAATTTGATTCTAGAGTTGACGAAGGAATATTTCTTGGATACTCCACTAGGAGCAAAGCCTACAAATGTTACAACAATCATCTACGAAGAATAGTGGAAAGCATTGATGTGAAGATTGAGGAAGGCCTTCCAGAAAAAAAAAATTGAGGATCATGAAGTTGAGCCTTTCTTTGAACAAAGTGAAGAAGAAGAACCTGAAAAAGAAGAGGAGAATGAAGAACCTCAAAGTGAACCTCAAAGTGAATCTTCACAAACTCCCTCCAAGATCAAGTTTGTTCAGAGATATCATCTGGAAGAACAGGTCATCGGAAATATAGATGAAGGAATCCAAACGCGAAGAAGGATGATAAGCACCCCAAGAAAAGATGATGTGGTTCTATTATCTTTAATAGAACCTAAAATTTTTTTTGAAGCAAGCAAAGATCCTTATTGGATAAAGGCCATGGAAGAAGAAATGTCTCAAATCGAAAAAAATGAGACTTGGGAATTGGTACTTTGCCCCAAAGATAAAAATATAATTGGAACAAAATGGGTATTCAAAAACAAGATGAATGAAGTTGGACAAATCATCAGAAATAAAGCCAAACTTGTCTGCAAAGGATACTCGCAAATCGAAGGAATTGACTTCGAAGAAATCTTTGCACCAGTAGCTCGAATGGAAGCCATAAAAATGTTTTTAGCATTTACTTGCTCAAAAGGATTCAAGGTTTTTCAAATGGATGTAAAATCAGCATTCCTGAATGGAGATCTCAAGGAAGAAGTTTACATGGAGCAACTAGAAGGATTTGATCTTGCCGAAGGGAAGGACTTTGTATGCAAGCTAAAAAAGGCCTTGTATGGATTAAAACAAGCCCCTAGAACATGGTATGCAAAGTTGGATCACCATCTGCTACAAGAAGGTTTCAAAAAGGGAGTAGCTGGTAGCAATCTCTACATGAAGATGGACAAGGAAAAACTTTTGATCACTCTTGTATACGTTGATGATCTAATCTTTGCTAGCAATGATGATGAGATGAGCCATGAATTTTCTCTAAATATGTCCAAAAGATTCGAAATGTCAATGATTGGTGAGCTATCTTACTTTCTTGGGCTACAAATATCTCAAACCTCTGCAGGCATGTTTATATCTCAAGCGAAATATCTTAAAGACATGCTCAAAAGATATGGGATGGAAGATTGTGCACCTATGAGCACACCGATGACCACAGATTTTAAATTAAGCAAAGACGATGATACCCCTCTTATAGATGCAACTCTTTACAGGTCAATAATTGGAGCTCTCCTATACTTAACTGCTACAAGACCAGATATTATGCAAGAAGTAGGAATGGTAGCAAGATTTCAGTCAAGGCCTAAACAATCCCATCTAGTAGTTGTGAAGAGAATTCTCAGATATTTGAAAGGAACGATTGATTTCGGTCTTTGATATCCTAAGAGTTCAACTCTTATTGTGACAGCTTACTCCGATGCTGATTGGGCCGGAAGCGTGGATGATTGAAAAAGTACCAGTGGAAATCCATTCTTTATGGGAGATTGTCTTGTATCTTGGCTCAGCGAAAAGCAATCATCTATATCCCTTTCTACAGCTGAAGCCGAATATATAGCTGCTGCTGATTGTTGTACACAAATTCTATGGATGAAGGAAGCCTTGAAGGATGTCAACATAGAAACTAAGCAACCAATTACTATTTTTTGTGACAATACTAGCGCCATCAGTCTTTCAAAGAATCTGGTGATGCACTCGAGGACCAAACATATTCCAATCAAATACCACTTTCTCCGTGAACAAGTTGCTGAACACAATATCAGGTTGGAATACATCAATACAAAAGAGCAAATTGCTGATATCTTTACAAAACCCCTTCCACAAGAAGTATTTGAGTATTTTCGCCAAAAGATGGGGGTCATTGCTCTTGCATCACATTAAATCAAGCAGCATGTCAGGGGTACAGTATGTTATGGGGAGCAGCGTGACAGGGGGAGTACTTTGGCACCCCATTGCCATTGATGTCAAAGGGGGAGAAGAAAAATATTGCCATCCAATGAAAAAGGGGGAGATTGTTAATCCAAGTTGTCATTGATGGCAACAGGTTGATGAAGGAGAAGCCATACTATGACCCTATGATTGATAATCCTAACAATGAAGATGACCTTGGAGGCAGAATTTCACTTTCTGCACATAAATATTCAAGGACAGTTATAAAGAAAAATAAATTTTGCTACCTTTTGCAGGCAAAGTTTCACTATGACACCTACACTACTTTTTAGAGCATAATTTTAGCTTTCTAACGAGCTCTCACTTGGCTGGAAACTCGAAGCGGTTGATGAGATATGAATTTTTAAATCAAGAAAAATCAACTTTAGCAGTGAGCCGACCTATCCTTGTCCTTCATGTTGGCCTACCTCCAAAAAGACGTGTCCCTTCATTTTAAAGTCAAAATCGTATAAATACAAAGTCAAACCTTCTTTTCTAGACATTAATTTTGGTCAAGCAATTCAGAGTTAATACAGAAGAGATTGTAGAGATATAAAAAGTTCACAACTCATGAACTTAGAAGCACTGAGGAGGATTTGTTTCAAGAAATATTTGTTTGGGTTAAAATCTGAATCGATCATCTATACAGCTCAGACTTGTAGCTGTCTCAGACCTGTGATAAGTAAGTCAGCTCGGATCACTTGTCTCGGACCCGTGGCATCAACAGTTCGGATCTTCTACACCTGCGATCATACAACAATGCCTTGGATTGGGGCCAAGGTTGGAGCTTGGTTGCAGCCTAGGTTGGAGCTCGGACCTGTGGTGTATTGCCTCGGACACCTGTGGTATATTATCACGTGCCTGTGGAGTATTGTCTCAGAATTGTTTACCTTTCACCTGTCTCTTTGAAGCTCGGACTTTAGAAGAACTGTCACCTATTATAATTCGGATCTGTGACTTGGCTTAAACCTGTGACAGTGTTTATAAAGCTCAGACCTGCAGTGACTTATAACCTCTGGACAGTAAAGAACTTATGAAGAATTGAAGGCTTGAACAGTGATGAGTTGGAGACATGAAATATTAAATAATCTATGATTTTTGAATAGTGAAGTGGAAAATTTTTGGACAATGAAGACAACAGTACTGATGGATTAATTGAAGGCCAGTGAGGAAGACAAGTGGACAGTGAAGTCAGTGAAGAATTTTGGAAGAAATAATATAGTGATGAATATGTCAAGAACATTCAAGTAAGCACTAATCACATCCTCTATTAAACCAAGCAAAGAAGGATTGGTGTCCTTGGAGTAGGAGCTCCTAAACACAAGGTTTTTGCCTTGAGCAGATAGGGTCAAAGCCCTAGAGGTCGGAGCCTCATCAAAGTCCAAGTTGGTGCTTGGCAACAGGTTGGTGCCTGTTTCATTAAAAGGGTTGGTGCCCTCACTCATTTATTGTATACTATTATTAGAAAGGAAATTGAAATTCTTATTAATCCTTAATATTATCATTATACACCTCTGTCTTTAATTGTGAAGAATCTAACTGGCATTAATTAACAATTGGAAAGAAATGTTGATTCACCCCCCTCTTAGTATTTCCAACAGTAAGTCACTTCTTTTGTTGCTGCACGAGAAAATCTGAGTTTCTTTGAGTAAGAAACTCTCTGACATCAAGAAATCCCCAACTGTGTTTTTCAGAAATTTTCTGACGCTTATGCACCAGCTCTTACTGCTGTGCAGTAACTGCATCCTTCAGCTACGTTGGTCTGCTACGCTGCCTCTCCTGCAATTGAAAAAACTTACCCCTCTGTCAACTCTCTCAGAGGGAGCCTTTTCTGCACTGGAATGCCCTCCTGGCCTGGACAACGTAATTTTCTTGGAGGATCTTCTGCTGATTATGCAGATCCCAGACTCTTCAGCGCTGATCTGCTGGTTCTCTTTGTTTCTCCCGCACTTCAGCTTAAATAAGCTCTGATACCATGAGAAAAATCCTAGATTTGGATTTCCTACTGCAACAAATCTGAATTACTTCTCCTATTATTTGATAACTATTTCATTACATTGAAATACCAAAGTAATTACTGAAGTAGTCTACACAAATAATGCCGCGGAATAAATCTAAGTGCTGAAACAGTCTGAACAAAATACAATGAAAAACAACCACATTGACACAGTTATTTTTGGACTAAGTCCCCAGAAAAACCCAACTTGGGAAAACCGGTGTAGCAGATCTGAGGGTTTGTATTATTAAGCAGCAGAATATTGAATACAACTAGGGTGCCAACATCCGACAAACCCTTCAGAGAAATCTAGACAACAAAAATAACTATGAGATATACCTCACTCAGCAAGTCTTCGGCTGATCAAAAACAGTGCTGGTGAAGCCCTCACTGCCTTTGCATGATTGCTTATGCTGGATCTGCGTAAGCCTGCATAAGCAAGCTTGAGGAACTGTGTCACCCTTCTCTGTAGCTGATCTGAAGTTGGATCTTGGCCCTCTTGGTCCAGAACTCCAGCCTCTAGCTTTCTCCGGACTGACTCCAAGAGACACTACTCTGGCTCTGCGTGATTCTCTGCAGGAACTGTGTCACCTATGCCAGAAACTGCGCTGTGTCTCTCCTGCGTAGGTGCTACCTCATTCTAAAATGTATTCTTGGTCCACCTGACTAATCTCTGCTTCTGCCCTTCTTTGGATCTGATCACTGAATCAAATCACTTAGCAAACCCAGCCCTAGTGATTTGTTCTTGATCAAAAGCTGTCTCCTCACAAATTCGAAAATGCTCAATGGCTCAAGTGTCAAGTCTATTTTCCATAGGCCCCTCACCCTCCTCCTTATAATCTTTCATTGACTCTTTAACGGCCAAGATTAAAACATAATCAAGGGCTAAGATTAACTTGGAGGTGATCCATGACCTTATCTAGAAGATTCACACTTGATTTAATTAATACACTTTAATTAATCAAATTTCCTAAGTTTAGACTTAGGAAAACATTAAAATGATCAATTAATTAAATTAAATCATCTCTAGGTGGAATTTTCCAAAACCATTTCTGGGTTTTATGGAATACATGTGTCTTAGCCTATATACAAAATTACAAGGCTAGGGCACATCCGATGCTACCATAAATCAACACTCCCTCTTAGCGAGGAAAGTGCTCTAGCAAGACAACTGAATGTGTTGCTGATCTGACTTCTGTAACATTTGCTGCTGTATTGTTGATGCTGCTCACCAACACTGCACAAAAAACGCTGCAACTGTACTGTTGCTGACTCTGCATGCTGTTGCCAACTGCCACTGTACTGCAACTCCCTCTAAATTCTGCAAGCATGCTGCTGCACTGCGTGAGCACTGCTCTGAACTGTGCTGCCCCTCTGTGCACTGCGCTGCTCCTGCTCATCTCTGTTGCTGCTAATTGCAACAGAAAAACATCCGAATTTGGACAAGTCTGCCATTGAAGAATGAAACTGTCTGCTGCTAGTTTCTGCACTAGCTCTCTGAAAATACTGCGCTGTTGCTGCTCTGCACTGCGTGAGCACTGCTTTGCACCAGTGTGCACTGCGCTACTGCTGCTGCTGCTGCCTCTCTACGCTGATCAGGCTCTAGTACGACTAGCCACTGCACTGTCTTCTCATCTTCTGTTGCAACTGTCCAACCTGCTACTGTCTTTAGGTTGTCGTAGCTCACATGTGATCGAAGAGTTCGGAAATACTCAAGGATCTTGGCTTCTTGTAGATTCTGTATCTACAAATCCAAGTCAACCCACTTCTCTCCTTTTGAAATATGAGCTAACATGGCACAATCTTTTTCTGCCTCAATCTTGGCATCTCCTGCATGTGGATATTCCTTCTCCTCTTTATTCTTTTTCTTAAGAGGACATTGTGTGGAATAATGCCCCATTTCCCCACACCGGAAGCACTTGATCTTGGATAGATCTTTCTTCTTCTGCGTCTGTTGCCCTTTTGATGCAAGGGCAATGTTATCTTCTTCCTCCTTCTTGACCTTTGAACTGCTACTGCCATCCTTCAAGTGGATTTTTAGGAGCTCTCTCCTCAACTCCTCTTGTTGTAATGCTGCCCACATTGCTTCCCATCCTGGAAGCCTTTCTCTGCTTAATATACTTTGGACAAAGACTTGATAATCCTCTGAAACAGAGTTAAGTGTGAGCCTTACTAGCTCTGAGTCTCTAGGAGCAGATCCTACTGCAGACAGTTGATCTCGGTTTTCCTGGATCCGAGACAAGAATGAGTCAAAACACTCTCCCTTCTTCATCCTGATATTTCGCATCTTCTCGTCAAGGTACATCTTCCGCTGCACGGAAGATCCTTGGTACAACTTTTCCAGCCCTACCCACATTTCTCTAGCAGTGGTATTGGCTGCTATATGAGGTACGATATGATCCTTCACCCCATCTAGGATCAATCGCTTGGCTGTAGCCATATTCTTCTTGAACTGCCTCAGGTGTGCTGCATCAAGAGGTTCTACAACTGCGCTGTCTATGAAGGCTTTCAGATCATGCTCATGAAGGAGAAATTCTATCCTTGATTTCCAGATAACGTAGTTGGAGGCACCCTCCAATCTATCTTGGTCACGCAATCCGTTGTTGGCCATCTCCTCCACTTTTGATACCTTGCTCTAACCCTCTGTTCAGCTTGACTTACGCACTCCTTGTGGAGTAAGTCACTTCTTCTGTTGTTGCACAGGAGAAACTGAGTTTCTTTGAGTAAGAAACTATCTGAGATTAAGAAATCCCCAACTGTGTTTTTCAGAAATTTTCTGACGCTTATGTACCAGCTCTTACTGCTGTGCAGTAAATGCGTCCTTCAGCTACGCTGGTCTGCTACACTGCCTCTCTTGCAACTGTAAAAACTTACCCCTCTGTCAACTCTCTTAGAGGGAGCCTTTTCTGCACTGGAATGCCCTCCTAGCCTGGACAACATAATTTTCTTGGAGGATCTTCTGCTGATTATGCAGATCCCAAACTCTTCAACGCTGATCTGCTCGTTCTCTTTGTTTCTCCTGCACTTCAGCATAAATAAGCTCTGATACCATGTGAAAAATCCTAGATCTGGATTCCTACTGCAATAAATCTGAATTACTTTTCCTATTATTTGATAATTATTTCATTACATTGAAATACTGAAGTAATCACTGAAGCAATCTACACAAATAATGCCGCGGAATAAATCTAAGTGTTGAAACAATTTGAACAAAATACAATGAAAAACAACCACATTGACACAATTATTTTTGGGACTAAGTCCCCGGAAAAACCCAACTTGGGAAAACCGGTGCAACAGATCTGAGGGTTTGTATTATTAAGCAACAAAATCTTGAATACAACTAGGGTGCCAACATTCGGCAAACCCTTTAAAGAAATCTAGACAGCAAAAATAACTGTGAGATATACGTCACTCAGCAAGTCTCCGGCTGATCAAAAACAGCGTTGGTGAAGCCCTCACTGCCTTTGCGTGATTGCTTACACTGGATCTGCGTAAGCCTACGTAGGCAAGCTTGAGGAACTGCGTCACCCTTATTTGCAGCTGATTTGGCTGATCTGAAGCTGGATCTTGGCCCTCCTGGCTCAGAACCCCAGCCTTTAGCTCTCTCTGGACTGACTCCAAGAGACACTGTGCTGGCTCTGCATGATTCTCTGCAGGAACTGCGTCACCTCTGCCAGAAACTGCGCTGTCTCTCTCCTGCGTAGGTGCTGCCTCACTCTGAAATGTATTCTTGGTCCACCTGACCAATCTCTACTTCTGCCCTTCTCTGGATCTGATCACTGAATCAAATCACTTAGCAAACCCAACCTTAGTGATTTGTTCTTGATCAAAAGTTGTGTCTCCTCACACAAATTCGAAAATGCTCAATGGCTCAAGTGTCAAGTCTATTTTCCATAGGCCCCTCACCCTCCTTCTTATAATCTTTCATTGACTCTTCAACGGCCAAGATTAAAACATAATCAAGGGCTAAGATTAACTTGGAGGTGATCCATGATTTTATCTAGAAGATTCACACTTGATTTAATTAATACACTTTAATTAATCAAATTTCCTAAGTTTAGACTTAGGAAAACATTAAAAATGATTAATTAATTAAATTAAATCATCTCTAAGTGGAATTTTCCAAAACCATTTCTGGATTTTATGGAATACATGTGTCTTAGCCTATATACAAAATTACAAGGCTAGAGCACATCCGATGCTACCATAAATCAACACGTAAGGCCCACATCACCTAGTCTGGGGTAATGCAGACCTTTCCGGAGCAACGCTGAGGGTCGGAGGGGCTTCAGAGGCTAATGTAGAGGCTTCAGGGGCAACGCTGGGGTTTCTAGGCCGTAATTTTGGCTGAGTTCTGTAAATCCCGTTTGAGGGTGTGGATCAGTCATTATTTTGGTCCTAGATCAGCAAGTGAGATGTAGATCTATTATTTCTCTTCGGGTTTTCCAAATCTGGAACTCAGGCTTGTTGTATTCTGAAAATTCTTAATAATAAAAACCCTCCAACAGCCAGAAGACCGGTTTTCCCGCATTCGGGTTTTTCCAGGGTCTATTTGTCCAGAAATAATTGTCACTTTGTCTATGTGTGCATGAACTTGTTCTAGATCTGGATTGGTGGAGATCTGTTATGTCTTTTGCTTCGATTTTAACTTGAATTTGTTCAGTTAATAACTTGACTAAGTAGGAGGAGCATAACCAGATTAACAGTAATAATTTCTGCATAAAGTGTAAAGATTCAGAAATTTCCACATGGTATCAGAGCAATTGCAGATCTAGGAGGGTCACCAACAAGAATCTGAAGGTTCTAGCTGCAGGGAGCACCTGGAAAAGCAGCAGAAATGCAGATCTGAAGGGACAACGCAGTTTTCAGGGGCAGATTCACACAGGGAAGGGTGACACAGTCTAACGCTGTCTCCTAGCAAGCCCATGTAATTACTACGCAGAGGCAGCTCAGAAACAACGCTGGACTAGTCTGAAGCCAGCCAGTGTGATGCAGATCTGAATCTGTCAGATCCAGAAAAGATTGAAGAAAAGCTGCAGAAATTCAGCAGGTGATGGTGGGGTTAAATTTCTGAGGTTTTCAGATTTTTAACCTTAGCACCAGTGACAAAGAGCGGGAGGAGATCAACTTCTCAGAGAGTTTCTAGCCAAAAGAAACTTGCAGTTTGATTAGAGGATCAAAGAGAGCTGAATCATAGTTGATTTGGTAGATTTCCAAGGAGGGAAATCAGTTGTCAGAGGGAGCAGAAGGTGCCTGTTTCACCAAGGGCCTTAGATCCATTTCTCTAGCAAAGAGAAAAGGAAGTTCCGACACATTCTGAGCAGATGGCTCCTCATGGATTGCGTGATCAGGACAGGCTGGATGGCCTCTCAAAATTTTCAGTTTGGAAGGCAAGGATCCTGATAGTCCTTGAGGCATACAATCTTAGAGACCATGCAGAGCAAACTCTGGCCACATCGACAGATCCGGATCTCCTTTGGAACAATAAGGAGGTTGTTGGGCATGCAAAGCGACTGTAATAAGGAGGTTGTTGGATGGAATCAAGGACCATATTGTACCACACTTAGCTGAGAAGAAGACAACTAATGAGATGTGGAAGGCCTTGATCTCTCTATATGAGGAAAAAACTGTCCAAAGGAAGATGCTGTTGGAGACACGGATGAGGTCATTCATGATGGCCAAGGGAGAAGACATGGAGCATTTCCTCTTCAGACTACAGTCGATCAGAGATCAGTTGACTGCAACTGGTGCTAAGGTGGAAGACGATGTGATGGTTAGGACTGCCCTCAATGCAGTCACAGATGAGTGGGAAACCTTTGTCCAAAGTATCTTGGGCAGAGCAGACCTCCTAGATTAGGACAACTTGTGGTCAGTTCTGCGTCAAGAAGAACTCCGCAGATTCACCAAGAAGCAGTATAGCTATGGATCAAGCAAAGTGAAGAAGGAAGATGAGGAAGATGCAGCCTTCGCATTGAAGAAGCAACCAAAGAAGAAGAAGGATCTCTTAAAGATCAAGTGCTTCCAGTGTGGTGAAATGGGACATTTTTCCAGCAATTGTCCTCAGAAGAAAAAGGACAAGGAAGCATCTTCTTCCAAAGCAGCTGTGGCAGATGATGGGTCGGAAGATGATGCAGCCATGAGTGCTCATGAACCACGGAGGTGGGGTGAAATGGTTATGTAGAGGAGCTACATAGAAGTAAGGCCGGATCCTTGAGTAGCTCATCTCTTGGATCACATGTGAGCTACGACAGCCTTAAGACAGTAGCGGGACAAGTGGAGCAGTGGGTGCATAGATCACGGATGAGGCAGAGGCAAATTTGAAGACTGGGAGGAGCAGCGTAGAGCAGAGCAGCAACAACGTAGAAGCAGCAGCAGCGCAGAGGCTGATGTGACTTCAGCAGCGCAGAGCAGAGATGCTTACGCAGTGCAGAGTTGCAGCAACGCAAAGGCTTCATAGAGACAACGTAGTGCAGTAGCAGCATGAGAGATTTTAGCACAAGGGGCTGATGTGACTTCAGTAGTGCAGAGCTGTAGCTGTGCATCATTCTTCAGATGCCAGCACAGATCTGTAGCCTATGGAGCTTCAGTGATGAGGATGCAGTCCATTTGAATTGTCTATCAAAGATTGGGCAGGAGATTCAGTTGTTTCCCTCAACAACTGAAGTTGCAGTGCAGCAGATCAGCAGTGGCAGTGTTATGAGCAGCACAGATGCAACAAATTGAGAGAGAGCTGCAGTACAGAGGTTGCAGTGGCGGTGGAAGAGTCATGGGAAACAATACAGAATGGCAGCAATAGTGCAGTGTTGAGTGGCAGCAGGCCAAGCATCAGCAGCACATAACCAGTACCCAAAGTCATGTAATGCATAGTGTGATGTATTGCTAGAGCACACCCTTGATGCTAAGAGGGAATGTTGAGATTTTGTGTATTTGGGGTAGCATCAGTTGTGCTCTAACTCCCAAAATTTGTGGAGGGACTAGAGTACACTTGATCTACGAGACCCAGAAAAGGATTTGGGAAATTTCATCTGGTTTAGGAGATATTAAATTAATTAATTCACCATTAACATGATTCAAAACCAGGAACCAATGCGTTAAAGTGATTTAATTAAACCATGGTAAGTGTTAAGATACACGGATCAAGCTTTCTTTTAATCTTAGCCATTAATTCAAGATCTGATCATAGTCGTTGGTTTCCAAACGAGAAAAGTATAAAGGAAAGACTTGGGGTCATTTGTAAAGACACACAGAGGCAAAGAACTGAAGCTAAGCTGAGATTCTAGGGCGGGTTTGCTAAGAAATCTCGAAGTGTTTCGGTACGTAGAGAGGGAATTTAGACGAGGGATGATGCGATCCCCGGGGTCTAGAATCAACAAAGAAGCGAGATATCGGCTCGGAAGGGCGGCGTAAGAGAGCGGGGAGGGCGGCGGCAAAAGGGGAAGGCGGCCTTGCTATGCGGAGTCTTTGCGCGGTCCCTCTAGGACAACGTAATTCTTCTGGGGGATACCCTCGGGGGTTACGCGGGAACCCTAAGGGGCGGCGTAAGGCTGCGTCAACCCCGGTACGGGAGTAGCACGGACCTTTCGGGCCGGCGGGGGTCGAGAGGGGCTTCGGAGGTTGACGCGGAAACCCGAGACGACGGCGGGAGTTTCTAGGCCCTAATTTTTAGGCTGAGTTCTGTAAATCCCATTTGAGGGTGTGGATCAGTCATTATTTTGGCCCTAGATCAGCCAGTGAGCTGTAGATATATTATTTCTCTGTCGGGTTTTCCAGAGGAACCCAGGCGTATTGTATTCCAAAAATTCTTAATAATAAAACCCTCCAGCAGCTAGAGGACCGGTTTTCCCGCATTGGGTTTTTCCAAGGACTATTTGTCCAAAAATAACTGTCACTTTGTCTATGTGTGCATGCACTTATTCTAGATCTAGATTGGTGGAGATCTGTTAAGTGTTTTTCTTCGATTTTAACTTGAATTTTATTCAGTTTAATAACTTATCTAAGTAGGAGAGACATAACGAGATTAATGGTAATAATTTTACGCAAAGTGTGAAGATTCGAAATTTCCACAATGTCCTCACGACATCAAAATACATCAATCCAATTGATCCTACTACTGCTTCTCTTTGGGCTCCTCATAGCCAGGTTTGGTTCATGATATCCACACCATATCAATGAATCCTGCCTAGAAATTTCTTCTTGGGATTATTCATGAATTTTGCCCCACCTCTCACCTAGTGGTATAGCTACATGCATTCCCTCTGCCCATCTGGCTCAAAATTTCTCTGCATAAGTGGTTTCTCCCACTCCATGATCCTCATCTTATGGCTGCTCCCCATCCTGAGGTTCACTCTTACCTACATGAAAATCTAGCTCCCTCTCAAGGGTCAATTGCATGGCTTTCTCACACTTCCCCATGGTTGGAAGCTTTGTAGAAATCACATCTACATCAAGTCTATAGAGATTCTTCACAAAAATTACAATCTTCTTGACTTGCTTTGTGCATTTATGCCAAAGGAAGGCTTTACCTTCACTAAAGACCACTTCATAGTCTTTATCTTCCAACATTGCAACTGAAACTAAATTTTTTCTTTAAGCCTGGTACATGCATTACACCTTTTAAAAAGAAGGGTTTACCTGACTTCCTTTGGAAAGAAGTAGTACCAATCTCGGTAGCACTATACCTTTTATCATCGCACATTTAGAAATGCATCTGGAGTTCCTTCTCCTCCAAGCTACTGAAAATTTCTCTGTCTCCCGTCATGTTGAAAGATACACCACTGTACAAGTACCACATAGAACTCATTTCACTTGACACCATGCATGCAATAAGTGAGAATTCAAGCTCAAATTGCAAGGCAAGGGCCTCACCAGCTGCAGCTCCAGTAGCCATCTTTTTCTTCTTATATTGTGGGAAATTTGTGGCAATATGTCCATGCTCGTGACAATGAAAACACTTCACTTTGGACATGTTGTACTCCTTGCCATCTTCACCGGCTTCAGATTTAGAATGGAATTTCTTCCCCTTCCCCTTTTTTCCTTGGAAGCCAAAGCACAATCCTCTTCATCGTCATGAATTTATGAATAGATATCTCTGGTGTTCCGCCTGAACTCCTCCTACACCAGATTCGACCATAGTCGTTCCCAATACGGCAATTTTTCCCATCCGTTGACAGAGTCTTCATAACTGTGCTAACTCTTAGGAATTCTCAAGAGAGCCAAGATCACCAAATCATCATCAGCAGTAGTTATTCCTACACTCCCAAGTTCATCCTGACATTGGAAAAAATTTGTTAAGTATACCGGAATAGTGTCGTTCTTTTCCATCTTGATCTTCCTCAGTTTATCTTTGAGCACCAATTTCCTATGGTCATTGCTGATTTGGAATAGATCCATAAAAGCCTTCCACATAGCATATGGTGTGGCTTTCCCATAGAGGCTTGAGGCAATGTGGTCTCGTACTCCCTCCAACAGAATCCTCCTCGCCTTTTCCACTTTCTTTCGCCATGCATCAAGATTAGCAGCATTTGCAACATATTTCTTAGGAACATATTTTTCAATGAATTCCTTCAAGCCATTGTCTTTGAGTACTGCCTCCATATTGTCCTTCCAAGAAATGTAGTTCGATCTACCCTCGAGTGCATACTATAACCTCAATCCATTGAAAGCTATTTCGATCTTGAATCAACTGTAGCGCCAAGAAAGCATTTCTGCAAATTCAAATTCTTCCCACCAACAAACTCAGCTCCTGCTTCAAAATTGCAATTTCCTGTGCTCTGATACCATGTAGAAATGATACAATATGCATGTATGTCCTGGATTATTTTGATCTAACAATAATATGCTACTGTTAAATACATAACCTCTTCTACAAATCTTTGCGGAAGCTTAAAACACAATCGCCAATCACAATATCATGAAGAAAGATCAATCACACATAACACAGATAATTTACTTGGAGAAAGCTTATAGCTAAAAACCCCACTATCTTCTATTCTGTATTATATCATGGATCATGAAACAATTACATACAAAGCTCCAATCCAAGAGCTCTTAGTACGTGAGCAAATTATCTCACATTGTCATACAAAAATTGGCAAGTTCCTTAGCCAATTTAACATCTCAGACGACTTTGGCTCCGGCTAACGCAATCCACGATGGTAAAGAACCCTGAATGAATGATTACTTGCTTGCCTTGACTGCGCAATCCTCTTAGGCACATTCAATGTTGTATGGTTGCATGTGTGCAACCAGATAATGTCACAACTGATAGTTTACTTCCCTTTCACCTAGAACTCAACTGGGTCTCCACTGGATCTGACATGCATGCAGTTAATAATAGTAAAAAAATCAGTTTCATGTGAGATCACTACATGTGAATTAATTAATATTTAATTCACTTGATCTATCACTAGTGTATCTGTAATTACAACTAGCACAACTAACTTTAACTCACTTAACTGAGTTAAACTGTTTTACAACTTGCACAACTCATGCACCACTGCACTTCCAACTCTGTTACAACTCAAGTCACTCTGCATGTCCCACCAACCAACCTCTTAACTCGAAATTCACTTAGCTAACTGATTTTCCACTTCAGTTAACTATTTCCAAGTTCTCATTGAGATTAGATTATAGTTTATTGTCCATCTATATTAAGGGATAATAAAGATAGACATGCATCTATAAATAGACATGAATTCTATAAATAGATTATGCACATACATCTATAAATATATATACACCCAAAAATATCATGTGTGGGCCCCACATAGTGTATGTGCTTAATTTTCACTAGGATCAAGGATGTTGTTTTCGGATGCCAATTTCACTGTTTGTATTTGTAAGCTTCTCTTCATTGCCATTTGTACCCACTGTAGATTTCCCGTAGGCTATTGCCTTCTCTGCTACTATTGCTCTTGCTTCTTTATGGCCCCACCTCTGGAAGGCGATCTCTGCCTCTTGTTGATTCTAGGCACGCAGGATCGGACCATCAACTTGCCTAAACTCCCCTGCTGCAGAAGTTTGAAACACTTTTAAGAATTCTTAGCAAATCTTGCCCTAGAATCTCAGTAACTGAGTCTTTATGCCTGTGTCTTCTCCAAATGACCCCAAGCCTTTCCTTTATACTTTCTCGTTGGAAACCAACGACCATGATCGAGATCTTGAATAAATGGCTAATATTAAAAGAAAGCTTGATCTGTGTGACTTAAGACAATTTCATCACATGTTTAATTTAATTTAATTTAATTATTTCATTTTCTTAAGTTTAGACTTAGGAAATACATTAAAATAATTAATTAATTAAATATCTCCTAAACGAGATGAAATTTCCCAAATCCCTTTTTGGGTCTTGTAGATCAACTGTACTCTAGTCCTTCCAAAAAATTTGGGAGCTAAAGCACATCTGATGCTACCCCAAATACAAAAAATCTCAACACTCCCTCTTGGCACGAGAGGTGCTCTAGCAATACATCACACTATGTATCACAGGGTTTGTGCTTGGTTTTACGTATTTGTTGATGCTTTGGCCTCTCACCCTTCATCCTTTGCCCCAGTGGCACCGCCGTGCAGCAATGGCACCCATGACGCGATCATCGCCCGCTGCCACATCTATCTTGCGGCTTGTCAGTCTTTGCCCTCTCTTCTTGCATCTTGATTCTTGAGAGAAACAATGAATCTTGCCCAATATTTGACGGACAAGTCGGTTGAGGCACAGCGCCTCATCCTTTGGCTCCATCGGCTGCTGATCTGTGCTGTCATCTGGAGAATGATGCACAACTACAACTTTGCACTGCGTAAGCAGACTCCCTCTGCACTGCTGAAGTCGCATCAGCCCCTTGTGTTGAAATCTCTCACGATGTCGCTGCACTGCGCTGTCCTCTTGAAGCCTCTACGCTGCTGCAACTCTGCTCTGCGTAATCACATCAGCCCCTCTCTCTTGCTTTGCCTCTGCAGCCACATTTGCATCTGATGCGGGCCTCCTTCCAGCCTTCAGATCTGCCTCTGCTTCATCCATGATCTTTGCACCTACAGCTCCACTTGCCCCGCTACTATCTTAAGGCTCCTGTAGCTCGGATGTGATCCAAGAGATGAGATGCTCAAGGATCTCTCCCTCATTCTGTAGCTGCTCTATAGATCCATGTCGCCCCACTTTCGTGGTTCATGAGCGCTCATGGCTGCATCGTCTTCTGACCCATCATCCGCCACAACAGCCTTGGAAGAAGAAGCTTCCTTGTCCTTTTTCTTCTGAGGACAATTGCTGGAGAAATGTCCTAGTTCGCCACACTAGAAGCACTTGATGTTTGATAGATCCCACTTCTTCTTCCCTTGTTGCCTCTTTGATGCCAAGGCAACATCATCTTCATCTTCCTTCTTCACCTTACTCGATCACGTGCTGTATTGCTTCTTGGTGAATCTGCGGAGTTCTTCTTGACGCATGATTTCCCACAAGTTGTCCAAGTCGGGAAGGTTTGCTCTGCCCAAGATACTTTGGGCAAAGGTTTCCCACTCATCTGTGACCGCATTGAGAGCAGTCCTGACCATCACATCATCCTCCACCTTTGCACCCGTGGCAGTCAACTGGTCTCTGATTGACTCTACTTTGAAGAGAAAAAGTTCCATGTCTTCCCCTTGGTCATCATGAATGACTGCATCTGAGTCTCCAGAAGCATCTTCCTCTAGACGAACTTGCCCTCATATAGGGATGTTAAGGCCTTCCACATCTCATTAGCTGTTTTCTTTTCAGCTATGTGTGGGACAACATGGTCCTTAACTCCATCGATTATCAACCGCTTGGCATGTCCTGTTGCTTCATTATGCTTCCTTAAGAGATCTGCATCGGTCGGCGTGGCCAGAACTTGTTCTGCATGGTCTCTTAAATGATATACCTCTAGGACTATCAGGATTCTAGCCTTCCCAACTGCAAAGTTGGATAGGCCATCCAATCTATCCTGATCATGCAGTTCGTGAGGTGCCATCTGCTCAGAAATCTGTTGGAGCTCCTCTTCTCTGTGCTAGAGATCTGGATCTAAGGTCCTTGGCGAAACAAACACCTTCTGCTCCTTCTGACAATTGATTTCCCTTCTTGGAAATCTGCCAAATCAAACAATGATTCAACTCTCTTCGATCCTCTGATCGATCTGCAAGTTTCTTTGGCTAGAAACCCTCTGAGAAGCTGATCTCCTCCCGCTCTGTCACTAGTGCTTAGGCTAAATTCTGAAAACTTCAGAAATTTAACTCCACGACACGAGTTGCGGCTGCGCCGGGCTCCCAGGATGAACAAACCCAGATTTCGTCCACGCTGAAACGGACAATCCCGATGTTGCCTCTGCGCTACCTCTGCGCAGTAAGTACGTGGGCCTGTGTGGAGACAGCGTAAGACTGCGTCATCCTGCCCTCTGTGTGATTCTGCTCCCTCTAAAAGTGCGCTGTCCCTTCAGATCTGGCCTTCGGCTGTTGCTGCTGCTCTTCTTGCTGCTTTCTACAGCAAGATCCTTCAGTCTTCTGCTGGTGACCTTACTAGATCTGCAATCACTCTGATACCATGTGAAAATTTTTGAATGTTACTTATGCAGAAATCTACTGTTAGATATGGTTATGCTTCTCCTACTTAATTAAGCTATTAACGCTGAAAACTTCAGATTAACATCGAAGAAAACACATAACAGACTTTCATCGATTCAGATCTAAAACAGAAAAGTACATGCACACATAGACAAAGTGACACAAGGATTTTCTGGACAATAGTCCCCGGAAAAACCCAATACCGGAAAACCGTTCTTCTGGCTGCTGGAGGGTTTTATTATTAAGAGTTTTATGAATACAACAAATCTGGGTTCCAGATCTGGAAAACCCGACAGAGAAAATATAGATTTGCAGCTAACCTGCTATTCTGAAGCCAAAATATTGATTGATCCACACCCTCAAACGAGATTTACAGGACTCAGCCAGATCTTGGCCCTAGAAACCCCAGCGCTGCCGCTGAAGCCCCTGCATTAGCCTCTGCAGCCTCTGCCTCCCTCTGTGCTGGCCTGGAGAGGGCTGCGTAACCCTAGGGTGACGCAGACCCTACACTGTCCTTGAGGGACTCTGCGTAACCCCTGAGGGTCTCTTGCTGCCCAACGCTGCCCCGGGAGAGACTACATAGCACCTGCGTAGCTGTAGCTGCCCCTGCGCTGCGTAGCTGTTGTCCTCTCTGCTGTTGCTGCTCTTGCTTCTCTGTGCTGCCTCTGGAAGCTGCTCTCTGGTTCTTGCTAATTCTAGGCACTGAGATCAGACCATCTCCTTTGCCTAAACTCCCCTCTCTATAGCTGAAACACTTCAGAGAATTCTTAGCAAACCTTGCCCTAGAATCTCAGCTTAGCTTCAATGCTCTGCCTTTGTGTGTCTTCTCCAAATGACCCCAAGCCTTTCCTTTATACTTTTCTCATTGGGAAACCAACGACCATGATCAAATCTAGAATCAATGGCTAAGATTAAAAGAAATCTTGATCCATGTGACTTAAGACAATCTCATCACATGTTTAATTTAATTAACTTTAATTATTTAATTTTCCTAAGTTTAGACTTAGGAAATACATTAAAATAATTAAATAATTAAATATCTCCCAAACCAGATGAAATTTCCCAAATCCCTTTCTGGGTCTTGTAGTTCAGGTGTACTCTAGTCCCTCCACAACTTTTGGTAGCTAGAGCACATCCGATGCTACCCCAATACAAAAAATCTCAACATGTATGAGGATGCCTTTATATATTGGTTGATATCAAGGGATGTGCCCCTTGGAGGGGTAGGCTGACTTGTGGCCAACCCATGAATTTGGTTAACATTAAATCGATTCCGCAAATTCAAATTTCTATTTTTCCTTCCAAGAAGTTGACTTGAATTTTGGGAATATAGTTGAATTTCCCTTGTCATAATATTTCTTTGATCCATTTAATACTTTATTGCATGATTAAATAAACTAGGGAATTCTTCCTTAGCTGCCCAACTTTAACAACCTTAAACCCTACCTTGCAGTCATAGAAAATGCCCCACAAGTGAACCATTGCCTCATTAGGGTTTCGCTGCCCTTAGTCAACACTTTGTTGCTACAGAAAAATGTCTTCAAGGTAGCTGTTATCCAAAATAGACCTTTAGATGGGGATCCAAAACCTCCAGAAGAATCTCCCCAAACCCTCGCTACCTAGAACAAGCCACAGGGGTCACACAACTTTAGGAAAATGGCCTTAGAGGTCATCGCTATACCTTATTGCCTCAGCTAGGGCCCTTTGGTGGTTCCGCTGCCAATAGTTTTGCCTTGAATCATTCCACTACCATAGTAAGGGATGGTTGATGCCCATATATGACCTTTGCTATCCCCGAAAATGTCTTGGATTGAATTTGCTGTCATAGAATTGTTCCTTAGTTTCCCAGACAAATATATCCTTAAAAGTTTTCCCTTAATTGCCAAAAAACATATGAAAGATGCCTTAGAAAATTATGCCGACTAGAATGAGGAGAAAGGATTTGCTAGGGTGGAATATTTCACCACCGAAACCAATCAGAGATAAAGAGGTCTTAAAACCCTTTAAGTGCCTCAACCAACAAATTAGAAGCATCCACAAACCACAATGAGAAAAATGATTCTTCTCTCTCTTTTTTATAGAATCCCTTTGGATCTCTTCTCCTAATTTAATGTGAGGGGCTAACACGTTTCCCTCCATTTTGCCCCAAATTTGGTTTCTTTCACAAGTTTTCCTCCAATTACCCCAATTTACCCAATGTTACCCCAATAACATTGAATAATGGGTTCCTCCATTATAAATGACTATAGCCTACAAGGTTGGATATGTTATTTCATCCTCTCTTGGGAAATTAATTAGAAGAGGACATTACAATCCCCTTAGAGATAGGCTCTATAATTAGGGTTGATGGTTTACCTTGGTTACCACCCATCAATGATGGTGATGTCTCTGGTAATTTCCAATGCATGGTTATATAGAAAAAAGGACCACAAGGAAGATGAAGTATCTTCCACATCATCAATACAAATAAGGGACCCATACATTGTTTGGTGATGTTGTTAAGAGAAATTATAGGTTGGTAGGGCCACAATGTTGACCCTAGGAGGACCCACGAGTGCCAGAAGTAGAGACGATCATTACCATAGGAAAAAATCTTGTTATATGGACTAGGCTCGAATATGTCCATTGAGCAGGGCCATGTTGATGGCAGTATAAGGTCTCATCGATTTGGTCCTTGTCACATTGGTCATGATTGATTTACACATCACCAAGCATAGAAGTAGGATACAAAAAGGACGTGATAAACTTGATAAGGTGGGATCTGAGGGAACCTTCTAAGGTCTCCTATCATAGAGTCACCACCTACCACATTCAAGCATTCAAACATCTTAGCCAACATAGCATATGAAAATGGAGAGGGACCCTCCCAAATCTTAGAACAAGAAGTGTTATTTGCTATGAATCTCATAGTAGATGTGGAAACTAAAGATGAAATGATCTTTATTATCCACCTTTTACAAGTGGACGGATGTTTGAGGGTATAAAAGGAAATATTTTGCTTTTATATTATGGTGATTATTTTGTACCTAAGGAAATTCCATTATATTTTGTTATAGTTAGATTTGTTTTGGACTAAAATATTTGTTTTTCTTTTTAAGTTCATTTAGGGTCTTTTTTTTTGTAGAAGACTATGTTGAACATGCACATATGAAATAATTTGAACCTTAAAGAAAGTGATTATATCGTAAGCATGGCCATTTATCCTTGAGCAAAATTGAACTTTGTGTTTTGTGTTTCTCTTCTAGTTTCAAGAGAAAGGATGGAGGGGTTGTTTTCTTTTGTAAGGTCTCATAAAAGATTGAACAAATGACATGGGAAATTTATTTTTCTAATGATACTTCTAATATTTTATCTTCTAACTTGTTGCGATTTTTTTCAGTTGAGGTCCCCATTGGGTTTTCAACTGTGTCCATGGTTATTTCCACAGATTGGGTCTCTGTAAGTATTCATGTATATTCCTTCTTTTCATGATTTACATTTTTTAAGATTCTTCTCGTTTTTGAAAAAAAGAAAACTAAACACTTCTTAAGTCTAACATATGACTATGCTTAAGCTTCATTGTTGCTAACATGTTAGATGAGCACTCATGAAATGCATAGAAATGTTGTGTTTTGGGTTTACATTGTTAGATCATGGGTGAGCTACATCTTAGGGTAGTTACACGCTTAACCCTTGTATTATATTAATATTTATTAATAATAATGTCTAATGTCTTGATGACTAGTTATATATAACCTTTTATCTTTTGGTTTTTTCCAAGGAAAACCTCAAAGGGCCTCCTTCTCTCCCCTAGAAAATCTGAATAGAGGGTGGCTCAAATGCTAGAAAAAATAATAGTTGGCAACCAAATGGGACTAAGATGGACTTGAACCTCAACTAGAATAGAATTGGAGACATCATGGAAAACTTCACTGTGAAACAGTCTGTTTGAATTGATAGAGCTAACACATTGGACTTTATACATAACATTTCTCATAACACACTTAAAGTTTTTTTTTGTTCACGGAACATTTTTCTAATTTTTTTTGGATGAATGATTGAATGTAAATGTTTGATGCTTGATCTTTTTCTATTTGTAAATTAGAACTCAATCTCCTACTTTAGGACCTAGAGTCTTTTGAGATCATAAACAAAGAGGAGGGATCAAATGAAACCAAAACACTGACACAAAAACTTGTAGTGAAAAGAGAAAAAAACAACACTAATGAAATCCACTAGGGATGAACCAAAAATGTGCTATATATAAAAATATGCCCAAGCATGTGTTTGCTACACATGAGATGCACAAATGCACATAAAAGAGAATATGCCAACCACAAGAGAACACCATAGATGTAGCCCCTTTAGGTTTAAAATGCTTGTATTAGAGATCCTTAGTTCAATGATAAAAAAATATGATTTACAATAAGCTTTTAGTTGTATATAAATGCAACTCAAATAAGGAATCCTCCCAAGACAGGTTATGGGCTTCGTTACCCATCCAGTCACATGGGTAACACTAGGAGATTTTTTCCCCCTATCTTTCAGCTTTCTAGCCAACAACCCTACAAATAGCTATTCTCAAATGCCTCTCATCCGTGATCTGGTCAATATTCATATATCTGGTCTACTCATCCAATGAAGGTGGGTCATCTATTATGAGTTATTGTAACGATTTTTGTATTCAAGTGCTTACATGTAATTTTTGAGGCATTTTAGTATGGATTACGGGTTGAAATTGGATTATTTATTGCTATTGGCTGTGTACTTGTTCCCCTACAGGATACTTCACATTAGTGGTTATCATGCATCCCTAATCCAATGTGACCTTCCTTAGGGTCTTTTCTTTCATTGTCTAGGAGGGGCACAAATAGGAGGCTTTGATGATGGAAACATTCCATGCTATTCATAATTAACACTTATGATCATTCCCCTATGTGTGAAAATTCGGGAAACCCAGAATCATACTGCAACAATTGATATAGTTTCTTCTATTTGTTAAATAAATTTAGCAAATTATTTACTGTGTGCTACGGTAAATATCGAAACTAATACATTGCAGCTTTCACAAAACAAATATTGCGGAAGAAAAATAACGCTGGAAGAATAGATGCACACACACACATTTACACAATTATTTTTGGACTAAGTCCCCAGAAAAACCCAACTCAGGAAAACCGATGCAGCAACTGAGGGTTTGATTATTATGCAATAGTAAATTTGAGTACAAAACTATGGATGCTTAAATCTAGTAATCCATATAGAGAAATGATTGGCAGTAAATCTAGTGAGAAAAATCTCACTCCCACAGGCGATCCGACACCGACCTTAGTTCGATTTGAGCTGCTCCTTGCTGCCTTTGTGCAGTCACTGCATCAACTTACATTGTATTGCGTCCCACAAACTCGGAACTGCTTCTCCTCTTGTTATCTTGCTAGCTGTTGTCTGGGAAATGGATCCTCTTGGCCTTCGACCTCTCTCTCCGGCTTCTGGCACTTAATCAACTCTTCACACCAGCAAAATACGAAATCTCTTCTGAAGCACTGCTCTGCCTCTGCGCTGCCTCTCTGTGGCACTCACTCCCTCTCTGCAATGCACTCACCGGAACTGGAAAATCTTCCTCCGACCTTAGTATCCCTGCACCTCTCTCACTGCTTCGAGCTCACTAGCTCTCTCTCTGGCAACTCAGCATTGCTACTCTGGAAATCAATCTGCTAGTGAAATCGAACTCTGCAAGTGTGTTCTCCAAGCCCCATCGAGTTTCTTATAATTTCTTGTTGAGACATCCACAACCATGATTAAAACTTAATCGATGGCTAAGATTAACTAGAACTTGATCCAAGTCTTTTTCTAGAAGATTCTCACCATGACTTAATTAATACCTTTTTATTAATCACATTTCTTAAGTTTAGACTTAGGAAATATTAAACTGACTAATTAATTTAATTAAATCGTCTCTAGGTGGAATTTCCAGAATCGGTTTCTCGGTATTGGAGAATACATGTATTCTAACCTCTGCCAAATCTCGAGGCTAGAACACATGTCTAATGCAACAAAAATTAACACTATGTATGTTATCGAATCTTTTGATTGGTTGTTGTCAGTTGCTCGTACTGGTTCATTGTGGGCCTTGTCCTATGAGAAGAAGGGGCTGAATATACCCAAGGTTGATGCAATTGTAAAAAAGAAAGAGCACGAGCCAAATGTTAAAATGCAAAAGAATTGTAAGGGATGTAAAGCAAGTAAAAGCAAATTTTAGCTTGAGCTCTACCCCTTGTTATATAGCCACACATCCCTTAGGAAATCCATGCATATCATACCTACCAAAGTAAATGGAACTCTTTGTGAACATATTGACCTTGATGAAGCAAAAAAATTCCCATCATTAAACGAGGATTATATGATCATTGATAAATTCATAAGCCTTGTTAAGCAAGCCATATCAAAGCTATATTTTGGCAAGCTTAAGGTGCCTTGAGTATACCTGGCTTGTGCTCGAGGAAAGCTAGCTAAAAGTATGTGAAGGAGCTATGATGGTTATGATGGGTAGCCCTTCTTTAGTAGCCCTAGGGTCTTAATTTTGCATTAAGGACTTGTTACTGATCCGATTAGCAGTGTTGCTAAGGTCTTGGCAACTTGCTGGATGGGCACTCACAGGATAGGGGTCTACTATCATGTAACATCCCAAATGGGATATTTTAACTAAAATTGCAAAAAATAACTTAATCCCACATTATGCCGTGAAATCAACATTTACTTAACAAAAGATTGCCATGTAAAATAAAAACATATAGAGCACTGCAATCCATTACACATTGAACAGGAAGAATCTCAAATTTTATTATAAATGGTATAGTGGTTACATGCATTTCTGACCCAAAATAGCTAAGATGGAAAACTGGCCACCAATATGAACTGTTGCACTGCACTGGCCTCCAAAATTGAACAACTGCACTCTCCCTCCAACAACAACTGCCATTGAATCCACTGAATCACCAATTAAAAATCTGAATGATTCTCACTCCAATATCCCCGAAGCTCTGCAAAACTCCTGAATGAAGTCTCTTCAAGAGAGTTGGGTTTTCGTCAAACACTCACAAATCACCTGAGGGTTTCTGTCCTAGGGCTACTGCTGAAGTAGAGAACCGAGTTCTCAAACCTCTCACACAAGAAAATGATCCAATCCAAGATATCCCTCAATGGCCTCCTCCTCTTCTTTTATAGATCTCATGGATCCTTCTAGAGCCTTATTTTTGTTATCACTGTCCCCAACTTCCTAGGATGAAATTAGGAGTGAAGAAAGGTAACCACAGACCAACTTTTAGCTAGGCAGCTAGCCCTACCTAACCAGAGAGGGCTCTGTGTGTGTCACTTTTCAAATATTCAATTTTACGCTGAGTACCAGGTTTTAGGCTAGATATGAATTAATTTGTTTAATAATTTGTTTGCTGGATAAAAATTATAATCAGTGAAGCTAAAACCGATTTCAAAGACTTAATTGCAGAGAACTGAGCAAGGCAAGATAGGCAAACTATTTGAGCACAATTAAGTTGTCATTTGTGTATAGTGGTAGAAAAGAGAGGGGTCTGAATGAGCATTTTACTGAATTCATTCATTAGAAGAAAAGACACATTGTAGAAATATTAATAAACAGAACATATGACAGATCTCTACCTATAAACTGATAAGATTTTTACACAGAAAGTGAAATGGAAATGAAATAGCAAAGAGAAAGTGCTCAAAAGAAATACCACATGAATCTCACAAAATTGCTGCAACTCCTTTGATCTCATTAATATAGGTCCACTGTAATACACAAAGTCTTAAAACTCGATTATCCAACAGTGATACTTTGTACAACGAAGTCTTTATAGAAAATCAAAATTACAACAATTACATTAAAGGCTATCATAACAGAGAGCGCTTTATTTGATAACTAAATTCTATCTGCATCATGGAAATAAATTTAATCTTTTGTGTTAGCGTTGCTCTAACTAAAAACTGTCGCTGAAGGAGATGTTTCCGCCATCCGGGTTGCGCTGGTTGTCAGTGGACAAATGATCTGGCAAAATTTAAATTTTTTGCTTTTACTAATTGCTCTTGAAATTCACACATCTTTTCCCAGCGTTCTTCATCAGGAATGACCAGTTTCATTACCTTGCAGTAAACTTCATCAACTTAAGTGTATTTAGCAAATGTGGGCGAAACCACAAAGACATGTTTGATTTCATACTGAATGTAAATGTCATTACTCAGGGTTCCCAACAGTGCCCTCCTGTTAATGTGCCTTTAATATTTGAAAACTTGGCAATATCCTTGGAAATTTCCTTAATTGTTCTCCAATAATCCTCCTTGGTCATAAATTTATCATTAATCACAAGCATAGAAGGCAACCCTTTCTGTGTCAGAGGCTCTATTCTACTAAAAAATCTTTGAACTGTAGTCTCTAGAGTGTGACACTTCTCCTCAAGTGAAGAATCAAATTCTTCTTTGTGAGCACCTTTTTCACTTCCAGGATGGTTTTTGTTCTGTCATCTATACCCAAATCATCCAGCTCATGCCTATTTTTTGCATTCAGAAATTTAATGATATTGTTTGCTTTTGTATCAGTTCCTTTTGTTCAAATATGATCTGTATACTTGGCCAGATCTCATTTAAAGATTCCATAATGTCTGCCCAAATTATCTCTTTCACTTGGTCCAGGGTATTTCCAATGGCTGACTCTTTTTGCTCTTTCTGTAACCTCTCAATCAACTTTTTGGCTCTCTGTGCTTCAGCTACATGTGAACTATTAGCATTAGATTTCTGAAATTGCAATAATTTTACTTGATCTTGCAATTTCTTTATCTCCTTTTCTTGAGTGGACATATTCTGAACTTCTTTGGTGAGCTGCTAAGCTCCATCCGCATTACTTGCTGTAGAAGTTTGAGCTATAGGAATGGCTGCTAGAGGCACTGCTTCTAAAGGAACCTTTGATTTTTTTGCTGCTGCTGCCTTTTCCTTTATCATTTTTTCTAACTTAGATTCTATATGCTTTATTTGAGCATTCTGCTCCATAATCAATTTCATCATTTCTGTCTTCTGAGATTCAGTTTCTTCAATATCCTTTGCCAAAGGATCTTCTGTAGCAGGAATCTTCAATTGTTTCCTCAATGCTGCTATGTCAGTATTTTTCTTCTTGATGATTTCTTCAATTGCATTGACATTGGATGGATCATACCCAATTTTAATCACTATATCTTCTAAAGTTTTGATTCTTGTATCCTTTGCAAATGAAGACACCTTCTCCATTTTCAACTATGACTATACATTAGCCAATGAAACCTGCAATTTTGATAAACTCATAGCAGTGTTAGCGGGAGTTGATGAAATCATCTCACCAGTTTGCTTATGTAGTTCCATTTGATCTATTGGATGAATTTCTTTTGTATCAAACTCAAATGTAGCCCTTTTGTAATCTGCTTCTGATTTTGGCTGTGGAATTTGTGCTTGAAGAAAGGCAAAGTGTATTTTTCCCTTTTCTGAATCAAAGGTTGAAAGCAATCTACTTTGTGAGCTGGGAGTTTGTTTCAAAATTTGGTTGTATGTACTTGTCTTTAACATTTCATTCTTCAACTTTATCTCTTTGAAAGTGTCAAAGACAATCTTCTCCTTTTCCCTTGTAGCAACTGTACTGGTATGAATGGATTTTTGTTGATCTTTGTCTGCTAAAGTTATGTGATGAAAATCAACTGGAGGGTGTAACAACAGACTTACTGGTTCTTCTAGTCCTTTTTTCTTGGGAGGCATGGCTGGTTCTGTTGGAATGGCGGAAACAGGAATTCTCTAATGCAAAACAGAGGCTGAGATTGAGGAAAAACTTTGCAGACTGGAAGAAAATCAATAAATGCAAAAGAAGGCTTTAAACACTGGTGAGGTTGATCTTTGGAATTCTGATAGTAATTGAAAATTTGTAAACCTGTGTAAAGCAGATCGAAAAGCAGAATAAAAGTCTAAAACAGGCGTTGAGTGATCAATTTATGGAGAATTTGTTTAATTCCCGTTTGAAAAGGGCGCGGGCACGCTGCCTAACGGTTAGCAATTAAATTAATTGGCTAATGGTTATGGAAAGGTGGGAATTAAGTTGATTGGACAGGCCATAGCCCACGTTGGCATGACATAACTGGCGGGTGGAGTGGTGGTTTCAATCAGCGGGTAAGCGGGATTTCGGAGAGGTATCAAGGTGGTAAATGGTTTCGTGCGGGTGGGGAGGTGCGAAATCACACAGTTCTGACACGTAGTAGTGGGGTCGGGCTTTAATGCCACCCTTTTCGGACCCCCCGACGTTAAGTCTCGGACGATGGGGGGGGGGGCAGTCACATGTGGGCCGTTGGATTAGATGAGGATGTGATGGATGATAGACGAGATGGAGGAGGGTTAACATATATCAGAGTTTAATGAATGGTGGGTAGGGGTATGATGAAAGTGATGTGACACAAATAGATGACGAATAGAGTTATGCGACGTGTCGAATGGGTAATGGAGATAACAGTAGTGGAGAATAACGCATAGGATTTAATCCTATGGTTTTGAGGATGAAATTTTCGAAATATTAAAGATAAAACTTTAATAAATATGTGATTTCAAAAATAATTCTTTTCAACAGAGCTTTTCATTTCTTCTCAAATACAACGACAAAATATGGAATTCTCATGATATGCAGAGTTTATTTTGGACTATGAAAAATGATTTACTCCTTCAACTTGACCTTTATGGATGGAATGGTGGTTTCACTACCCTTTTTAATAATAAAAAACTGAAGATTTTTCATGGCCGTTTAGACCCTAGACTTGACCTATATGTGATGGAGTGACATGATTTTAGACCTCTTAAATGGAGATGAAATAATGTGAAGGGGCAGCATATCATGACAGGACTTGTTCAGTGACCAAATTTATTGCTGAAGACATCATCATTGTAAGGGCTATAGGTGCAGTTAGTCTCATGATGTTACTGAGACAATATGCAACTGGAAGGCTAACCCCTTCACAAGGTTCCTCCAAGAACTTGGGTTGTATGAGAGCAAGCATAGCTGGTTTTAATGCCCAAATTAGTTTTCTCCCTTCTGACTGCTTCATTTCGGAGAGGAGTGTATCTAGCTCGTCTAGTTTGTAAAGCATGCTCCATGTGGCCCTCGTGTTTCAATTCTGTTCCAAGTGCAAATAATTTGTTTCTGATTTCCTCCCCCTTTTGCACATCCCTTGGTTGTTCTTTCTGAAGAATAGCACAGATTCCTTTTGAAAGAGATATGCCGTTCAGTTGTGTTTTCTAGTCTATATGGCAGTCCATTGACGTAATGCTTCGCTGGTTCATGAGGTGTTTTAAGAACCCCATTTTTTTTAATTTTTAATTATTGTGACAATACAAAGTTATGATAAGCAGTGCAAGGCACACTTAATTTGCCTACATGCATCAACAATATATTGTCCAACAATGTATAATAATAATGCTAGCAGCAATGATATACCACATGCATCAACAATCTCCCAAACAACTTTAGAATTTCAAACAACACCTACATGATAGATATCTGAATATACAAAGAGCAGATTGGAAGACATAACCTGGTAAGTAGGTGGTGGCCAATGATAACTGGCGCAATACTTCAACACTTGGGTGTGCGATTTGCCGCCCAACTCTTCGTGACAACCCTTATATTCCCAGCGCTCCACGCAGGTCCTGCTTCTTAGTGGCACAAAATTATGAACACTTTGAGGACGCGGCCCTTTCAGTGGCCTTGTCCCTTTCTTCACAAACTCCTGAAGGTTTTTCTCATGGCCCCTTTCAATCAAAATTGTTTGTGCCCCTTCAATTGATAAGACACCAGTCACAACCTCTTCCAGCAATGGCGTCCTGGTCGTTCAAGCTCAGAACGACTTCAGGAACTTAGAAATTGATGCCACAGATCTCCACGCACAGAGGGTATTGACACCATGCACAGAAAATGCCAACGATCATATCTCAGTCCATATTACTACTGCAACGAAGTAAACTTCTGCTCCTATTCATGCCTTGTCTTCACACTACGACGCCCTTCATTCAACAGAAAAAAGGTCTACGACCTGCCCAGGATGACTGATAATTTTCAACAACGAACACGTTGCTACAGTGTTGTCTAACTGTGATTGTGCTACGTTCTTTGTGCTCCAAACAGTAGGGAAATTTGGACAACATCAGTCCACTGGTAGTAGCATTTCAGCGTTTGATTGAGAAAAAAAAATGCTGCCCAAAAGATGAACTCAGGTCCAACACTTCGAGATGACCCTCCTACAGCCAACAATCCCCACAATAACTGTCTCAAGGATGGCACGCCACCCAGTGATGGAGTTACAACCGCGTGAAGATATTCAGATGTGATCTCGTGATCCTCAGCGTCATTTACAGAAGTCGTGATCATGCACAAAAATTGGAACTCGGTCACTGGAATGACGACTCAGATTGGTTCTCGACCTCAGGAAACACCAATTAGGACCAGGATGCCGCATGTAGTTTGCTTCTGGCCTTGCATAGGATTCACCTTCGCAATTCGACACCCGATAGATGGCGGCTCTGATTCCTCCACAGATGGAACTCTTCTGATTTAATCCACATCTACAACATAGAACGACGATACTTGCCTATGTTGAAAATATCCACTCGCATTCATCTAATCTCCCACACAGATGTCTCAATCAGATTTTCTATGGATAAGGGATACGAGGTCCTCAAGTCACACGGTGCCTCTTGTCCCTTCCGACTTGATAAAGTCGATTTTTGGGGCATATTGATGGCACATCGTATTTCCTTGTTTGTTGTAAGTTGTCGCATGTTGCACTTGCTCAACTGCCCAAAGTGCTCTAGCGTGGCCTATCCTCTGCACTTCATTACTACGAGAGCAACGAGTAAGTCAGCCCCCAAAAATTGAAAACTATTAGAGCCATGTTGCTGATGGCAACAATTCGATTTTCCAGTTGCTAGTTAGCATAAAAGTCTTCCAGTAGTCATAGGGAGTAGTTGTAGCTCAGTTTTTCGCTAAGCAGATTCCTTGGTTGGACGCAGAGGTTTTTTAGCAGAATCAACGTCAGGAAGAAAGAGGAATAACACACTATAAATTCTTCAGCATGACCATGGAAAGAATTAACTTCCAGGAAGCTTCAAATTTGTCTTCAGGTTGGAGGATGAATTTGCTTTCTTGTTAAGATCAGCTTCACAGGGTGTCATATTGATTTTTTGTAGCATCTGAAGTGCTCTAAGTCTCAAATTTTGTGAAGAGGCTTAGACACACGTATTCCAAAGAACTTAGAAATCTTTTGTGGAGATTCCACTCGGAACATGTTTTATTAAAATAATTAATTATTTTAATGGTGAACCTAAGTCTAAACTTAGGGAAATTAAATAATTAAAGGGCATTAATAAAACAGAGTGTGAATCTTCTAGAAAACACGGATCAAGTCAAGTTATGATCTTAGCCGTTGATTAGAGATCTAATCTCGGTCGTTGATATCTCAATGAGAAGATTATAAAAGAAGACTCGAGGGTCATTTGGAAAATACACTAGTGCAGATACTCAGTTTCCCGAGTAAAATCGATTTTCTCAGTGGTCGAAGTTCGGCAAGAGAAAATCGACTCAGAGGGAGAGTAGTAGGTGGAGGACAAGCAGAGAGGGTTCAATAATAATCCGAGGTGCAAGAGCAGGGTACGCAGTGCCAGCAAGAGACAACACAGAGGCTGGGAGGGAGCAACGCAGAAGGGTGGCGCAGTTCTGTGCAGTCCTCGCGTAGAGCCAGCGCAGTGATGATGCAGGAGGCTCAGGAGGGGTCCTTCCGTGGTCATTTCTCATCTGATTATTTTGTGAGGAATTTCTCCAGTGTTTTCATAGAGAATTTATCATCGTCATTGTTGATTGTAAATTGTACAAGAATATTCTGCTGAATAATAGAAACCCTCATTTGCTGCACCAATTTTCCCACGTTGGGTTTTTTCCGGGGACAATGGTCCAAAATATCTGTGTCATTTGTGTGCTAGTATTTTCCTTATTGTTTTTCTCAGTAATTATATGATGAAGTCTGCATTTGAATTTATTTCGATATTTACTGAAGAGTTTTGTGCAAATAACTTGTTTCTGAATAATATGTAGAAGAAATAACATCAGATAACGCAGTAGAATTTCAAGTTGAAATTTTCACATGGTATCAGAGCAAGGTTAGGCAAGGAAGCAGGAGGGATGATGCCAAAGGGGATTCGTGGTACTTCCTTGGCAGTTCTTCGTACACCCAAGGGCTTACACATTTCTTCTGCAGAAACTGTCCGGGAAGGGAAAAACACAGAGAAGATGGAAGATCGAGTTTTGTCAATGTTGGCCTCTAGGCTTGGAAAGGAATGTGCGTGCTTATCTAGCACTGCATCATCAGATGATTGGTATATTGATAGTGGGGTTTTAGCCCATATGATTGGAGAAAGAGATCATTTCTCTAGATATCAAGAAGAACGAATGGACTTCCAAATTACTATGGGAAACAAGTCAAAATGTACCCCTGTAGGAAAAGGGACCATAGCATTTCAGACAGAAGCAGGAGAGAGTCTCCGAGCCACTAATGTGCTACATGTGCCAAGTAAGAAAATGAATTTACTTTCAGTGTCTCAATTGCAGGACAAATGATATACATCATGTATACTTTATCAGGAGAAAAGTCTATGTCAAGCATCCAAGTTGGAAGAAGAAGGCTCAGATTGGAACTTGAAGCAACAGATTATACAAGTTGCAGCTCGAATCTCCAATGGCACTGATAGGCAGCAATCAAAGCGGTGAATCAGATTTGAATGAACTATGGCATAGATGAATGGGGCACCTACACCATGGAGCTCTGAGAATGCTCAGAGAAACAGTTACGGGAGTTCCAATTCTTAGTACCAAACATGATGACGTGTGTAGAGGGTGCGTTTTAGGAAAATATGCTAAAGCAACATATTCCAGGAGCAACAATAGGGCGACAAGTGTACTGGGGTTAATACACTCAGATATCTGCAGACCAATGTCCACTAGAGCTCTTGGTGGAAGTGAATACTTTGTCACTTTCATAGATGACCATTCCAGGAAGACTTGGATTTACTTCTTAAAGACCAAGGATGAGGTCTTTGATCTGTTCAGAGAATTCAGAACTCTGGTAGAAAACCTGACTGGGAAGAAAATAAAAGTGTTGTGTTCAGATAACGGAGGTGAATATACTGATAAGGAATTCACAGATTTCTGTGCAAGGGAAGGCATCATAAGAGAATGGACAACTCCTTACAATTCAGAGCAGAATGGGGTTGCAAAATGAAAGAACAAGACTATTGTTGGGGCAACAAAGGAAATGTTGTATGACTAGGATCTGCCTAGATTTCCGTGGGCAGAAGCATGCAACATAACTGTATATATCCAGAACAAGACCCCTCACAGAGCATTGGGCAAGACAACGCTCGAGAGTGTAATCACAGGGGTGAAGCTGGAGGTAAGTCACCTCAGGATTTTTGGGAGTGTGGCATATTGCCATATTCCAGATGAGAAACAGAGCAGACTAGATCAGACTGCTGAGAAAGGGTATCTCATGGGATATATCAGGACATCCAAGGCATACAAAATCAACATTCCAGGAAACAAGAAAGTAGTAGTGAGGAGGGATGTGATATTCATGGAGGATTGAGCCTTTAGAAAATCCCGTGAAATGCCTACTGAAGAATAGTCTAAGGATGTGCCTCTTGTCCAACGACAGCTAGGAGAGGATCCAGGAGATGGACAACCATCAGGATCTAGCACTGTGACTAGTACTAGTATTTCTTCGAGAGAAGAAAATCCAGATACCTCGCAGCTGATGGGACAACAGGAGGAAGAGATGACTGAGCCAATCACTACCAGTAGTAGAATCAACAGATTGGCACGACAGACGTTGAGGGACGCAAAAGAGTTTGTTGGGGCTCCTAGAATCGAGAAAAGGCAGCGTAGAGAACCTGATAGATACCAAGCATTGGTAGCACAGGTTGATGAACCCTCTAGCGTTCAGGAAGCAATTCAACACCAAGTCTAGGTGCATGCTATGGTAGAGGAGTATAGCTCTATCATGACTAATGAAGTCTGGGAAGTTGTACCTAGACCACAGGATAGGTCAGTTGTAGGTTCCAGGTGGATCTACAAGATTAAGTATGCTGCAGATGGTAGTGTAGAGAAGTACAAGGCTAGGTTCGTGGCTAAGGGGTTTGCTCAAAAAGAAGGAATAGACTACGAAGAAACCTTCGCCCCTGTAGCCATATATACATCTATCAGATCTATTATATCCCTTGCAGTGCAGATGGGATGGGAGATTCACCAGATGGACGTCAAGACTGCATTCTTGAACGGGGTGATAGAGGAAGAGGTTTACACCGAACAACCAGAAGGCTTCGAGACGCATGACAAGAAAACTCATGTATGCAGACTAGAGAAAGCCCTATATGGACTCAAACAGGAACTGAGAGCATGGTATGGTCAAATTGATGGTTACTTGCAGCAGATGGGATTTGTCAAGAGTAACGCTGATCCCGATCTCTACTATCTCAGAGTAGAGAATGAGCCAATGATTTTGGTATTATATGTAGATGATTTATTTTTGACAAGATCATCTAGGCTCATTAAAGACTGCAAGAGGAACTTGACAGAGGAATTCGACATGAAGGATTTGGGGTTGATGCACTATTTTTTGGGATTGGAAGTTTGGCAGCAGAAGGGAGAAATCTTCCTTGGGCAAGGAAGATATGCTACAGAGATTCTAAAGAGATTTAGAATGCAGGATTGTAGACCCATGGCTACTCCAATGATCACCAATTGGAATAAAATTGATGCATCTGAAGATAAAGAAGTCGACCCCACCTTGTACAGACAACTGATAGGATCTCTAATGTATTTGGTCAACACCAGGCCATACATTTGCTACGCTGTTAATTCCTTCAGTGAGTTCATGGTAGAACCAAAGAGGGCATCATGGGCAGTGACTAAGCACATTCTTCGATATATTCGAGGAACAGTCGGATATGGATTAAAATACACCCGAGGCGATGACATCATTCTGCGTGGATTCACAGATGCAGATTGGGTAGGAAGTTCGATGGATTGGAAAAGTACCATAGGGTACTGCTTCAACATTGGATCAAGTATGACTTTTTAGTGTAGTAAGAAGTAGAAGTCTGTAGCACTGAGCATAGCTGAAGCAGAGTATATGACAACCAGCACAACTTTGTGTGAGGCTATATGGCTTAGAAAATTGCTAGTGAATTTATTCAGAAGGAAGATGGAGGCGACCAGTATTCTATGTGATAATCAGAGTTGCATCATGCTCTCTGAGAATCCAGTTTTTCATGATCGGTCGAAGCACATCGACATCAGGTGTCATTTTATCAGAGACTGTGTTCAGCGGGGAGCAGTACAGTTGCAGTACATTCCCACAGGAGAACAGGTAGCAGATATTCTCACCAAGGCCCTAGGGAGAACAAAGTTTGTTTATTTCAGGGAAAAGATGGGGATGATTGAGAATTTGTTTTAGTAACAGATGAAGCACCACTTAAGAGGGAGTTGTAGTATGAATGTAGCAGCGCAGTGGTTGATGGACAGGTTGTCAGATGTCAGCAACACAGAGGATGCTTCAGGATCAAAACAATATGCAACGGGCATATTGTTAGAGCACTTTCCTCGCTAAGAGGGAGTGTTGATTTTTGGGAGCATCGGAAGTGCTCTATTTCTCAAATTTTGTGAAGAGGCTTAGACACATGTATTCCAACGAACCCAGAAATCGTTTGTGGAAATTCCACTCAGAACATGCTTTATTAAAATAATTAATTATTTTAATGGTGACCCTAAGTATAAACTTAGGGAAATTAAATAATTAAAGGGCATTAATAAAACAAAGTGTGAATCTTCTAGAAAACACAGATCAAGTCAAGTTATGATCCGAGCCGTTGATTAGAGATCTAATCTCGACCATTGATATCTCAACGAAAAGATTATAAAAAGAGACTCGAGGGTCATTTGGAAAATACACCAATGCAGATACTTAGTTGCCCGAGTAAAATTGATTTTCTCAGTGGTTGAAGTTTGGCAAGAGAAAATCGACTCAGAGGGAGAGTAGCAGGTGGAGGACAGGCAGAGAGGGTTCAACAACAATCCGGGTTGTAGGAGCAGGTGACGCAGTGCTAGGAAGAGACAACGCAGAGGGTGGGAGAGAGCAGCGCATAAGGGTGACGCAGTTTTGTGCAGTCCCAACGCAGAGCTAGCGTAGTGATGATGCAGGAGGCTCAAGAGGGTCCTTCCGGGGTTGTTTCTCATATGATTATTTTGTGAGGAATTTCTCCAATGTTTTCATAGGGAATTTCTCTTCGTCACTGCTGATTGTTAATTGTACAAGAAGATTCTGCTGAATAATAGAAACCCTCATCTGCTGCATCGGTTTTCCCACATTAGGTTTTTTCAGGGGACAATTGTCCAAAATATTTGTGTCATTTGTGTGCTAGTATTTTCCTTATTGTTTTGCTCAGTAATTATATGATACCCTACATTTGAATTTATTCCGATATTTACTGAAGAGTTTTCTGCAAATAACTTATTTCGGAATAATAAGTAGAAGAAAGAACATCAGATATTGCAGTAGAATTTCAACTTGAAATTTTCACAGTCTGGTATATAGACAATATAGCATCAACTCATATGACAGGGGTTAGAGAATATTTCTCTAGCTACAAGGAGGAGCAGATGGACTTCCAAATCACTGTGGGAAACAAAATGAAATGTACTCCAGTAGGGAGAGGTACCATAGATTTTCAGAGGGAGTTAGGATCCAACACCAGCGCTACAAATATATTGCATGTGCCAGGATTGGGTATGAACCTGATTTCATCATCCCAGTTGCAGGATAAGGGGTATGATGTCCACTTCGTAGGGAAGAAAGTGTATGACTAACACTCAAGATGAAAGAAGGTAAGACAAATTGGACCTCCAAGCAACAAATTGTACAGGTTGCAGCTCGACTCTCGAATGGCACTAATAGGCAGTGACAGTAGCACTGGGAACGAGCTGAATGATTTATGGCATAGGAGAATGGGACATCTACACCATGGACCACTCAAGATGCTTAGCGAAACTATAACAGGGGTTCCAGAACTTGGTACGGAACACGATGATATGTGCAGAGGATGCGTACTTGGGAAATATGCTAAGGCTGCATTCCCAAGAAGTGACAATAAAGCAGATGGCGTGTTAGGACTTATACATTTAGATATTTGTGGCCTGATGTCCACTAGAACTCCTAGTGGTGCTGAATACTTTGTCATCTTTATTGATGATCATTCCAAGAAACCCTGTATCTACTTCTTGAAGACCAAAGATGAGGTCTTTGATCGTTTCAGAGAGTTTAAAGCTCTCGTGGAAAATGCGATAGGGAAGAAGATCAAGGTGCTTCACTCAGATAATGGCAGAGAATATATTGATAAAAACGTTACAGATTTTTGCGCGAAGGAAGGCAACAAAATGGAATGGACAACTCCATATAATCCTCTGTAGAATTGGGTGGCGGAGCGGAAAAATAGAACCATAGTTGGGGCTGCAAAAGCTATGTTATTTGACTAGGATTTGCCCAAATTTTTATGGGCAGAGGCATGTAACATAACGGTGTATATTCAGAACAAGAATGCTCTTAGATTATTGGGGAAGAATATGTCAGAAGGAGTCTTCACAGGGAAGAAGCCAAAAGTTAGTCACTTGAGGATTTTTGGCAGTGTTGCTTATTGCCACGTGCCAGATGAAAAACCTACCAAATTGGATCAGACCATAGAGAAGGGGTTTCTCGTCGGGTATAGTGAGACCTCAAAGGCATACATGATCTATGTTCCTAGCAGTAGGAAGATTGTAACGAGACAAGACGTGAAGTTCATGGAGGACCGAGCTTTTAGGAGATCTCGTGAGATGCCTACAGGTGATCAAAACCAATGAGCAGAAGCTCCTTTGGTCCAATAGCAGGGGCAGCCAGTGGGACCAGTAGGAGGATAGTCACAGGGATCAAGTATAATGACTAGTACCAGTATTTCCTCATGGGTAGGAGATTCGAGGAGTTCTCAGCAGACGGAGTAGCAGGGACAGGCTAAGGAGTAGCTGGTTGAACCTCTCACCACTAGTGGTCGAGCCAACAGAGAAGTTCTTTAGACATTGAGAGATGCAGAGGAGTTTATTGGAACTCCTAGGACGAACAAAAGACAATGCAAACATCTTGACAGGTACCAAGCATTGGTGGCTGAGGTTGCAGAACCTTCCAACTTTTAGGAAGCTGCACAATATCAGGTGTGGGTAGATGCCATGGTAGAAGAGTACAACTCTATCATGACAAATGAAGTTTGGTAGGTGGTGCCAAGACCTGAAGACAGGTCAATTGTAGGTTCTAGATGGATCTACAAGATCAAGTATGCTGCAGATGGCAGTGTAGAGAAGTACAAGGCTAGGTTCATGGCAAAGGGGTACGAGGAGACCTTCGCCCCAGTTGCCAGATACACCTCTATCTGGCCAGTCAGTTATATCCCTAGCATCTCAGATGGGGTGGCAAGTTCACCAGATGGACATTAAGACAACATTCTTGAACGGGGTGATAGAGGAAGAAGTGTACATAGAACAGCCAAAGGGCTTCAAGGCCGCACTCATGTGTGTAGACTAAAGAAATCTCTATACGGTCTCAAACAGGCTCCCAGGGCATGGTATGGTTGGATTGACAACTATTTGCAACAGATGGGATTCATTAAGAGTGACGCAAATCCCAACCTTCACTATTTGATGGTATAGGGTGAGCCACTAATCCTAGTTTTGTATGTGGATCTCTTTTTGACAAGATCATCAGGTCTCATAGAGGACTGCAAGAGGAACTTGGCAACAGAGTTTCACATGAAAGATTTGGGGTTGATGCACTATTTCCTAGGATTGGAAGTGTGGCAGAAAGCTGGGGAGATCTTCCTTGGGCAAGGAAGATATGCTACAGATATTCTGAAGAGGTTCATAATGCAGGATTGGAGACCCATGTCTACGCCCATGATCACCAATTGGAAGAAGATCGATGCATCAAATGACAAGGATGTTGACCCTACCTTGTGTTAGCCACCTATAATATTTGTTATAGCAAAAGGTGGCTAAGACTTTTTTAAGCCTTCAAAGAACAAATTTTATTACTAAAAAGTGTTGGCTCTTGAAGGCCTCATGCCTCTGTCCAAAATCTTCATTGCTGTTGCCATTTTATACTAAAAAATTCTGCTAATTTCATGAGAAAAGACTGCTGAGAAACCATCATTTTCCCCCTTCTCCCACTCTTAACTAACCTTCATTTGCTCCCATTTTTCTCCATAAAATCTCCTTTGTTTTCATGATTCCTCTTCTTCCCTTCATGAAAATCATTTTTACAAGGTTAAAAACTCACTTTTTAGCCTTACCGAAACCCCCAAATCCATTGAAAAACTCCGAAAAAAATTCATAAAAACAAAGTTTTTATTACTAAGGACTCAAGCCCCCTTGGGCTAAGTTTCAAAACCACTTCCCCCACATGCCCACACCCTGGAACCAAGTGCTAATCCTGTTCGGCGCTTATCGCATCGGAAAGATTCAAGTGCGCAAGTCTTTTGCCATGTTCGAAAGTTCCGATGCGATTAGCCTTTGTATTGGAAAAACCCCGATCATATTATTTTTTATATATATATCCCGTGGGCCCACCTCCGGCGCTTAAAACCTTGTAATAATTTTTCCTCGGTGGTCTTTTCCTTTGTAAAACCAAAAAACCCTCTTTTCCAAAGTTTTGGTTCAATGAGTTAGAATCACGTGTTAATATAAAAAAATGGTTAGATTGAAAACACTCGATCGCGCAATCGCATCGGAAAAATTCAATGGATTGATTGAAAGACCGGGCCCGAAGTTCCGATTGCGATTGGGGCTTATATATATAAAACTCCGCCCCCCCCCCCGCCTCTCTATTACATATGACTTTCACCCGAGACCAAGTGTTAAAGATCCCAGGCGCCAATCGCATCGCAAAATTCCAATGGGTTGATTGAAAAGCCCAAGCCCGAGGCTCCGATTGCAATTGGCCCTTGTTATATAAAGCCCCGGGCCCTTGTATTCCATACATCCAGCGGCCCCGCAATCGGGCGCCAGTCACTTCATATATATATATTTTCCGCTCCGATCTACTAAAACCTTGGTTTTATTAAAAATTTGTGGGTTTTTCATAAAGCGCAAAGGGTTTCCATCGGTGCAAAGTTGAAAAGATATTGACCGTTGATCTAAGGCTGATCAACGGCCCGCGCTACATCGCTCCGAAGTTTTCAATCGCATCGCAAGTTTCAATTGCGTACATTTGTTTGTCCCCCCGATCGCCCTTCCTTCCGATTCATTCCCCACCGTTGATCTGATCCTCGGATCAAACGACCAGCGTTCCATCGCATCGGAGTTTTCAATCGCATCGCATTTTTCAATCGCTGCTTTTATTTGTTCCTCCCGATCGACCAATCCTCCGATTCTTTCTCCACCGTTGATCTAATCTCAGATCAACGGTCCACGCTACATCGCATTGCAACTTTCAATCGGTGCATTTGCCTGCCACCCCCGATTGCAATCCCCCGATTGCGATCCTCCGATTGGATCTGGGCCGTCCACGTGTCCAGATCGGACGGTCCAAAATCACTTCGTCTTATTCTTCTCCCCGCTCTCCTTTTTGCCTCTTCTACGTAGATCTTCACCGTTGGATGCTTCCATCCAACGGCTATGCTCCTCCCCCGCCTTCTAAAGTAGTTTTTCCCCAAATATGCAGGATTTCATAATGTTTTGTTTGTTTTACAGGTTTCGAAGGTTTTTTCCCATACTATGAAGGAAAAGAAAGCCGAGGGTGACGATCCTCTGGCCTTTTGGTTATCAAAGGGTAAGGGACTAAAAGGACTCCCCTCTACGTTTCGTCGATGCTCCATGGGCATTGATGCCATACGAGCCTTGCGCGGCCTGCACATTAACAAGACACTGTGATTTTTAAAATCACAATTAAAAGAGTATCAGCATTGAAGGACAGAGCGTAGCAGAAACAGAAGATTGAAGACAGATTTGGGAATTACGGCTAAGAATGATTATCAAAAGCCTAATTCCCAGGATTAAAACACAATTAAAGGAACATCATAAGTATTTAACAGACAGATAGGCCTCCACCGCCTCAATTGAGGCGAATTGATTCCTCAGCTACCATAACTGCCACCTGTGCCTCAAAGCATTCAAAACAGAGGCCGAAGTTATTGAGCAAACGAAGATATTCGCCTCAGTGCAGCCAGAGGATTACTTCTGCAAGGAACTTAAATGCTAAAAATATCTGCAGAGTTACTCCAAACATGACCCAGAGCCTTAAAGTCAATAAAAGCTCCCACCGAGCTTAATTCATAAATGTAAAACAGTTAATACAGACCAAAATGTTTGTGAACTTCTCCATCGAGCCCCTCAAAGGCCGAGAAGTCATTTAATCTGTATCAATTGTCCTAAGAGATCTTTTATCAGATCTCACCTCCTCATTCTTCTATAAATACTTATGTAGAAGATGAGAAACTGTTGGTTGATTAGGTTGCTGAACATTCTAATGTAATTGAGCTTGAGACTTCTATCTGTAAATAGTGTTCACTGGCCCTTGAAGCTCTGTTTGTGTTAGATTAGTTAGGCTGGATAGTGAAGATGATTGCTGAACTGAAACATTGGACCTGAGTACTGTAACTGGTTTGAAATCAATAACAAGCTGTTTCTTGGGATCCTGGTCTATATCACTGGTGAAGTGCCCCTTTCTTTGTTATTGTTTTCCTTCTATGTACGTCATATTGTTCACTATTCTCTGATAAGCAACAACATTTATAGAGTTAGGACCTACTGTACATCAGTAACCTTCTCTGACTGAAAAGCTTTATCTCAATGTTTTCCTCCAATTTGTTTATTTAAGAATGATTTAATACAGTTTAAGCAGTTAGGAATGATGGAGTTCCCTCGTCCTACTGTTTGCTTTAAACATTGTTCTTGAAAGTTATTTTCCTTATTTGCTTATTAAAGTTAGACTAGAAAAGTGATGGTTTGCCTTGTTTCTAGCTTCTATTCTCCAAAGGCAGATTCTGAAAATTTCCCTTGGTGTTGACTGAAAGCAGATTAGGTTTAAAAGTACTTTATCTGATTTTAAGTTACACTCTGTCTTCTCTTATATGTTTTCATACTTTCTGAAGGTAATTATGTGGATTACTGGATTGTTTGTCAATTAAGCTGCTTTAATACAAACCTGCCCAAGAAGTCAATGGTTAGCCCTGCCCTTGGTTGGTTTTAAACAGTTACTTAAGAGGCTTTTCTTGTTTGGACCGACTATAAATCCTTTGTGAAATTATTATCAGTTTCCACCCCTCCAACACTTTATTGTTCCCATTCCATCATTTTAATCTCAACAATCTTGTGATGTAGATGACTTGCCCCTTGGATCACTCTTGTTGTTGTTGCTCAATTAAAGCCCTGTTATGACTCCATAGCCCAATGGACTAAAAACCAGCGTTATATTTATCTTTTTAGCCTATGTTGTTCTATTCACTTGCAACTTCTCACCTTTGAAACTCTTTGCACTTAGGACTTTCCACCTCAAACAGTATTCATGCTCAACCATCCAAAAACAAAACAAACCCTTGGCCTTCATAACTAGCCTAATATCATTACCCAAAACTTCAAAGACAAATCCATCTTTGTACTTATTGGAGAGATCCCTCTCCGGATTCAGGAGGGCTAGATCCTAGAATCCCAAAATGGTTGAAACGATGTTGTTTCTGTGATCGGACTTTGCCAATATTGCTGATTACAGATTCCTAACACCTTGTATAGACAGCTTATTGGGTCTCTCATGTATCTGGTCAACACTAGGCAAGATATTTGCTTCGTAGTCAAGACCCTAAGTTAGTTCATGGTAGAACCAAAGAGGGTACATTGGGCAGTAGCGAGGCATATTTTGAGGTATGTACACGACATAGTCGAGTATGGGTTGAAATATACTCGAGGGGATGACGTTAGAATTTTTGGGTTCACAGATGCAGATTGGGTAGGTAGTAAGTGGACAGGAAAAGTACCCTTGGGTATTGCTTTAGTATTGGATCAGGGATGGTTTCCTTATGTAGCAAGAAGCAGAATTCAGTAGCACTGAGCTTTGCAGAAGCAGAGTATATGGCAGCTAGCACAACTACGTGCGAATCTATATGGCTTTGGAAGCTGCTAGTAAGCTTGTTCAGGCAGAGGATGGAAGCAACCAGTGTCTACTATGATAATCGAAGTTGCAGAAAGCTCTCTCAGATTCCAGTGTTTCATGATAGGTCGAAGCACATAGATATTCGATGTCATTTCATCAGAGATTGTGTATAGCGTGGGGCGGTCCAGTTACAGTATGTTCCCACAGAAGCGCAGGTTGAAAACATACTCATGAAAGCTCTATGTAGAACTAGGTTCGTCTATTTTAGGGAACGGATGGGTATGGTGGAGAACCTGTTTCAGTAGTAGGGACATGTTACTTTGGATGATTCTCAGTTGTAGATGTTGCAGTTGCAGCAGCAATAGATGAGAGGGAGTTGCAGTGTAGATGCAATATTGATAGCAGTACAATAGAGTCAGCAGCAACACAAATGAAACATATATCAGAGTTCCATAGTAGTTGGTGGGAAACAACGATGTGACAGGAGATGATGCAAAGACAGGGTGTTGTGGCAGGTGGTGCAGCACTAGAACGCATTCGTCGCTAAGAGGGAGTGTTAGTTTTTGTAGCATCAGATGTGTTCTAGCCACTAAAATTTGTTGAGAGGCTAGAATACATAAGATCTCCAAAATCCATAAATCGTTTCTGGAAATTCCGCCTAGAAGTGTCTCAATTAGATTATTAACCAATTTTTAAATATTTAACTTAGAGAATATGGTTAATTAATTAGTATTAACTGAGATAAGGTGAGAATAATCTAGAACCTGACACAAATCGATAGGGAATTAATCTGGGCCATCAATTATGTTTTAATCTTGGTCATTGGTGCTCCAATAGAAGATTATAAGAAGAAGTCGATGGGTAGATGGAGATCACACCAGTGCAAATACTTAATTGCTCAGTAGCAGAAGGTCAACAGAGAAGATAGAGCCAGAGGGTGAGTAGCAGGTGAAAGAGGAGGGCGACAACATTCCGGGAGGAAGGTTTCTAGTCCCCGGAAGAGGCAAAGGAAGGAAGGCCGAAGTTCTCATAGGGCTAGCATAAGCTCTACGCAGAGGGTGACGTGTTGATTTCTAGTAGCATCGGATATGCTCTAAGTCTCAAAATTTGCAGGGAGGCTTAGGCACATGTACTCCAAAGAACCCAGAAAGGATTTTGGAAAATTCCACTCAAATTATGTTTTATGGAAATAATTAATTATTTTTAATGGGACCCTAAGTCTAAACTTAGGAAATTAAAATAATTAATGGATCTTAATTAAAACTGAGTGTGAATCTTCTGGAAAAGACAGAGATCAAGTCAAGTTAATCTTAGTCGTTGATTAACGATTTAATCTCGGTCGCGTTGAAGTCTCAACGAAAAGATTATAAGGAATTGATGGGGCATTTGGAAAAGACACCGAAACACCGAGAAACAGATTCTAGAGATTGAATTTCTCAAGTGAGCAGTGCTCAGGAGAAGTTAGATTTAGAAGATTCTTACAGAGAGGGGCAATGATAGATACGGTTGGAGATTTTCCTGAGTCGAGAATACATTTCAGAGGAGACAGTGAGTAGTACATAGAGAGGCAGCATAACAGCTACACAGAGCCAGCAGAGGCAACATTATAGCCTTGAGGAGATCCGAGATTTAGCTGAGGATCAGTCAGATCTAGTGCCAGAGAGCCAGGGTGTGAGACCGGAGGGGCCAAAGATCAGTATCCAGCACGCAGAAGAGCCAACAAGGAGAGGTGATGTAGACCCCATGCAGAGTGACGTAGTGATTGCATAGAGGCATCGTAGGGCTCACAGTTCAGTGTTTGGCCAGTTCAGATTTTCTAGTGTCAGTGTGAGGTAATCCTCACAAGCTCTTTGTCAGTCAGATTCTCTGTGGATGGCCAATAAGACATCACAAGTTGTATTTAGATCTTCTGCATATTAATACAAACCCTTAGCTACTGCACTGGTTTTCCCGCATTGGGTTTTTCTGGGGACATTTGGTCCAAAAATAATAGTGTTGTGTGTCTAATGTTTATTCTTGCTCATATATTGTTTCTGCAATTATTTATTTTCCGTAGTTTAATTTTGTGAAGGTTGTAGTGTATGGGTTTCAATATTTACCGTAGAAAACAGTAAATAACTTGTTCAAGAAATTAACAAGTAGAAGAATTCTCATCAGTTGCTACAGTAGGATTCTGGGTAGTAGAATTTTCACATGGTATTAGAGCTTGTTTAGCAATGTAGGAGGAGCAAGAGAGCAGACGAGAAGGATCTAGCATTGAAGGAGGAGATCAAAGATTTGCGTAAACAGTGTTGATTTTTGGGGTAGTATCGAATGTGCTCTAGCTCTGAAACTTTGTGGAGGGGCTAGAACACATGATATCTCCAAAGCCCAGAAATCGTTTGGAGAAATTCCACCCAGAGCTTAAGTTATTCAAATAATTGATTATTTTATTGGAGTCCCTAAGTCCAACTTAAGGAAATTAAATAATTAAAATGAATTAATTTAAACATGTGAGTGAGAATGTTCTAAGTGACGAGGATCAAGCCTTTTCTAGTCTTAGCCGTTGATTAGAGATTAGATCACGACTGTTGAATGTTCAATAGGAAAAGTATTAAAGGAAGGTTTGGGGTCAGTTGGACAACACACACAGAGTGGCAGCACTTGAGCTAAGTCAAAATTCTGGGGCGCGGTTTGTTAAGAATTTTCGAGTGAGCTTGCAGTGCAGCGAGGGGCAGTTCGACAGTGGGATTTCAGATCCGAGGTTGAGAATACAATAGTAGAGAGGCAGATCAGCACCAGAGGAGCAACGCACGCCTAGGAGGGGTGATGCAGGCCCAACCAGGCTCATGCAGAGCCAGTGTAGAGGCTCATGCAAGCCCAGAGGGGTGACGCAGGCCCAGAGGAGCTGACCCAGAGCTAGAAGGGGTAGCGCTGGTGTTTCAGTGGGCCAGATCAGGCTCGTATTCAGCAGATCGGAATGGGTGACGTAGCCACAGTGAAGGGTGACATAGTCTTAGCGCAGAGCTTGCTAGGGACTGCGTAGGTACCTGTGGGGTTCTTCATTTTGAGTTGAATCAACCATACTAGCTGCCTCCAGAGATAGAGGTACTTCTGTCGGGATTTTCATTGTTGGGTAAACCACTACTGGTACCCTAGTTCGTATTCAGAAATCTGCATAATAATAAAACCCTCAAGAGGAGTTGCACCGATTTTCCCGCATTGGGTTTTTCGAGGACATTTGTCCAAAAATTCTTGTGTCCTTTGTCGAATGTGCTTATTTCTTCAGTACTTGATCTGTATATTTGTGTAGGCAGCAGTGAATTAACTTCGATGCTTTTCTTGTATTATTCAGAAAAATAACTTGTTAAGTTAATAAAACAAGTAGGAGAAGTAAATCAGATTACTGCTGTAGGATTTCTGTTTAGCAAATTCAGAAATTTTCACATGGTATCAGAGCTATTACAGATTAGAGAGAGCTGAAGCCATCAATGAAGAGATGAAGTTTTGCTGTAGGGAGGTGGTTGACAGTGCAGATCAAGGAAGAGGTAGCGTAGAGGGACAACACAGGGCCAGGAGGGGTGACACAGAGCCAGTCTAGCTCACGCAGAGCTAACGCAGAGGCTCACAAAGATGCAGAAGGGTGATGCAGTTCGAGAGGAAGTGACGGAGAACCAACACAAAGGGTTCGGTCTTTCGTCCTTTCGGTTGCCGTGGCTGAAAGTGTAGTTTTGTTCTTCGGAAGTTGCTGGTGGGGCATTGTTTCTGCATGTGCGGAATAGTGTCTAGCAGGGTGTGACAAAGCAAGGGGAAGCAGTTCCTTAACAAACTTTCTCGCCAAGAAGTCTGAGATCTGATCAGCGGAGTGATTGGAGAGGGTTGATTCGACAGTAGTTGGTGGAGGATTTCCAGGAGGGAAATCACTTGTTAGAGGGAGCATATTCTCTAGAGGGCTTCTAGCGCCAAGAAACCCAGATCCGAGTCTTTTTGCTGAGGGCAGCAGTGGAAGAAGAGAGAAGAGTATTCGTTTCGACAACTTTTGAGCAAAGATGGCCGCACATGGATTGAGGGATCAAAACTGGTTGGATGGAGTATCCAACTTTGTCCTTCGGAAGGCTAGAATCCTGTCAGTTCTAGATGAATATTGCATCAAAGATCATGTCAAGAAGGTTGTAGTTGTTTATGTTGATGTTGATCCGTTGAAGAAGTATGAGGAAGCGCAAGCAAGGGCCAAGCGCTTGATTATGGATGGGGTCAAGGCATGTGGTCCCACACATTGCTGAAAAGAGCACACCAAATGAGATGTGGACGATGTTGACCTCAATGTATCAAGGGACTTCTGTCCAAAGGAGAATTCTTTTGGAGAATCAGCTTTGACTGTTTCAGATGCATAAGGGAGAGGAAATCGGCCCCTTCCTCGTTAGACTGAAGGCGATTCGTGATCAACTGGTTGCTATGGGGGCCACTTTTGATGAGGTTCTATTGGTCAAAACTGCCCTGAATGCAATATCTGAAGAGTGGGAGACCTTTGTCCAAGGAATTTTGGGCAGAGCGACACTTCCAAATTGGGAAGACATGTGGGCGGCTCTTCGACAAGAAGAGATCAGAGGGATAACCAAGGCGGGCAGTACCAACGGCGGAATCAAGATCAAGAAGGAGGAGGAAGATGCGGCTCTCGCATCTAAGGTAAAGCAGGGGCAGCGAGGGAAGAAGAAGAAATACCTTTCAAAGGTTAGGTGCTTCAGATGTGGTGAACTAGGACATTTCGCCACAACTTGTCCTAAGAAGAAGAAGGGCAAGGAAAATTTTGATTTAGAGGCTGCAACAGCTAAGGGTGATGATGGGAGTGATGACGATGTGGCTATGAGTGCTCATGTGCCTCGAGAGAAGAGTTGGGGCGACATAGATCTGTAGATTGAACTACAGATGGTGAGGGGCAGGATCCTTGAGGTGCCCAAACTCTTGGATCACATACGAGCTACGGGAGCCCTTAATGACGGTAGTAGGATGACTGGAGTCAGTTGGTGTAGAGGATTATGGAAGCACATTGGCAATGCTAGGATGCTGAAGACTAGAGCAGTGCAGAGCAGAGGCAGCAACAACGTAGAAGCAGCAACGCAAAGGTTGATGGGATTTCAGCAGCGCAGAGGCAGCGCTTACACAGAGCAGAGCAGCAGCAGCGCAGAGGCAGTGCTTACGGAGAGCAGAGCAGCAACAACACATAGCTCTAGAGGGTCAACGCAAATTAGCAGCAGAGGGTGTTTTAGTATCGAGATGTAGCCAGACTGACTTGTCTGTCAGGATTTTGGGTGATGTCCTTCAGTTGCTCACTTCTCAGCAACTAAGTTGCACTGCAGCAGTTAGCAGTGGCAGTGCTATGGGCAGCATAATGCAACATTTGAGAGGGAGCTGCAGTATAGATGAAGCAGTGATTGTGGCAGAGTCATGGGCAACAGTACAGAAGGCAGCATCGCAGAGGATGAGGGGCAGTAGGCCAAGCATCAACAACGTAGGGGACCAATGTCGTGGATCAATGTAATGCTTCTGGATTGAAGTGTTGTTAGAGCACATTCCTTGCTAAGATGGAGTGTTGATTTTTGGGGTAGCATCGGATGTGTTGTAGCTCAGAAACTTTGTGGAGGGGCTAAAACACATGAGATCTCCAAGACCCAGAAATCGTTTGGAGAAATTCCACTCGGAGCTTAAGTTATTCAAATAATTAAATATTATAATGGAGCCCCTAAGTCTAACGTAGGGAAATTAAATAATGAAAGTGAATTAATTTAAACATGTGGGTGAGAATGTTCTAAGTGACGAGGATCAAGCCTTTTCTAATCTTAGCCATTGATTAGAGATTAGATCACACCGTCTAATGTTCAACAGGAAAAATATTAAAGGAAAGCTTGGGGTTAGTTGGCCAACACGCACAAAGTGGTAGCACTTGAGCTAAGTCAAAATTCTGGGACGCGGTTTGCTGAGAATTTTCGAGTGAGCTTGTAGTGCAGTGACGGGCAGTTCGACAGTGGGATTTCAGATCTGAGGCCGAGAATACAATAGCAGAGAGGCAAATCAGCACCAGGGAGCAACGCAGGCCGAGGAGGGGTGGCATAGGCCTAGCAAGGGTGATGCAAGCCCAACCAGGCTCACGAGGAGCCAACATAGAGGATCATGCAGGCCCATAAGGGTGACACAGGCCCAGAGGAGCTGACGCTGAGCCAAAAGGGGTAGCGTTGAGGGTTTAGTGGGCCAGATGGGCGCGTATTCAGCAGATCGGAAAGGGTGACACAACCACACTGAAGGGTGACGCAGTCTCAGCGCAGAGCTTGCTGGGGATTGCGTAGGCAACAGTGGGGTTATTCATTTTGAGTAGAATTAACCATACTATCTGTCTCCAGAGATAGAGGTACTTCTGTCAAGATTTTCTCTATTGGGTAAACCAGTACTGGTACCCTAGTTTGTATTCAGAAATCTGCATAATAATAAAACCCTCAAGGGCTGCTGCATCGGGTTTCCTGCATTGGGTTTTTTCGTGGACATTTGTCCCAAAAATCTTGTGTGTCCTTTGTCGAATGTGCTTATTTCTTCAGTACTTGATAGGTATATTTGTGTAGGCAACAGTGTATTTACTTCAATGTTTTTCTTGTATTATTCAAAAAAATAACTTGTTAAGTTAATAAAACAAGTAGGAGAAGTAAATCGAATTATTGTTGTAGGATTTTTGTTTAGTAAATTCAGAAATTTTCACAAGAAGCAGATCGATTTCCCTAGTGATTGCGTAGTCCAAGCTAGGAGGGCTAGATCTGCAAGGAAATCTCTCTCTGAGTGAGCTAACAGAGAGGTAGGATTTACCAGTTTGCAGTTTGTCAGAGGCAGAGGGAGCAACGTAGCAGATTCAGTATAGATCAACAAGCTGGTGGGACACAATTTTCTTGTAGTAGCAGTTGCTGGTGTATAAAGTGTCAGAAGAGAGTAGCAAAAGACTTTTGGGGATTTTCTAACCTTAGAGTTCTTGCCTAAGAAACTCTGATTTCTCGTGCAGAAGTAGTGAGATTGTGAATTATTTGGCTTGCTCCAGCAGGGAGTGCATAGAGCCAACTGCGCAGATGGTTAGAGGCAGCAGATCAACATCTATTGGGTGAGATGGCAGCTAGTGGGTTGCGTGATCAGGATCGGTTGGAGGGTGCCTCCAACTGCATAATCTAGAAGGCAAGGATCTCCTTCCTTCTAGATGAGAATGACCTCAAGACTTTTATCGACAATACATTGGCTAAACCGGTAGATGACCCACCATTGAGAGCCTTCAAGAAGAAAATGGAAAAAACCAAACGGTTGATCCTCAATAGGGTGAAGGATCATATTGTTTCACACATTTCTGGCAAAGGGACAACCAAGGAAATGTGGGATGCATTGGCCATGCTATATCAAGGGTGTTCCGAGCAGCGAAAGATGGTTTTGAAGGAAAATATGCGGACTACCAGGATGCAGAAAGGAGAACACGTTGATCCGTTCCTTGCAAAACTTTAGGAAGTCCGAGATTAGCTAACAGCTGTGGGAGCAGCTCCTCAGGCCACAAATATGGTCAAACTTGCCTAGAATTTTGTGTCTGAAGACTATCAAGTCTTTGTCTAGGGCATCCTGGGTAGAGAGAAGTTGTCGACCTAGGAAGGAATGTGGGCAACTCTTCAGCAGGAAGAGATGAGGAGAGATCTACTCAAGCGCAAACTTGATGGCAACAGCAGTAGTGGGACGAAGCCCAAGGAGGAGGAGAACACAACCCTTGCATCAAAGGGGCAATAGGAAAAGCATGGACGAAAGAAGGACGTCTCAAAGATAAAGTGCTTCCGGTGTGGTGAGATGGGACATAACGCTACACAATGTCCTCTCAAGAAGCACAAAGATGAGAAGCATGATTCGCAGGCTGCAGCTAGGAAGATCAAGGAGGAATTTTCCATGATTGCCCATATATCGCTAGGGGAGCGTTGGGGTGATTTGGAGTTATAGTTCAGTAGAACTACAGATTTGGCAGGATCCATGAAGAGTCCACCTCTCGGATCATCACCTTGCTACGAGGGCCCAAATCAGAAGTAGCGGGGTGGACAAGTATTAGTTGGCACAGAGAAGTGCAGAAGTGACAACACAGTAGCTAGTGAGCGTCGGAGTAAGGAGAAACAAACTTTATAAGTTGTAGTTCGAATCCCCAATGGCACTAATAAGCAACACTGATGAAATGGATCTGAATGAACTATGGCACAGAAGAATGGGGCATTAAAGATTCTCAAGAAAACTGTCATGGGAGTTATAGAACTGAGCACCAAGCGGGACGATGTCTGCAGAGGGTGCGTATTGGGAAAATATGCCAAGGAAACGTATCAGAGAAGCAACAATAGGGCTAAGAGTGTATTGGGCTTGATACACTCGAATATCTGCAGACCAATGTCCACTAGAGCTCTTAGTGGTGCTGAGTATTTCGTCACCTTTATTTATGACCATTCCAGGAAAACCTATATCTACTATCTAAAGACCAAGGATGAAGTCTTCAGTTGGTTTAAAGAGTTTAAAGCTCTGGTAGAAAATCTGACAGGAAAGCGGATCAAGGTGTTGCGTTAAAACAATGGTGGTGAATATACAGACAAGGAATTCACTAGGTTTTGCGCAAGGGAATGTATCAGAAGAGAGTGGACCGCTCCATATAATCCGGAACAGAATGGTGTGGTAGAAAGGAAAAATAGGACTATTGTCGAGGCTGCAAGGGCAATGCTGTATGATCAAGACATGCCCAAATTTCTGTGGGCTGAAGCTTGTAATACAGTTGTCTATGTTCAGAACAAGATTCCTCACAATGCATTGGGAAAGATCACAGTAGAAAGTGTCTTCACTGGCAGCGAGCTTGAGGTGAGTCACTTTACGATCTTTGGCAGTACGACATACTGTCATGTGCCCAGTGAGAAGAGGAAGAAGTTGGACATGACTGCGGAAAAAGGGTATTTGGTAGGATACAACGAGAATGCAAAGGCATATCGCATCTACATTTCGGAGTCTAGGAAAATTGTGGTAAGAAGGGATGTGAAATTCATGGAGGAGAGGGCCTTTAGAAGATATTGCGAGTCGCCTTCTGCTACGCAGTATGAGGAGGATCTGCTGGTTCAACCTCAACAACCTGCTGTAGATAATTTAGTTGCCTCTCCAAGGCATGGGGATCCGAGGGGCTCTTCTCTCGAGGACTTGCAGGAGGGAGAGTAGGTAAATCCACCCACTACCAGTGGGAGAACGAGCAGGGAACTACGAAAAATTCTGAGGGACATAGAAGACATTGTCGGAGCCCCTCGAGATGTGAAGAGACAACTCAAGAAGCCTGAGAAGTACCAAGCCTTGGTTGCACAGGTTAGGGAACCTTCTAGTTTTCGGGAAGCAGCTCAGCACCAGGTATGGGTAGACGCATTGGTGGAAGAGTATAGCTCCATCATGACGAATGATGTGTGGGAGGTGGTCCCCACACCTCAGGATAGATCAGTTGTAGGTTCAAGGTGGATCTACAAGATCAAGTATGCTGCAGATGGAAGCATTGAGAAATTTAAAGCCAGGTTTGTGTCTAAGGGGTATGCTCAGAAGGAAGGGATAGATTATGAAGAAACCTTCGCCCTAGTATCCAGATATACCTCCATTAGATCTGTGATATCCCTTGCTGCGCAGATGGGATGGGAGATTCACCAGATGGACGACAAGACTATGTTCCTGAATAGGGTGATATACGAGGAGGTGTATATTGAACAACCAGAAGGCTTCGAGACGAATGATTAGAATACTCATGTGTGCAGGCTTAAGAAAGCCTTGTATGGACTAAAGCAAGCCCCTAGAGCTTGGTATGGTTGAATTGGTAGCTACTTGCAGAAGATGGGATAGGTCAAGAGTGACGCAAATCCCAATCTCTACTATGGAAGGGCAGGGAGTGAGCCCCTGATACTGGTTTTATATGTAGATGATCTATTTCTGACAGGATCATCGAGGCTCATCAAAGACTGCAAGGAGAATTTGGCTACAAAATTCGACATGAAGGATTTGGGGTTGGAAGTTTGGCAGCAAAAGGGGGAGATATTTCTTGGTCAAGGAAGATATACTACAAAGATTCTGAAGAGATTTCAGATAGAGGATTATAGACCCATGATGACTCCAATGATCACCAACTGGAAGAAAATCGACACGTACGAAGATGATGAGGCTGATCCTACTCTGTATAGGCAACTCATAGGATCTTTGATATATCTGGTAAACACTTGGCCAAACATCTGTTATGCTGTAAATACCCTCAATCAGTTCATGGTTGAACCCAAGAGGGCTCGTTGGGTGGGAGCCGAGCATGATCTCAGGTATCTTCAAGGAACAATCAAGCTTGGATTGAAGTACACCCACAACAGTGATGTCAACCTTCAGGTTGAGTGGGTTCACCGACGCAGATTGGGTCGGGAGTCCAGTAGATTGTAAGAGTACCAGTGGGTGCTGTTTCAGTCTATGATCAGGGATGACTTCCTGGTGTAGCAGGAAACAAAAATCCGTGACATTGAGCTCAGCGGAGGTTGAATATATGGCAGCAATCACAACTTTGTGTCAGGCCATATGGCTTTGGAAACTGCTTGTGAACCTACTAAAGGAGAAAATGGAAGCGACCAATATTTTATGTGATAATCAGAGTTGCATCAAGCTTTCTGAAAACCCTGTGTTTCATGATTGGTCGAAGCACATTGACATTAGGTGTCACTTCATCAGAGACTGTGTCCAACGGGGAGCTATACGGTTGCAGTACACTCCAACAGGAGAACAATTTTTTAAACATTCTCACGAAGGCTCTAGGGAAGACTAAGTTTGTCTACTTTAGGGAGAAGATGGGGATGATCAAGAATCCATTCCAGTAGCAGGAATGGATAGGATCAGGATTCAGAGGGAGTTGCAGTACAAATGCAGCAGTGACAATGGCAGTGTCATGGGCAGCAGTACAGTAGGCAGCAACGCAGCAGATGAGGGGCAACGTCCAGTGATCAGCAGCGCAGAGGATGCTTCAAAAGCATAGCAGCATGCAGTAGGCATATTGCTGGAACACTTTCCTCACTAAGAGGAAGTGTTGATTTTTGTAGCATTAGAAAGTGTTCTAAGTCTCAAACTTTGTGATGAGACTTTTACATCAGTACTCCAAACAACCCAGAAACCATTTGTAGAAATTCCACTCAGTTCATGTCTTATCAAAATAATTAATTATTTTAATGGAGGCCCTAAGTCTAAACTTAGGGAAATTAAATAATTAAAGGGTATTAATAATACAAAGTGTGAATTTTCTAGAGAATGAAGATCAAGTCAAGTTTTAATCTTATCCATTGATTAGACTTCTAATTTGGGCCGTTGATTCATCAATGAGAAGATTATAAAAGAAGGCTTGAGGGTCATTTGGAAAGTAAGTCGGGCATACACTCAGTACCCGAAGGAGATCGATTTTGAAGGAATAGAATTCGATTTCAGTGGGAGAGTTACAGGGTGAAGAGTTGCAGAAGAAGAATGAGAAGAGGGAGTCAGCAATGATTGAACATGAGGACAGAGGGACGGAGAGGGTCACAAAAGGCAGCACAGTGAACCCACGCAAAGCCTGCCCAGAGTGACGCAGTCTAGCGCAGGGACTGCACAGAGAAACACGTAGACAGACGCAGAGGAAGTCAAAGGCTTTTCCGGGTGTCAGGAAATTTTCGGGAGGGATCGAGAATTCTGTCTCAGGTGTTTTTTGATTATATATGCCAGTGTATTCCTTGTAAATATTCATTTGCTAAAGAATAATAATAAAACCCTCATCTGCTGCACCGGATTTCCCGCATTGGGTTTTTCCGAGGCCAGTTGTCCAAAAATAAGTGTACATGTGATTAGTTCTTGTGCTTATGTTCTTTACTGTTTACTTCTCTGCATATATAATTGTGAATGTTGCAGTATTATTTATTTCGAAGTTTACTGATAGATTTCCGTAAATAACTTATCGGAGTAATAAGTAGGAGAAATAAATCTATCACTGCAACTGTAGATTTCCAGATTGAAATTTTCACATGGTATCAAAGCCAGAGATGAGTAACAGGAATGAAGAATCGGCAAGTGAACAGAAATTTGACATTGCTGCGGCAGCTCGGAAGGGTTCACGCAGTTCTCCAGATAGGAAGAAAAGCATGAAAGAATAGATGGATCACGATGTTTCTGTTCTGGCATCTAGACTGGAAGAAGAATTTGCTTGTGTGTCAAGCACTACTTCTCCTGAGGTCTGGTATATTTATAGTGGAGCTTTTGCTCATATGACGGGAGTGATTTTACGACTACCGAGACGAGTAGATGAACTTTAAAATTACCATGGGTAATAAAGAAAAATGTACCCCTATTGAAAGAGGTACCATAGTATTTCAGATAGAGGGTGGAAATAAGCTTCGGGCCACTGATGTACTGCATGTTCCCTTTACTATCCCAAATGGGAAAATAACAATAATAACAAGCTAAAAGATATTACGGAGACAACAAAACAAAAACTGATATCAAAACACCAATGGAACCATAAAATACTGCTGAGCCATTTTATTAATTTGCTAGAAATGAGTACAATGGAGGTGTTGGAATGAAGGCACCTGGGCTTGCTCAAGGCAAGCTAGAGAAGCCCTCTAAATCAATGCTGAAATCCCCCACTGATGGTACGCTGTATGGCTATAGCTCTGCACTCCAATCTGCTAGAAATGTTGCTGCCACTAATGAAGAAAAGCCGCTAGGGCCTGCTACACAGCTCAGAAAATTCCAGGACTTTAACTACAGACTCTACTCAAGAAACCCACAAAAACCCACGAAGGAATTGGCCAAATGTTGATCCCAGAATTTCGGCCCAATTTCCCCTAGCTCCTCTAGCTGCTGGCTGAGTTAGGATATCTGTTTGACACCTCAAATCTGCCCAGAAAATTCTGCCAAATTAATCTTGGCTTCTCCTAAATAAACCCAGAAAAAACTGCGAAGGAATTCCGGAAAGGCTGGCCCCGGAAACTCACCCTCTAGGGATGGCTATGCTCTCACGGTGGGTACGCTGCCCTCTTTGATGATAACACTGAAATAAGGGCCTCCCACTCTCTGAACAACTCAGCTATGGAAGGGTTGATCCCCTCACAATCTCCCGGTTTAAATCTCGTGAAGTTCTCTCCTTCGGATGCTGCTCCTCTCTATGACTGTGTAATCTCCCTGGAAGACTGCGCTGCCCCTGGAAGTGACTGCATAATCCTGAGGCTGAAATGGTATTGCTGCTTTCCAAAACTGATGGTATGGCTCCTCTCCTGAGCGGGCACTCGAAGTCCCCCGAGGACGAGGTTGGGATCTTCTCTCGGAGACACCCAACATTAGGATTTGCCGAAATTAATCAAAATTAATATCCCAATTAGCTGACTGCTAATTTGGGGATATTACAGTCCTCCCCGCCAAAAATTGCTTGTCCTCAAGCAATGCCTGATCAAGCCTCTTCTCTGGCTGACACTCCCCAGTGTCACTACAAAATGTGCCTGGGTCCTAGATGCGCCACTGAACCTTTCCTGTCCTCTGCATTGCCCTGCTATGAAGGGATCTCTCAATGCCAGGATCCCAAGCCGTCTTGTCAAACATGAAGCTCCTTCTGCTCCACTCACCATCCTCCCATGCTAATGAAGTCCCCCACTCCATCAGTGACTTGTTAAAGCCCAATGGAATATCTACATGATCTCCCCATGCAGTATACAACTCACCACTAGAGGTTATCGAGCTGTGTAGAGTTGTAATGCTCGGCCCCCCTGCTAATCTCATAGAGGTGGCACCATGTTGTCGCTGAGCCACTCTGACTATGAGATACCCCCCATCGTGCGCAGACTGTATACCTCTCTCCTAGGGCCTTCTGGCGAAAAATCTGTGAAGGCAAAGCTCATCTTCCCGAGCATCTCCATGATGCTGATATCTACCCCTCCACTACCGATTGTGACCCTGAGCAACAACATAACAAGTTTGCCTCGCCATGGAATGGAGGTCTCAGTGCTCTCTCCTGTGTCAAAACCAAGGTGGATTGGATCACCGTCTGCTCTGTCCTTGCTCATCACAAAGTGGAGTGACCCACCTAGCCAACAGACCCCTGGATCCCCCAACCATACGGGGAGCTCACAACTCCCACTCCCCGCGGGATGCCGCCGCATAGTGCTGCTACCTGCTGGAACCCATCTGGCCTTCATCTCTGACCCCTGTATGTATCCCTTTGGTGGACCCCAAGTATTAGGAGTTTGTCCTACACATGCATACTTGCCCTGCTCCTGCTAGACCATGTCGTGATACCCACTATCCCAACTCTTGTTGATACACCTGGATACTGCTCGGAGTCTGGGTACCCTCCTGTACATGAAATATATCATCCACTGCCCCTCAAATGTGAGCCCATGTGTGGAACATATGCTACCTTGGCAATCAACCATGCCGTCCCTAAGCCTGGATTTGTCGACTCGTGCACCTACCAAGTGTCTCAACTAGAGAGTCTCCTCCCAGCTCATGACATGCGATACTTCATCCAACAGTCTAGGGTGAGCCTCCCATGCCCAGCTGCATGAATGGAGAGTGTCAAGGGGTACCAACCAAACATTCCGCGACCATAAGCAACATTGGAGGATGATGGGTAGGTATGTCCCAAAGGGTGCCACCAAGAGTCTGCCTGAATGCTCAAGACTAATCCTCCAGATGACAGTCTCTCTGCCTCAGGTCTGCTGATAACATGCTCGTAGCCGTCTTCGCTAAACATGGAATCTCTCAATGCTCAACAGGATCCTCATTGATTTTAGGTGAGCTGCATCCCATGGTACACCTATTGCCCCTGCCCATATGTTTCTTTGGAGGCCACGCTCCAAGAGCCCACTGCTCCGTATCATGTGTCACTGCATACCACCAAGTATCACTGCAATCCTCGACTTGCCACTGTATGCCACAACCTGCCCCTGTACACCAGTGGATACCCCCGGTAACAACTATATTGTCTTGTACCGTCATGTGTCCATCCTGCGTCGCCACACCTGTCACTCCCCGCATGTACTCAATGCAATGGGAAGCACTCCTACTCCACAATGCAGTCTGACATACTACGATACACCCCCATGCATCTCCATGCCCATCTACAGACCACTGCCCAATGATGAAAACTCCTACACGTCTCATGGTGTGATTGCCTAAAGTTGTATCCATATGCGTCGGCCCATGCTCGATCGGTACCATCACCTCCACTGCTGCATCTCCATTCTCTCCAATGAATGGATCTCCCTTCCAATTCCTCTGTGAGGGACCCAAGAAGTGAATCTCCCTAGGTACCTGTAGCGATGCCAATCTTGCTCTACTCCTTCATGTCCTCCGTGCCCCACACAAATGCGAAGAATCCCCAGCTCCATACAAGACACTGTCTGGTGGCCTACCAATGCTCCCTCCTTTGTCAAACTCCTGCCAGAGTATGTTGATCATCCCATGATCCTGTGTACAATCCTCATACCAAGAAAACTCAAGAATTCTGTACCTAAACTGGTTGGACACTAGTGCTGGCTGAAACTCCCCTAGTGAATGTGTATGCTCAACTGCTAGGTCAACTGTACCCTCCAGGTCGTAGTCAACTAGCATACTTGGGAAGTGATGGGTAGCCCTGCCCGGATCCCAATGCCAGTCAGGGCTTCTGGTAACTCTGGTGCCTGGAAGCTCCTGCTGAGCTACACCTCGGTGCATCACCATCTCCATAACCCACTCCACCGGGTACCAAGTCAGAATCTCTCGCCATCTGTTATGTATATTTTATTAATTATTAGTTAGATATAATTATATTAGGTTTTATTAAGTGAAAGGGCATGATCAAAGATCATGCCTCTTCACCAAGGGACACCATGAGGCTATATTTAAAGCCTCGGTGATTCCCCATTGTAAAAATGTCTCATATCTCATCTTTTATAAATAATAATATATACTTATTCAAGTTTACCAGAGTTTTTACACTCCATTGGTATCGGAGCAGTTGCTCTTCGGGATTTGTGTGATCACCCAAAATTAAGGAATTATAAGAATTCCAGATTGCAGATTTTTTTTACCAAGTGCTTGAGCAACAACCTTGGTTTAAAAAAATAAAATAAAATTTGTGCAGATTTTTACCCAACCCTCTCACTCCCACTCTGTGTTCCCTCACAGCCCTCTGCGTTCCCTTACGATATATATGAAGTAAAAAAGAAAAGAAAAGATCATTCCAGCAATTCTGTACAAGGTAAAACAAAATAAAAAAAAAATTGCCCAATCTACGCCTTCCACAGTCATCGATCAGAAAATAAAATAAAAAGATGAAATAAAAAAGAAAAGAAAAAAGCGTTCAGAAAAGAAAATTAAAAATAAAGAAGAAAAGAAAAAAGCAAATCTGTGAAGTCAAAAATAAATCACCACCATAAGCCATTCTATAGAAAAAAAGTGGCTATCATTGGTCGAGGGTATCACTGTGATTACTAGCGGTCACTTTAGTGTCTAACCACCATCCAAGAAGATTGATTTGCTAATAGCCACCTATTTTTTTTTTCCCATTGTATAGCCGATAAAATTAACCTTCTGTACAACTAATTACTTGCAGCGAGATTTTGGTTTTTCTACCGAAAACCACATGGTTAAAACTAAGTATCAACGAAGGCTTGTGTATCAATTAATAATTGCATAAAAAAAAACACACCAGGAAATCTTTGAACCAATTGCATTCCATATTGTATTCCAATTTTGGAAGATACCATTGTGCACTGTTGTATTGTGCATTTATCGCTATTCTTCCGCATAGTAGTTTCTGTACATTGCAATCCGCTACTGCTGCTCTTATCTGTCCCAACTTATTTCGCAGTACACATAATTCTATACAATCGAATTATTGAAGAAAAAAAAAAAAGAAACAACATCTGTTTGTACTTTTGTCGAGAAGGTGATTCGAACAATTGTTGACGCAGGATTGGCCACTGCTTGTTGACAAAATCGTGGAAATTGTGAGGCTATGAAGGTGAATAAGAAGTAACTCTTTCCAAGAATCGTGTCCTTCTGTACTAGTCACTTAAATTAAATTAAGTGCAAAATTAGAGGACTAGAAAAACGGATTATAAAGGATTATCTTTGTGCATTTTAAAGAAGAAGAACATTAGTTGATAGTGGGTGATTTAAAAAGTTCAAATTGGAGAATTATACCAAGTTATAAATTAATTAATTAATTAAAAATATATATATATATTAATTAATTTCTATATAAAAATTTAAGAGAGAGAAAAAAAAAAAAAAAGAAGAAGAAGAAGAAGAAGAAAAAGAGGAGAAACTGGCAGAAAAATATTTCCCACCTCATACACGTTCAATGTCTTCATCGATGTCAATGGTCGAATTCTAGAAGAAATTGGTAGATCTTGAGAAACAAATCAATAATAATTCCGAAGAATTCGGAAAAAGATTAGTCGATCTTGAAAGTACAGTTGCAGGGCACTCCAACGACATCAAAAAGATTCATGATACGACAAATCGAATAGAAAGACAAATGTGGCTAAATCATCACGAGGCCACAGAAAAGCATAGCGAAGCAATGAACAAGATGACAGAGCATAGTGAAGCAATAAACAATATGACAGAACTCTTCAATAAGCTAAATGATAAGATAGATAAGTTAAGTCAGACACAATCCCCAATATTTCCTAACATGGAACAAAATCAACAAAACAATCCCGCAGATTCAGGAAATTCAGAAGAGCATCAAGAAAAGACCGATTCCCCACATCATCAAGAAGATAGTAATGCAGATTTTCAAAATAAGCAGCTCTGGAATGCAATTGCTAATCAATATCCCTTTCTTGTTCCACCAGTAGCATATCAGCGAAGAGCCAAAATCGAGCTACCCAAATTTGATGGTAATGGAAAAAATAGCGTTGCATGGCTTAATAAAGCAGAAGAATATTTTGAGATTTATGACATTACTAGTGATGATGAAAAAATTAAGCATGCTTCCATGAAAATGGAAGGAGAAGCATATAATTGGTATATGTGGTGGAAAAAGACGACGCTCGCTATCAGTTGGAGGAAATTTAAGGATGCATTCTTCAAACGGTTTCAAGGCATAAAAGAAGAAAAGTTCTTTTCAACGTTTATCAAATTACGCCAAAAAGGAGATGTGGATGAGTACACTCGAGAATGGGAGACCTTGGCAACACGAGTACCAGGATTGTCGGAATTTCGTCTAATTCAGTCTTACATCTCAGGACTTAAAATCCATATACAAGAAGAGCTCGAACTGCATGAAATTACATCCGTAGAAGTAGCAAGGCAAAAAGCAAAAGCTGCTGAAAAGAAATTTGAAAGGTTATCAAAACCAGAAAAGGTATATTCGAGACAAAGATTTCCTCAATCTGAAAATGTAGATGACACAAAATATGTCCCACCCCATGTTCGTGAAGAAGAAAAATATAATGTGGAAAAACGAAGAATGAGAGAGGGCAAGTGCAAACATTGCGGTGAAAACTGGGACCCTAAGCACAAATGTGCTAATGGAAAAGCGAAAAATCTATACAGTTGTGAAGCAACTAATGACGCTAACAATAAGGATTCATATATAGAAGGATTAGAAGACAACTTAGAATTCTCTCCAGAAGTGGATGGCGAAACTTTTCCGCAAGTGTCATTATCAGCTATGACAGGCATATCACAACCTCAAACCCTAAGGTTAAGAGGACATATCAAGAACAACAACGTAATGGTTCTCGTTGACACTGGCAGTACCCACAATTTTCTAGATTCAACCATGGCAAAAAGACTTAACATATTTACCTTCCCCATGCCTAATATGAAGGTAATGGTGGCTGATGGTAAGAAGATTGAGAAAGTAGGGAAATGCCATAAGGTCAAACTACAGATAAAAAACTTTCATTTAGAATCTCCATTCTACACCGTTCCATTACGAGGAGTAGATGTGGTCTTAGGAATTCAATGGCTACAAACTTTAGGTACTTATTCTGCCAACCATCAGAAGCAGTTTATAAGTTTTAAGTGGAAAGGGCAGAAAAACAGGTTGTATGGATTCCAAGTCCCAGAAAATCAAGTCGTATCTTCATCTTTGATGACGAAGATGATTCAAACAGGAGCGCCAGCATCTACAGTACAATGTCATCAGTTAGAAATGTTATCTTCAAAAAGGAGCCATGAAGAGACACCAGAAGAACAAGGAATAGTTTGGAAAAAACGAAAAAGTATTCCAAGATATACTCATAAAAGTGCCTCCAGATAGGAAAATCAAACATCCAATACAAGTCAAGTCAGGATCCGACCCTGTCGATATCAGATCTTTTCACTATCCACATCAACAAAATATTGAACTCGAGAATATGCTCCACGATATTTTTAAAATGTGGGAAGCAAGAGCCCGCCGCTCAAGAAACCCAGGCGTTCGTCAGCATTGTCCATCATTACGTATGCTTTGAGGACAAAGCATCTTTAAGAGAGGGGCAATGTTATGTATATTTTACTAATTATTAGTTAGATATAGTTATCTTAGGTTTTATTAAGTGAAAGGGCATGATCAAAGATCATGCCTCTTCACCAAGGGACACCATGAGGCTATATTTAAAGCCTCGGTGATTCCCCATTGTAAAAATGTCTCATATCTCATCTTTTATAAATAATAATATATACTTATTCAAGTTTACCAGAGTTTTTACACTCCACCATCCAACCCCAAGAGAGGGATCGAATGCGTGAACTCCTGCACCTAGATCAACCCTGACATGCAGATGTTGCACCCTGTGCAACTTAGGTCGTCTCATCCCACTATCCAAGTCAACGCATGAGATCTGATTAGGTAGCTCTGTCTCTCTCTCTAATGGCCAAAGGTGACCCAATTGTGTTGCTAGCCCCATTTATGTATGCTTGAAGGGGGTTGCTTCGATGCTCCAATGTGCCCTCTAGCTATACCATAAGTTGCTCTGGCTGAATCATCACAAGTGACTCATCATCCTAAACATCTCCCATAGATTCCCCTTATACCACATGCACATTGGAATACGAAACCGGCTTACTGTCATCAACTCTGCATGACTCCTGATGCTCCCCAGAAGCATCCTCATATGACCCCATGGATTCATCCAAGGAAAAGTCCTCATCCTAACACCCAGAAGGAATGTCCTCCTACTCTACCTCTGTATCTCTTAGTGCCTCATCAAAGGTGGATATATCTCCCGGCACCTCATCCATTTGCTGCGCGCGGTTGTCACCCAAAAACTCAGACACGACTCTGGTCATCACCTCAAAATGGATGGCTCTATTGGGGTAGGCTCTACTCTCTCCACTAAAATGTCAACCGACATGATCAAGGAGATCTCGAACAAGGGTGAGTCCTGTGTCACACTAGGTGTACCCACGAGCTCCTCACAATCCTGTGTGCCCTCATCCTCCAAGTGCGAGGTAGCCATTTTGATGGCTTTCCCCTCCGTTATTCAGTCAAGCTGGAAAGAGGTATCTAACTTTTCCAATCGATCCTGAGCAATGCAATCAGTGTATCCATCATACGTGGGAAAAGGTGTCCTCCCAATGGTACGCTGCTACTCTAAACTCTATGATAGACCCCCCACTGTTCCTTCCTTTTTCATCCTGCCCGAGCTGGCAGTAATCTCTGAAGGACAAAGCTGCTTGAAGTTTTCCCCCATGGACTGCCATTCTCGGAAATAATCTCCCATGGGTATATGATCATGCCGCCTACCTTGCTCACTCGGTACTGGAGGTAAGAATGTAGGCATCGTGATCTTGGTTGGCCTATTGAAGGTTGGCGGGTGAGTGGCTGGTAAAGGGTAGTCACACTGTTGTGAGACCCCTGAAGTCTCCCCAACTAGGGATTCGTGATGGATGCTCTCATTCCTATTTTGTTGCTTGAGTCTTTCCAACATTCCCTTCTGTCCTTTGGCTAAATCATTTAGGGCCTTGAAAATGTTATCAAATGTTGCTTCCCCTTTTCTCCTTGACTCCCCCATATTTGCCACTTCTACTGCATTTGGTGGGTAAGGTTTTGCCTACCCTCCTTGTTCATAGAAAAAATCCCCACAACTGCGGGAAGAACGAAGCTCTGATACCACTGTAATATCCCAAATGGGAAAATAACAATAATAACAGGCTAAAAGATATAACTGAGACAACAAAACAAAAACTGATATCAAAACACCAATGGAGCCATAAAATATTGCTGAGCCATTTTATTAATTTGCTAGAAATGAGTACAATGGAGGTGCTGGAATGAAGGCACCTGGGCTTGCTCAAGGCAAGCTAGAGAAGCCATTTGAATCAATGCTGAAATCCCCCACTGATGGTACGCTGTATGGCTATAGCTCTGCGCTGAAATCTGCTAGAAATGTTGATGCTGCTCCCGAAGAAAGCCGCTAGGGCTTACTGCACTGCTCAGAAAATTCCGGGACTTTAATTAGGGACTCTACTCAAGAAACCCACAAAAAACCCACGAAGGAAGTGGCCAAATGTTGACCCCAGAATTTCGGCTCAATTTCCCCTAGCTCATCTAGATGCTGGCTGAGTTAGGATCTCTGTTTGACACCTCAAATCTTCCCAGAAAATTGTGCCAAATTAATCTTGGCTTCTCTTCAATAAACCTAGAAAAACCCGCGAAGGAATTCCGGAAAGGCTGACCCCGGAAATTCACCCTCTAGGGATGGCTATGCTCTAATGCTGGGTATGCTGGCCTCTCTGATGAACACACTGAAATAAGGGCCTCCCACTCTATGAACAACTCAGCTATGGTTGGGTTGATCCCCTCATAATCTCCCCGCTGAAATCTCGTGAAGTTCTCTCCTCCGGATGATGCTCCTCTTTGTGACTGCGTAATCTCCCTGGAAGATTGCGCTGCCCCTAGAAGTGACTGCGTAATCCTGAGGCTGAAATGGTATTGCTGCTTTCCAAAACAGATGGTATGGGTCCTCTCCTAAGCGGGCACTCCAAGTCCCCCGACGATGAGATTGGGATCTCCGCTCGGAGACACCCTTGTGCTAAACAACACTGCAGACCCAGCTAAGCAGCTTGAGCGTTCTCTAGTCTTGACAGACTAGAGAATCATAAGATGCAAGAATGAATGAGAAAGGCTGCCTTCCTCTCATTTTATGCTTGTGAACCCCTAAACTCCCTTGGGCCCACCTATGCTGCATTGTTCCTCTGTGCCACGCTGTGCCCTGCTACGCTGCGCTGCCTCTCCCACGCTGCCATTGCGCTGCTTGGCCCCACACTGCCACTGTGCTGTCCTATGTGCCTCCTCTCCTGCGCTATCACTTGGCCTCATGGGCCCCACATCATCTTTTAATTAATCTGCCCAGTGACTTTAGGAAAGTGCTTTTATTCTAATGTTTTATTCATGGGTTCCCTCACCCCTTTATTTCTGCCCAACATTAGGATTTGCCGAAGTGAATCAAAATTAATATCCCAATTAGATGACTGCTAATTTGGGGATATTACATGCCCTGATTGGGAATGACCTTGTTCTCTGTGTCTCAACTTCAAAACAGAGGTTACGACGTTTACTTCATTGGTAACAAAGTTTAGGTCAAACACCCCAGTTCGAAGAAGAAAGCACAAATCGGAGTAAGGAGCAACAAACTTTGTAAGTTGTAGTTCGAATCCCCAAATGCACTAATAGGCAACGCTGATGAAATGGATCTGAATGACCTATGGCACAAAAGAATGCAACATTTGCATCATGGGGTGTTAAAGATTCTCAAGAAAACTGTCACGAGAGTTCTAGAACTGAGCACTAAGCGGGACGATGTCTGCAGAGGGTGCGTATTGGGAAAATATGCCAAGGTCGCTTATCAGAGAAGCAACAATAGGGCTAAGAGTGTATTGGGCTTGATACACTGGGATATCTGCAGACCAATGTCCATTAGAGCTCTTAGTGGTGCTGAGTATTTCGTCACCTTTATTGATGATCATTCCAGGAAAACCTAGATCTACTTTCTGAAGACCAAGGACGAAATCTTCAGTCGGTTTAAAGAGTTTAAAGCTTTGGTAAAAAATCTGATAGGAAAGTGGATCAAGGTGTTGCATTCAAAGAATGGTGGTGAATACACGGACAAGGAATTCACTGGGTTCTGTGCTAGGGAAGGTATCAGAAGAGAGTGGACTGCTCCATATAATCCGGAGCAGAATGGTGTGGCAGAAAGGAAAAATAGGACTATTGTCGAGGTTGCAAGGGAAATGTTGTATGATCAAGACATGCCCAAATTTTTGTGGGCTGAAGCTTGTAATATAGTTATCTATGTTCAGAACAGGATTCCTCACAATGCATTGGGAAAGATCACATCAGAAAGTGTCTTCACTGACAGCAAGCCCGAGGTGAGTCACTTTACGATCTTTGGAAGTACGACATACTGTCATGTGCCCAGTGAGAAGAGGAAGAAGTTGGACATGACTGCGGAAAAAGGGTATCTGGTATGATACAACGAGAATGCAAAGGCGTACCGCATCTACATTTCAGAGACCAGGAAAGTTGTGGTAAGGAGGGATGTGAAATTCATGGAGGAGAGGGCCTTCAAAAGATCCCGCGAGTTTCCTTCTGCTACGTAGTCTGAGGAGGATCCGCTGGTTCAACCTCAACAACCTGTGGTAGATAATTCAGTCGTCTCTCCAAGGCATGGAAACCCGAGGGGCACTTCTCCTGAGGACTTGCAGGAGGGGAGCAGGTAAATCTGCCCACTACCAGTGGGAGAAGAAGCAGGGAACTACGAAAAATTCTGAGGAACGCAGAAGACTTTGTCGGAGCCCTCGAGATGTGAAGAAACAACGCAAGCATCCTGAGAGGTACCAAGCCTTGGTTGCACAGGTTGGGGAACCTTCTAGTTTTCGAGAAGCAACTCAGCACCAGGTATGGGTAGACGCAATGGTGGAAGAGTACAATTCCATCACGACGAATGATGTGTGGGAGGTGGTCCCCATACCTCTGGATAGATCAGTTGTAGGTTCAAGGTGGATCTACAAGATCAAGTACGCTGCAGATGGTAGCCTTGAGAAATTTAAAGCCAGGTTTGTGGCTAAAGGGTATGCTCAGAAGGAAGGGATAGATTATGAAGAAACCTTCGCCCCAGTAGCTAGATATACCTCCATTAGATCCGTGATATGCCTTGCTGCACAGATGGGATGGGAGATTCACCAGATGGACGTCAGGACTACGTTCCTGAATGGGGTGATAGAAGAGGAGGTGTATATTGAACAACCAGAAGGCTTCAAGATGCATGATCAGAAGACTCGTGTGCAGGCTTAAGAATGCCTTGTATGAACTAAAGCAAGCCCCTAGAGCCTGGTATGGTTGATTGACAGCTACTTGCAGAAGATGGGATTTGTCAAGAATGACGCAGATCACAATCTCTACTATCTAAGGGTAGGGAGTGAGCCCCTGATATTGGTTTTATATGTAGATGATCTATTTCTCACAGGATCATTGAGGCTCATCAAACACTGCAAAGAGAATTTGGCTACAAAATTCGACATGAAAGATCTAGGGCTGATGCACTATTTTCTGGGGTTGGAAGTTTGGCAGTAGAAGGGGGAGATATTTCTTGGTCAAGGAAGATGTACTACAGAGATTCTGAAGAGATTTCAGATGGAGGATTGTAGACCCATGACGACTCCAATGATCACCAACTGGAAGAAAATCGACATGTCTGAAGATGATGAGGCTGATCCTACTCTGTACAGGCAGCTCGTAGGATCTTTGATGTATTTGGTAAACACTAGGCCAGACATCTGTTATGTTGTAAATATCCTCAGTCAGTTCATGGTTGAACCTAAGAGGGCTCATTGGGTAGTAGCCAAGCATGTTCTCAGGTATCGTCAAGCAACAATCGAGCTTGGATTGAAGTACACCCGTAACAGTGATGTCAGGTTGAGTGGGTTCATCGATGCAGATTGGGTCTTGAGTCCAGTAGATTGGAAGAGTACCAGTGGGCACTGTCTCAGCCTAGGATCAGGGATGACTTCCTGGTGCAGCAGGAAACAAAAATCTGTGACACTGAGCTCAGCGGAGGCTGAATATATGGCAGCGAGCACAACTTCTTGTGAGGGCATATGGCTTCGGAAATTGCTTGTGAGCCTAGTAAAGGAGAAAATGGAAGCGAGTAATATTTTATGAGATAATCAGAGTTGCATCAAGCTCTTTGAAAATCTTGTGTTTCATGATCGGTTGAAGCACATTGACATTAGGTGTCACTTCATCAGAGACTGTGTCCAACGAGGAGCTGTACAGTTGCAGTACACTCCAACAGGAGAACAAGTGGCAGACATTCTCACGAAGGCTCTGGGGAAAACTAAGTTTGTCTACTTCAGAGCGAAGATGGGGATGATCAAGAATCCATTCCATTAGCAAGAATGGATAGGATCAAGATTTAGAGGGAGCTGCATTACAGATGCAACAGTGAAAGTGGTAGTGTCATGGGCAGCAGTACAGAAGGCAACAACGCAGCAGATGAGGGGCAACGTCCAGAGATTAGCAACGTAGAGGTTGCTTCAAAAGCATGCAACAGGCATATTTTTGGAACACTTTCCTCGCTAAGAGGGAGTGTTGATTTTTGTAGCGTCAGAAAGTGTTCTAAGTCTCAAACTTTTGACGAGACTTGGACATTAGTACTCCAAAGAGCCTAGAAACCGTTTGTGGAAATTCCACTCGGTTCATGTCTTTTTAAAATAATTTATTATTTTAATGGAGACTCTAAGTCTAAACTTAGGGAAATTAAATAATTAAAGGGGCTTAATAAGACAAAGTGTGAATCTTCTAGAGAATGAAGATCAAGTCAAGTTTTAATCTTAGCCATTGATTAGACTTCTAATCTGGGCCGTTGATTCATCAACGAGAAGATTATAAAAGAAGGTTTGAGGGTCATTTGGAAAGTAATCCAGGGATACACTTAGTACCCAAAGGAGATCGATTCTGAAGGAATAGAATTCGATTTCAGTGGGAGAATTGCAGGGTGAAGAGTTGATTGAGCATGCGGACAGAGGGATGGAGAGGGTCACATAAGGCAACGCAGAGTTGCAGCGTAGTGAACCCACACAAAGCCTACGTAGAGTGACGCAATCCAGCTCAGTGACTGCGCAGAGAAATACACAGATAGACGCAGAGGAAGTCAGAGGCTCTTCCGAGTGTCAGGAAATTTTCGGGAGGGACCGAGAATTCTGTCTCAGGTGTTTTATGATTATATCTGCTAGTGTATTCCTTGTAAAGATACATTTGCTGAAGAATAATAATAAAACCCTCATCTGTTGCACCGGTTTTCCCGCGTTGGGGTTTTCCGAGGATAATTGTCCAAAAATAAATGTGTACATGTGATTGGTTCTTGTGCTTATGTTCTTTACTGTTTACTTCTCTGCATATATAATTGTGAATGTTGTAGTAATATTTATTTTGAAGTTTATTGATAGATTTCTGTAAATAACTTATCGGAGTAATAAGTAGGAGAAATAAATCTATCGCTGCAACTCTAGATTTCCAGATTGAAATTTTCATAGTCTGAAGTGAACAAAGTTCATACTTCTCGTTAAATACTCCAGAAGATTTGGAATATAACTACTCCAGAAGATTTGAAATATGAAAATATCCATTGAGGATACAAATATTATATTAAGATGTATGAGGAATGAATGATTGATGTTACAAATGAGGCTCGCTTGTATACCTAGGCAGGTGCCTCTTCACGGAAGGTCATCTCCCATTTAGACATGCCTCTTCAACCTAATTACTAATTAACTAATCATTATTTATTGGTTATATTATTTATATCATTTTATTCATAACATTGCCTTCCTCCTCAAAAAGCTTTGTCCTCAAAACTTGTTGATGAAAGACCTTGATCTTTTTTTTTTTGCTACGAATGTCTTCTCGTCTTAGGGTAGTCATCCTTGTTGATACAAGTTGATATAATCCTCTAAGTGACAAACAAAACTGTCATACTGAGAAGGGATTGGACCATCCTAGATCAATCTTTTGTGGAATCTTGTAGTGATTGGCAACTTGTGATGAATTGTGATCACATGAGTGGATTGCACCGACATTAGTATTCTTCGGAAGATCAATTTGTTGTTTTTGTTCTGAATATATAGCTTGATCGAGTTGTCTACTCTCGTGATTCGGATGTCGAGAAGGAATTCTATTGATTTGATTTTCCGTTATCTTGTTTCTGTCGTCTCCTTGATTTATTTGAAGTACTTGATTTCCTATAGCCAAGGACGTTAAATGTTCTGGATCTTGACTTGAATCTTTGGTTGCTGGAACTGCAACTTCTGAGTACATATTTACTTCATCTAGTTTGTTCTCTTCTTCAGTTGGGATATTGACTAGATCGGAGTTTGGATTTTTTTCTTCAACATGGACTAAAGACATCGATACTTCTTGAGTAAGTTTTTCTAACTTGACATCAAGTAGCTTCTTTTCACTTTTGAGCTTTTTGACTTGCGTAAGAAGGTCTTGATTATGATTCCTTAGACGTAAAAGTTCTTCGTTTTCTGAATTGTTGACTTTATCTTGAGTATTCTTCTCTTCATATTTTAAACTTTTGATTTGTTCTAATAAAGTTTTATTAAGGTTCTTTAGACGTAAATTTTCCTCTTCTTGTTCTGATAAATGTTTCTTGAGTTCCTTCTTTGTGACCTTAGTCTTCTTGACTTGTCCAATTAATTTTTCAACGTGGTCCTTGAGGCGAGAAATTTCTTCGTCCTTTTCCATTACTTGTTTGTAATGTATATCTGCAAGAGCTTCATATTCTTGTTGTAACACTTTCTTGTTTTGCCGAAGTTTGGTTATTATGTATTTCTTTTGATCTTTCAATCGCAATTTATCGGTACGTGGGATTACATCGTTTTTTAGGGATGATGAGGGGTGTTTATCTTGTAATTTGGATTCTGTCTTCTTCATTTCGTTATTAAAATCTGTATGTTGTTTCCCAATCGTTGCCATTAATTCTTTCATCTGTCTTGCTAATGCTTGCTTTTCTTCTTTTTTCCAGTATGTATGTATTTTCCTTTAAATTCTCTCTTCTTCTTCTTCTTCTTTTTTAAATTACTTAATTAATTTATTTAATTTAAATATATAATATATATATTTAATTATATGTAATTATATATTTAATAATTTTTGTTTTTAATTCAACATATATTAAGGTATGAATTCATGTTACCAAAGGTTATGAATGGTTCGAACAGACGTGATCGTGGTAGTAGAAAACAACTAGTCAGGGCTGCGATTGTGCCAGTGTGGGTAGTTTGGCTGTGGATGCGGCATAGTAAGGTGTGATTATGATAACAATGGTGTTGGAGGTAGTGGCTAGTGGAGTGTGACGGTGGTTTGGAGCAGCAGTAGAGTGGACAACGTCGTGTGGTGTGACAACGGGGAACCCCAGGGAATATGTAGCGGCTTGGAAATATCTTTGAGGGCAGGCTTGTGGTTATACACATCAAGCTTATAGGGGCTGCAATTGAACGACAGATGGTGTACGCAGGGGTTGATAGCGGTAGTGGCGGATTTGGAGGTGGTAGCACAGCACAACTCCAGTCGCAGTAGTGTAGACGGGCTGTGGCTTCGACGGTGGCAAGGCTAGCCATGAGGGAGTTAGAGTCGGTAGTGGAGCGGAGGGGTGAGGCATTGAGCAGCAGTATTCTGAACGCTGGTGGAGAAGATAGCGGTTTGGATGTTGTCGGGAAGTGGTTAATGGCGATGGTCAAACGGAGTTTGTGGTGGGTGTGGAAGGTGCAGGTCGAGGGGGTTGCGAGTCGGGCGCAACGCGGTATGGCTTGGCACAGGGGTTGTGGCGGTGTGATGGAGACGGGGACGACACTCTAAGATTGTGAGCTACTGGAAGTTCGTACGGTGGTAGACAATAGTTAAAATTTTTTATTTTTTATATAATTTTTGTTTTTTTTTTAATTCTTTTAATTTTTTTTAATTCTTCCTTGTATTTTTTTATAAATATATGCTTTCTTCTTTTTTCTTCTTCTTTTCTTCTCTCTTTTTTTTTGAATTTTTGTTTTTTCTTTTCTATAGTTTGTCTTTTTTTTCTTTTTTTTTCAAAATTTTTTTATTAGGGCCAAAGGCTTGCTGGCAAGCTGGAGAAACTCCAAATTCTGGTAGCGAAACGCTTCAACAGAAACAACATTGATGAATTTGACGGTCAAGGATCCGGATCAGAGAGAGTGGCTCTATGCAGCGGTTAAGCAACCGAAGGCTCGAACTGCTCTGATACCAAATGAAGTGAACAGAGTTCATACTTCTTGTTAAATACTCCAGAAGATTTGGAATATGAAAATATCCATTGAGGGTACAAATATTATATTAATATGTATGAGGAATGAATGATTGATGTTACAAATGAGGCCTGCTTATATACCTAGGCAGGTGCCTCTTCACGGAAGGTCATGTCCCATTTAGACATGCCTCTTCAACCTAATTACTAATTAACTAATCATTATTTATTGATTATGTTATTTATATCATTTTATTCATAACACAGTCCTTACTAAGAGTCCTTCATCCGCAGTTGCCCTCATGGCAATCAGCTGATCTCGGATAGTCTGCAATCTGGAGAGGAATGGATCGATCTCTTTCCCTTTATGCATCTGGAATATCCTCATCTGGTTCTCCAAAAGCATCTTACGTTGGACGGAGCTCCCCTGATACAACGTGGTCAAAGTTGTCCATACCTCATTTGCCGTCTTCTTTTCGGAAATGTGTGGGACCACGTGATCCTTCACCCCATCCATGATCAAGCGCTTTGTCCGTGCTTGATCTCATTAAACTTCTTTAGAGCGTCCGCATCGGTCGGCACATCTAAGACATTTTTTGCGTGGTCTCTGATGTCGTACTCCTCCAGGATTGACAGGATTCTGGCCTTCTAGATCACAAAGTTGGACACACCGTCCAACCTATCCTGATCGCGCAGTTTGTACGGGGCCATCTAGCTCAAATCTGCGAAGCGGGTACTCCTCTTCCCGCTGCAACACTCAACAGGAGATTGGATCTTGGTTTCTTGGCGAAAGAAACCCTCTATAGTAACTGCACCATCTGACAACTGATTTCCCTCTCGGAAATCCTTCACCAAATCACCTGAATCAGTGCTCTACGATCACCCTCCTGATCGAATCTCTGATTTGTTTGGCACAAATCTACTGATCGATTGTTCTCCTCCCGCTTTTTGTCACCTTTGCTAGGCAATGTTTTGCACCGACAGAACCTGTGCCACACCAACAACTTCTGAAGATCAGAAACTGCCCTTCCGGTCTCGGCAAACTGCACAAAAACTCACCAACTTGGACTGCGTCACCCTCTTAGTGCCGTGTCAGTCTCTGCGTGAGTAGACTTGCTCAGCGTCCCTCTTGTAGTGCTGCGTAAGCAGACTGGCTCTATGTCACCTCTCTGGAGCTGTGTTAGCCTCTGCGTCACCCCTGTAGGGTTTGTTGTCCCTCTGGTGCTGCGCTGCCTTCTTCCAGATCAGTGTTGCTTTAGCTGCCCTTGCTGCAACAAATATCTTCAGCCGCTTTGCTGATGGTTCAGCTTGGTCTGTGTTATGAATCTAATTCATAACTAAAGTAATAAATATAGTTATTAATAGAATAAAATAGAATAAATGTAATTACTAACTAATCAATTAGGATTATGTTAAATAGTCATTAGGTTTATGAAAATGCATGTTTAAAAGACATGCCCCTTCGTGAAAAGGTACCTGCATAGGTATAAAAGCGGGACCTCATTGTAATCATTCAATCATGTCATATTATATCAATAAAACATTTATTATTATAAATACCTTGTGTATTTTTATAATTAAAGCTATTTCTGCTATCAAAGTCAACAAGCATACAAGTCTTGCTGCTACAGTATTCAAATCTACAAATTCCGCTGTTATAGTGGTATCAGAGCCATATTGAGGACAGGTTGAAGGAATGGCACACAGCGTCGTTCTACAAGCCTACGAACGTAGTTTACAAGCTCGAGCACATTATTTACCATATAATGTGCCATTACGTGAAGATCCCAAAAGAATTGAAATAATTAAAAAAGTTCAAGAAAAACTTCAGCAAGTAGAGAATTCTTGGGCAGAAATCACAAATGAGTGTAAAAAAATTTCTGCAGATCTTAAAAAAATTTCTCGTAATAGAAAAGAAAATCATGAGAAACAGAAAGATGAAAAATGTTGTAAAAATGAGAAAGCAGTTAGTTTTGCTAAAAGGAAATTAGTTAAAACACCCATGGAAAAGTCAATTAAATATATCCCCCCACCAATGCGTAATAAAAGTAAAGAAGAAGGAAAATGTTGGAAATGTGGAGACAAATATTTAGCAGGACATATATGTGCCTTTTATCTTAGAAATATCATTGCCAACAACAGTAAAGAAACAAAAAAATATGACTCTGATCTTGATAGGAATAAAGCCACTTCCGCTGATACAGATGTTGAAGACAATGAGGAAAAATGCGAATACAATCCTTTTCATTCAAAATCAAATTTGGGGTCCAATTAGATTGGATATTACTTGAAGCGCGATATGAATCAAAGAACAAGTGCTTCTGTGCCGTTTTCCAGTGTGTTTGGGGAGAATATTGGTAACCAGGGATTCAAGCCAGTGCGGGATAACCATCTAAAGCCATTTGCAAAGAATGGCTCCACTAAACAGAACGATGATGATGATTTGGGCAACCGAATACGTAGGTGGAATCCTTTTGTTGGAAAATTCGGCAGTGGTTTAGGTGTTGCAGCCAATTCTTATTTTAAAAAGCATGAAGACAGTGGCTGCAGCTTTACATTTAGAGGAGGCACGGAGGATAAGTTAGCGTCGAAAAAAAATAGTGAGAATAATGTTAATGTGGCACGTGGATGCTCAGTTTCTGGCTGGCCAGGGGCAGTCAATGTTGGAAGCACAGTCGACGACGCTAACCATGCCAGGAACTTAAATGATAGCCTGGTCGATAATGAACAGCGAGCGTCTAAGCCATCTAAGATGAACTCTGGCAGTGTAGATGCTCATTTGTACAACACAGAAGATGCTGCTTGGAAAGAAATTGTCTTTACTACATCATCCAAACCAAAGTCTAGCGTTAGATCCAGACACAAACAAGATTTGCGATCTGGAAGATGTGACAACAGTAGTAGCTTGAAACAAGCTGCAGGAACATACGACGGTACATTTGCATCTCAAACTTCTAAATCTAACACCGACGGATTGAAGAAAAATGTTGATGAAAAGTATGAAAATCCATTTACTAATCAAGCATCAGTCTCTGGATCATTTAGACGAGGTGCCTGCACATTTGATAATCCATCTGTAGCTGAGATGCATCCTTCTCGCCCAAAATTTGCCAGTTGTCATCTTTCGCTTGGAGAGACTGAAGATGCAGTTGCACTGTTCAAAGGGTGCTTACGTCCGGTAAAAGATATCATAGCTGGGGAAGCTACTGAGGGTCTGAAAAAGGCACAGGAAGTGTCAGAATATAGAGATCAGGCAGCTGAGCTTCTAGATAAAAGAAATCCTGGAGATGCAACAAAAAGCAATTTTCTGGCAAATATTGGCATCAATTTAGATTCCATTACTATGTCGGAAAGGAAAGAAGAGGAGAAGAAAACTTTCGTGAGCTCTATGGAAAAACCCATGGGATCTGGTTTTATTATCATAATTATGTCTGCAGGCTCGGTGTTCGAATATTGTGGTTCTGTTTCTCTTCTGCTCTCCAGTCTTTCTTCTTCGGTGCCAGATGTGGTCTTGAATTTGCTGTCATTTTCCGGAGGTCCATTGTTCGAATCTTGCGGCAGTGGCGGCCACGGTTTCTCCAGCAATGTCCCGCGGGTGAGATACTCGTGGGCCATAGTATCAGGCAAATGTAATATGAAAAACACGGTTGAGAACCCAGAGTCTGGCCCAGTTAAACGCCGCAAAAATTATAAATATAATTAACTAAACGTGTCGGATCTGGATTCAAAGAGAGTCGAAGAATATCGTAACAGATTATCCGTTAGGTATGAGGCAGGCCAAAGGAACGAACTGCTAATTGAAAGCTCGGTTACAGTCACATCGTTTAATGAAATGGCATCGATTCGATTTAATTAAAACTTAATTAAAAGTTATAATATGTATTATACATATATATATTATAATTATATAATTTATATATATAAAAAATTATGATTATTTAATCTAAAAATAATAATAATAATAAATATATATATATTATAAAAAATATTATATGTATGTATATGTATATTTGTTATAACTATTATTAATTTAATTAATTAAAATCACTATTTAATTAATTAAATTAATGGGAAAAAGAGAAAAAGAGTAGTTCTATATGATTATAAAAAAAAACATGGAGTTCAAAGAGGATGTATAGAAAGAATTCTACAAGGAAGATATATATGCCTCGCAGATAATTCGAAGAGAAGAAAGTTGTCGAAAAGTTCAGCTTTGAGGACAAAGCTTTTCGAAGAAGGAGGCAATGTTATGAATCTAATTCATAACTAAAGTAATAAATATAGTTATTAATAGAATAAAATAGAATAAATGTAATTACTAACTAATCAATTAGGATTATGTTAAATAGTCATTAGGTTTATGAAAAGGCATGTTTAAAAGACATGCCCCTTCGTGAAAAGGTACCTGCATAGGTATAAAAGTGGGACCTCATTGTAATCATTCAATCATGTCATAGCATATCAATAAAACATTTATTATTATAAATACCTTGTGTATTTTTATAATTAAAGCTATTTCTGCTATCAAAGTCAACAAGCATACAAGTCTTGCTGCTACAGTATTCAAATCTACGAATTCCGCTGTTACACTCTGCAATGCTTTGATACCATGTGAAAATTTCGGAATCCTTAATACAGAAACCCTACTGCTAACTATTTATTTACTTCTCCTACTTGATTTATTATACAAGTTATTTAACTGAATATTCAGAAAAATAGTGAAGTAAACACAAATAGTAGCCTACACAACTACATATCATTTACTAAACATCAAGCACGTATGAAAAAATGACATAGATTTTTTGGACAAATGTCCTCGGAAAAACCCAATGCAGGAAAACCTGTGCAACACCTCTAGAGGGTTTTATTATTATGCAAAATCTAAATACAACATTCTGGGTACCAGAAACGGTTTTCCCTACAGAGAAATTACATGACAATTGTACCTTATCACTCGTAGATAGAAAATATGGCTGAATCACACCCTCAATCGAGATTTACAGATAACGAGTACTTTCGGGCCCACTGGAACCCTCAACGCAGCTCCTCCAGCCTTTGCGTCAGCCCCTCTAGCTCAGCGCAGCCTCTGTGTAGCACTGGCTGCCCCTACGTCACTCTAAAGGCCTCTGCGCTGCCACTGCGTCACCCTCTGCGTGACCTCTGCATCAGCTTGCCTGGGCTGTGTCCCTCCTGTTGGCCTCTACGCTGCCCTGGTACAATGCTACCTCTCTGTTGTTGTATTCTCGTCCTTGGATCAGATCATCCCTTGCGGATCTCTGCCTCTCACTACACTGCAAACTCACTTCGAATTCCTAAGCAAACCCCACCCTAGAAATTCGACTTAGCTTCAGTGCATCTGCTATGTGTGTGTGTGTTATCCAATTGACCCCAAGCCTTTCTTTTATACTTTTCTCGTTGGGAAACCAACGGTCGTGATCTAATCTCTAATCGATGGCTCAGATTAAAAGACTGCTTGATCCATGTCACTTAGAACATTTGATCACATGTGTTTAATTAATTCACTTTAATCTTTCTAATGTCTTAGCCCCTCCACAAAATTTCGGAGCTAGAGCACACACGATGCTACCCCAAAATCTCAACACTTCACCCTCACACTCTTACGTTGTCCTCATGTCTTATGCACAACTAGTTGATCTATGGCACTCTTTCTTCTTTCTCTTCTTTGATGTAGCATTAAGTTCATGAAGTTCATGTTTTTTCTTGTTTTATCTTGTCTTTAACCTTTTGGGGTGGCCTAGGGAACTTGTACTTAATGATATCACTTACTGTTCTTAGTCCCATTAACCTACCATTTGGTCATTTGTTGGACATTAAATTTTCTTATCTGAATATCCTTTTTTTTTTGTACACCTAACATCCATAAAACATCCTTTCCACAAAGAACACAAGCAGCACCAATTTTATGATTTTCCTCGTATGGTTGGTAATGTCATGTAACTTTCTAATGTATGATGCACTTATTGTGTCCATGAAGTAATAAAAGCAGCATTTAATAAAGTTGGTTTTCTACATTGTTATAGCAAAGGAATAGTGTTTTACTATTCTTGGGACTTGTTTCATATGCATGACTTGATTATGATACTTCCAGTTCTTTACTAGTTCATTCCGAATGCATTTCTGCATATTCTTTTACCATTTTGCTTGAAAATTGTTATTTGAAGTTGATTCTTTAATTGAACCCATGTGGACCATAGTTGGACTTCAGGGTTCTTAAGCAGAATTTGAAACTAAATTTCCTTGTTTTGTAGCTTTTGGTTTCTGCCAAGTGTCATCCCTTGTACAGAGCTGACCTAGCACCATTTTGTCTTCTTTGCAGGGAGGTAGAGATCTAACTGGCATTTCAAATGATACCACTCCATTGTTATGCATGCGTTCTGGAGGCCCCCCTCTTCCAGGATCAGTAGGTAGAGTCTCTGGAGCTACTGGTCAATGTTTCTGCAGCTGCAGCTTATTCTTTACATCCTTATGAAGATCAGATGTTAAGAAAATGTTGCACTCATTACTTTGGGTTACACTAAAGCCTGTTTGCTTATCATATGAGTTTAACCCTTGTTGTTATATTGTCTAACGAAAATAAAACATATATACTTGAAATTTTCTCATTCTTTTGCACAATGATATCACTCCTATTTTTATTTTCAGCAAGAAAGTAGAAGATTCTGGCAGTGCCTTTGCCTTTTGGCAGTGTATTCCAGATGTTAAGAATTCCAGGTTGCCATTGCAGTTTCTATTCAATACCATTGTTTCGTCCCACAGGTGTTTACTTAAAAAAATTGTCTTTCTTTGTCGGTAGGGAGTTGATACTAATTTGTCCTTTGTAAGGTGGCTCTTCAATTTGCATTACTTGTTGAACTCAAGCAAAAGACCGAGGAAAGCTGAATTGGGTTGTTCAATGTTGGAGAATCAGGCATATGCCTTGGTTCAATCCTTAAAACTTTTCAGGAGCTATATGCAAAACACCAAGGTAATTGTATTTGTGCCTCATCCTGCAGTTAAGGACATTCTACTTTTGTAGGATTGCTTGGATAGAAGTGGAAAATTAATCTCGAAGATTCAGGGGTATGACTTAGAATTTAAAACCTACTAAATTGGTGGTAAGGAAAAGGATTGGTCATGTTGCTCAAAGATAAGAGCAAGGCATGATTCAACTACAAAAGGAAGTTGGATTTGAAATGGTCTTGCCAATTCTGGAAGATTTGCAGAAAAGTGGATTGTATGGAGACGTCATTAACAGGTTCTAACAGAAGAGCTTCGATGCTGAATGCATCTATAAGCACTGTCTTATGAAAGAAGGATTGGGTTGGATAAACCTGGATGGTCTTACTATTAGGTGTGTTGACCCTTTTGAGGCCTAGACCTTGATAAATGAGATGGACAATGGATTTTGTGTTGGGCATTTTGCAACAAAACAACCAAACACAAAATCTTGAGAGTTGGTTATCATTGGTCTTCCACATATTTTGATATGCACAAATTTATTAGTGCTTGTGAACCTTGTCAATTGTTTGCAGCAAAGTTGAAGGTGGCTTCATTACCTTTGTGTTTTGTAGTGGTGGAAGCTCCATTTCAGTAATAGGGTTTGAATTTTGTAGGAGGATTTAATACAATGTTCCACGGGGACGCGCCCCCCATGGTGGGGGACGCGCTTCCTCGCTCCTCCACGCTCCTTGGATGGGGAAACTCTTGGGGAAATGTTTCCGCACATTCCCTTTTTTGGGGAAACTTGGGGAAACTTCGGGGGGACGCTTTCCTGGTGATGAAAACATAAAAAAATACAAAAATTACAAATTTTAATATAATTAAAAAAAATGAAAATAAAAACTAAAGGATAAATTAAAACTTTGAAACATAATCATTCACATTTCTCATTCATTTCTCATTAACCCTAAAATTTTACCTTACCGCTCGACATTTTCCTTCTACTTCCACTTTACATTTTACCTTGCCGCCTGAGATTTTCCCTACTGCTGTCACTCGACATTTTCCATCTGCAATTTGTTGTGATTTGGATTTACCATCGATTGGGGGCCTAAGATATTTGGAGCTGGGATTTTCATTTTGTGACTTGGAGCTGCCGAATTGGAGCTACGATTTTCATTTTGTGACTTGGAGCCATCGGATTGGAGCTGTGATTTATTATTTAGCACTTTTTGAGAAATTGACTAGTATTTCACCGCTTTCTATATTTACTTTTAGTTTAGTATTCTATGGCTATTTTAGACTTCAGCATAATGCCATTGACATACGATGAATTTACTTTCGATGTGCTTTGTGTAATTTCAATTGTCAAATGATTAATTTAATTTAGATGTACCTTGAATAATATTAATGCCCATTGCCAAATGATGAATTTAAATGTAATATTGCATAATGTCAAATGATGGATTCAATTTAGTAATTTACTTTTGTTGATTTGTGGTAGCATGGGATTTTCTCTAAGTCTCAAATTTTGTGGAGAGGCTTAGACACATGCATTCCACATAACCCAGAAATTGTTTTGGGAAATTCCACTCAGAAATAGTGTTATTTGATAAATTAATTATTTTTAATAAGGACCCTAAGTCTAACTTAGGAAATTAAAATAATTAATGGGTATTAATTTAAACAGTGGGTGAAACTTCTAGAAAAAACAGATTAAGTTTAAATGTAATCTTAGCTATTGATTGGAGATCTAATCTCGGTCGTTGAAGTCTCAATGAGAAGACTATAAAGGAAGGCTTGAGGGTCATTTGGAAGACATATCGAGATAGAGAAAGAATCTAGAGATCGAAATTCTTTAGTGAGCAGTGCTTAGGGAGAAGATCGATCGAGAGGATTCTTGCAGAGAGGGGCAATAATTCTTGTTGGAAATTTTCTTGAGTCGAAGAATACATAGCAGAGAAGACAAAGAGCAGTACCAACAAAAGCAGGATAGCAGCGATGCAGAGCCAACAATTGCAGCGCAGTAGCCCAGAGGAGGTTCGAGTTTCAACTGAGGATTAGTCAGATCCAGTGCCGGAAAGCTGGGATGTGAAACTGGAAGGGGCCAGAGGGTTAGATCCAGCCAACAGAAGAGCCAGAACGTAGAAGCCACGCAGTCCCCACGCAGAGTGATGCAGTGACTGCGTAGAGATTGCGTAGAGGCAGTGGAGGGCTTGCCATCCGGGGTTTTGGCTAGTTGGGCTTCCAGTGTTAGTGTGAGGTTTTTCTCACTAACTCTTTGTCAGTCATATTCTCTGCAGGGATAGCTAGAAAGGCTTCCCAGATTGTATTCAAAAAATTATTGCATAATATGTAAACCCTCAGAACTGTTCCACCGGTTTTCCCATATTGGGTTTTTTTGGGGACATTTGTCCAAAAATAACGGTGTCAGATGTGTCTATGATTTCTTCTTGTTCAGCTTTGTTTCCGCACTTGTATCTTTCTGCAATTTATTTAGTGAAGGTTGTAGTGTGTTTAATTCGATGTTGTTGTAGCAATAAACTGAATAATTAATTTATCGTTAGAAGAATTAATACCAGTTGCTGCAATAGGATTCCAGATTTGGAATTTTCACATGGTATCAGAGCTTGTATAGTTGAGTGCAGGAGGAACAGAAGAACGAATCCGTAGATCTCGCGTTGGTGAAGCCGGGGTCAAAGAGCTGCGTAAGTAGCAGATCGATCTCCTAGCAAATTGCGCAATCCAAGCCAGAAGGGATAGTTGCTGCAAGGAAATCTCTCTCTGAGCGAGTTGATACAGAGGTAGGATTTTCTAGATTGTAGTTTTTCCAAGGCAGAGGGAGTAGTGCAGTAGATCAGTAGCCGGTGGGACGCAATTTTCTACACAACAGTGATCGTGGGTGCAAAAAGCAACATAAGTGAAATCCGAAGACATTTTGGGGATTCCTGACCTCAGAGAGTTTCATGCCCAAGAAACTGAAATTTCCCATGCAGAAGCAGCAGAGTTCATGACTTATTTGGCTTACTCTAGTAGGGAGTGCGTAGAGGCAGCTGCGCAGAGGGTTAGAGGTGTGAAAATTCCTAGATCTAACAACCTCAAGAATCCTACTGAAACCAGCTGAATCTACTTCATCTACTTGTAAATTACATTACATAATTATTTTCAGATTACTTCTGGACATATTGAAGTAAATTGCTGAAGAATCCTACGCTTAATTAAATATGATTCTGAAACAAGGAAACTGAGCAAAGAAAAAATACACACTGTGAAAATTTCAACTTGAAATCCTACCGCATTATCTGATGTTATTTCTTCTACTTATTATTCAGAAATAACTTATTTGCATAAATCTCTTCAGTAAATATCGAAATAAATTCAGACGCAAACTTTACCATATAATTACTGAGCAAAACAATAAGGAAAATACTAAGAAAGTTTCAAAACAGAAACCTTATTGTAGTGTCTAGATCTACTTCACCTAATTTTTTGATTAACTTAAAAAGTTATTTAACTGAAGTATTCAGAAAAACATTAAAGCTAAGTTGCACGAAACGGGGAAACGAAAACGAGTTTTCGAAACGGGAAGCAATACGAAACGCGACCTCCCCAAATTTTGGAAACGGGGAAACGTGATATATATATATATATATATATATATATATATATATATATATATATATAATTTAAATTTATTTTAGAATTTAGGACATTTAAGAAATGTTATGTGAAATCATATATATATATATATATATATATATATAGATATATATATATATATATATAGTATATAATTTAAATTTATTTTAGAATTTAGGACATTTAAGAAATGTTATGTGAAATCATAAAACATACTTGATAAATTCAAAGCATAAACTAGTACAAGTTACAAGACATTTACTCATGAATGATAACGGACACATAATAAAAATAGCAATATCAGAATATCCAAAACTAGCCTTTATTATATATCAAAATCTCAAAATCAGCCTTTATTATATATATGAGGTTGCAAGTACAATAAAGACTGAGCATGTCAAGTCAAGGTTTTGTTTGAGTGATGGGTACATTTTTAGTAGGGTCATGATAGAGTAGTTTGACAACGAGTCTCACTAACATCAAGGTACATAGAAGGATTGGTGTTCTTGATTAAATATGAGTTCCATACCTTAATACATGACAAAATCCGATGGAAACATTGCAATCACCCAATCCTGAAATCCTAAAAAACTGATAAGCCTGCTAGATTTTGAATGAGATCTAAAAATTCTACTTTCTCCATATGAAATCCAATGAGGTCGGAACCACTCTCAAACATCTTGAGTCATTTCATGGTAATGTTAAAAATTTAAGTAAAAGAATGAAAATGAATATTACCATGAATCACATATAAATACTAGGGCCATAGGCTTGATCATTAGAAGAGAGAGTCTTTTTATAATTTGAGAGAGCCATCTAGAAGCATCCAAAAGACGCTTTCCACAATTAAAAAAATAATAAAACACACGAATCGCGAAAAAAAGCAAAAAAAAATTAAGTTAAAACAACGGAAACGTGCTTGTACAGCCTGAAAACACGTTTCCGTCCGTACTGGGCACGTTTTCCCAAAATGAAACGGCCCAGTACAGACGGAAACACGTTTCCAGGCCGTACGGTACCAGGAAACACGTTTTCGTTTTGTTTCAGGGCGGAAATGGAACCTTGCCCCACGTTTCCTGCAACATAGCATTAAAGCAGACACAAATTGCAACCTACACATCTACAGATCATTTACTGAACAATACACACATGTGACAAAATTACACAATTTTTCGGACAAATGTCCCTGGAAAAACCCAATGTGGGAAAACCGGTGCAACAACTCTAGAGGGTTTTATTATTATGCAGAATCTGAATACAACATTCTGGGCACCAGAAATGGCTGGCCCTATAGAGAAATTACACGGCAGTTAGTACCTTTCACTTAGAGACAAAAAATATGGCTGTATCACACCATCATTGGGAGTTACAGATCATGAGCCCTTTCTGGCCCACTGGAACCCTTAGCGCTGCATCTGCAGCCTATGCGTCAACCCTCATTGGCCAATGTACCCACTGCGTCACCCTCACTGGTGTTGTGCTACCTTGGTTGGGCCTGCATCACATTGGCTGGTGCTGCGCTGCCCTTGCTCTGTGCTGGTTGGGTCTGCGTCACCCTGGCTGGGCTTACGCAGGCTCTGCGTAATCCTCTGCGTGGTGCTAGCTGAACTGCATCCTCTTGGCTGGCTTTGCGCTGTCTGGTACTCACTGCCTCTCTGCTGCTGTATTCTCGGTCTTGGATCAGATCACCCCTTGTCGATCTATGCCCCTCACCGCACTGCAAACTTGCTTCGAATTTCTTGGCAAACCCCTCCCTAGATATTCGATTTAGCTTCTGTGCTCTCCTGTGTGTGTGTGTTCTCCAATTGACCCCAAGCCTTTCCTTTATACTTTTCTCGTTGGGAAACCAACGGCCATGATCTAATCTTTAATCGACGGCTCAGATTAAAAGACTGCTTGATCCACGTCACTTAGAACATTTCATCACATGTGTTTAATTAATTCACTTTAATTTTTCTAATTCCCTAAGTTAGACTTAGGGTCCTCATTAAAAAAATTAATTGTTAGAATAACTTAAACACTAGATGAAATTTCTCCAAACGCTTTCTGGGTTTTGGAGATCTCGTGTGTCTTAGCCCCTCCACAAAATTTCAGAGCTAGATCACACTTGATGCTACCCAAAAATCTCAACACTCCCTCTTAGCGAGGAGTGTGCTCTAACAATACACCCACACTGAAGTATTGCCTGATCTCGGCATTGGTCTCTGCATTGCTGATGCTTGGCCTGTTGCCCTCCATCCACTACGCTGCTGCTTTCTGTACTGCCGCCCATATCACTGCCACATATGTACTGCAACTCCTTCTCAATTTGCTGTATCATGCTGCCCATAGCACTGCCATTGCTAACTGCTGCATTGCAACTCAATTGCTGAGAAGTAAGCAACTGAAGGACCATCACCCAATCTCTGACAAACAAGTCAGTTGGGCTGCAACTCATCATTGAAGCTCCCTTGGCTGCTGCACTGCACTGTCTCCCTGAAGCCACTATGCTGCTGCTGCTCTGCACTTCATAAGCACTGCCCCTTTGCGGTGTTGCTTCTACTCTTTTGCTGCCTCTTCACTGCGTTGCTCCCATCTACAATGTCCCAGCTCTGCCCTCTGTTTCACTGTGATCTTCTGCACCCACTGATCCACTCGTCCCACTATTGTCTTGAGGCTCCCGTACCTCGTATGTGATCCAAGAGTTTGGGCACCTCAAGGATGCCTCTCATCTGTAGCTACTCTACAGATCAATATCGCCCCACTTTCGTGGTTCATGAGCACTCATGGCTACGTCATCGTCACTACCATTGTCCCCTTTTGCTGTTGTTGCCTTGGATTCAGAAGATCCCTCGTTCTTCTTAGGACAATTGTTGGCGAAGTGTCCAAGTTTGTGACAATTAAAGCACCGGACCTTGGATAGGTCCCTCTTCTTCTTCCCTTGCTGCCTCTGTCCCTTTGATGCAAGGGCTGCATCCTCTTCCTCCTCTTTCCTTACTTTGACTCCACCGCTGCTGCTTTGCCTCTTGGTAAATCTCCTGATTTCCTCCTGACAGAGGATTGCCCACATGTCCACCCAGGATGGTAACACTGCCTTGCCCAAGATGCTTTGGAAAAACGTTTCCCATTCATCGGTGACTGCATTAAGGGTAGTCCTCACCAATAACCCTTCATTTAGAGTTGTACCCATGGAAATCAGCTGGTCCCAGATAATCTGAAGTCTAAAGAGGAAGGGATCGATTTCCTCACCCTTCTGCATCTGGAACGATCGCATATGATTCTGCAGAAGCATCTTCCTCTGGATGGAGCTTCCCTGATACATCCTGTTTAAAGTTGTCCACATTTCATTTGTCGTATTCTTCTTGGCAATATGTGGAACCACGTGATCCTTGACTCCATCTATGATCAAGCGCTTAGCCCGCGCCTGATTCTCATTGAATTTCTTCAGGGGATCTGCATTGGTAGGCACAGCTAGGACATTCTTAGAATTGTCCTTGATGTCGTACTCTTCCAGGACTGTCAGGATTCCGGCCCTCTAGATAAAAAAGTTGGACACACTGTCCAACCTATCTTGATCTCTTAGTCCATGAGATACCATCTATGCTCAAATATGTCGAAACATGTACTCCTCTCCTCTTTCCTATTGCAACACTCAACAGAAAACTGGATCTAGGTTTCTTGGCGATAGAAACCCTCTATAGTAGTTGCTCCCTCTGACAACTGATTTCCCTCCTGGAAATCCTTCGCCAAAACAACTAAATCTTTTCTCTATGATCACCCTCCTGATCGAATCTCAGATCTTTTTGGCACAGATTTGCTGAGCGACTGTTCTCCTCTTGCTCTTGTCACCTTTGCTAGTAACTGTTTTGTACCGACAGAACCTGTGCCACACCAGCAACTTCTGAAGATCAAAATCTACGCTTCTAGACTTTGGCAAAATGCATAGAAATCTCCACACGGACAACGTCCCTCTAGCTGGCCTCTGCCTGAGCAGGTTGGCTCAAGGCAGCGACTGTGCAGCGTCGGCTGCTCCTGTGTCACTTTGGAAGGCTCTGCACTACCTCTGCGTCACTCAGATGGCTTTGTGTCAGCCTCTGCATGACATCTAAGCTTGCTTGGCTCAGCTGCGTCCCTCTTGGTGCTGCGTTGCCTTCTTCTGGATCTCTACTGCTTTAGCTGCCCTCACTGCAGCAATATTGTTCGGCCGCTCTGCTGGAGGATCAACCTGATCTGCAATGCTCTGATACCATGTGAAAGTTTCAAAACAGAAACCCTACTACAGTGTCTAGATCTACTTCGCCTACTTGTTTGATTAACTTAACAAGTTATTTAACTGAAGTATTCAAAAAAACATTAAAGCAGACACAAACTGCAGCCTACACATCTATAGATCATTTATTGAACAATATGCACGTGTGACAAGATTACACACGATTTTTCAGACAAATGTCCCTGGAAAAACCCAATGCAAGAAAACCGGTGCAACAGCTCTAGAGGGTTTTATTATTATGTAGAATCTGAATACAACATTCTGGGCACCATAAATGGTTGGCCCTACAAAGAAATTAAATGGCAATTAGTACCTTTCACTCGGAGATAGAAAATATGGTTGTATCACACCCTCAAATGGGATTTACAGATCACGAGCCCTTTCTGGCCCACTGGAACCCTCAACAATGCCTTTGCAGCGTCTGCGTCAGTGTAATATTTCGAGTAGAAATAAACAGCGATATAAAGCACATAAACGAGAAACTACAACAACTAGAGAGACATCACATGAACAAGACACAATATGGAGAACGCTGAGCCATTTTATTAAGTACTGAAAGATAAAATGAATACAAAAGTGATCAGAATGATGGCACCTTGGCTTGCACTAGGCAAGCGTAGAAATACTCTCATAATATATCATGGAATGGCTGCTCCTTCAATGACTGTGTAATCTCCAAGCTGCTGGTGCTGCTGCTACTGCTGGAATGAACCGACTCTTTGGGGCTGCTCCCGACCTCAGAAAATTGTGAAACTTTGGGAATGGCCTCTCCACCCAATACCCAGAAAAGCCTAGAGAGCTTTCCGAAAATGGATGACCTCCGAAAATGACCTCCCTTGAGGTACCACGCTGTCCCAATGATAAACGCTGGCCCTGAATGATCTGCGGCAAAATATGGCCTCCAACTCTACCAAAATGATGGAATAGGGAAGAGCTGACCCTTTTCCAACTCTCTCGGGCTGAATCCCCTAATAAGCCCTCAATCCAGAATCTCCTCCTCCAAAGACTGCGTCCTCCCTCTCACTGACTGCGCTGCCTCTGCAAGTGAATAATCCCAGCTGTGGCTGCTCCAACTCTCTCTAGTAAATCAAGGATAGAACTCCTCACCCGAGCAGGCACTCGAAGTCCCCCGAGACTGAGGTTGGGATCTTCGCACGAAGACACCCGATGTGCTGAACAACACTTGCAGACTTTGCTCAACAGCAAAAGCGTGCTCAATGTCAAAAGACAAATAACATAGATGCATAATAGAATGATCGAAATGAGGAGCCTCTCTCCCTTTTATGTTTGGAGAGCCTTGCTCTCACCTAGGCCCCACCACCAACTACGCTGTCTCCTTGAGCCACATTGTCCCTCTAACTCTGCGCTGACTTGGGCCCATGTTGCCCATGCTGACATCTCCTCCACGCTGCCACTTCATCCTCTAGGCCCCACGCTGCCAAATAATCATGTCTCCAAGTGACTTTAGGAAATGTTTTTATCCTAAGTGTGAGTTAAGTGTCCCTCTTCACCCACTTTATTTCTAACTTAAATTAAAGTAGTCAAAAATTAATATTTCCAATTAGCTGTTGCTAATTGGGAATATTACAGTCCTCCCCGACAAAACGTTGCTTGTCGTCAAGCAACTGCAATGATGGATGTTGTAAAAATTTCTTGCTCTCCCAAGTGGCATCCTCATCTGGTAGATTCCTCCATCTCACCAGGTATTCCTTGACTGTCTTGCTCCGCAGCTGCCTCTCCCTAGTGTCAATGATGGCCTCCGGCTGCAGCACCAGATGCCCCTCATCATCTGTGGGCAGAAGCTCCTCAGTTGCAGTCACTTGTTGTCCCAGCGCCTTCTTCAGGCATGACACATGGAAAATATTATGAATTCGGCTACCAGTGAGCAGCTCCAACTAATATGCAACCTCTCCAATCCTGTGTGTCACCCTATATGGCCCATAAAAGCGGGGCTTGAGCTTCTCAGCCCCCTTCTGCTTCAACGTGGATTGCCGATATGGTTGCAATCGTAGGTAGACCAAGTCCCCTACCTCAAACTGCCTCTCAACCCGTCCCCTGTCGGTATACAGCTTCTGCTGATTTTGTGTTGTCGCTTTGTTATCCTTAAGAGCCTGGAGTATATCTTGACTCTCTTGGATCCAATCCTTGGCCCTCAGGGCCTTGCTAGCACCAAACATCACATCAACAAAAGATAAAGCATGATACCCATATATATTATAAAGCATAAAATGGAGACATACCGATAGACATATGGTGAGTGGTGTTATAACAATACTCCCCCAAGTGCAACCATCGTAACCATGCCTTTTGCTGCCTACTGACATAGTTCCACAAGTAGCCTTCCAGCCACTTGTTCACTATTTGTGTCTGTCCATCCGTCTGTGGGTGATAACTGGTGCTCGTGGTCAACTCGGTGCCCACCAAACATAAAAGTTGCTGCCAAAACCTGCCCATGAAGTGGCTATCTCTGTCACTGACAATGGTCTTTGGGAGACCATACAATCTGAAGACATCTCTGAAGAACAACTCCGCTACCTGTGCTGCAGTGTATCGTGCTGATATAGTGAAGAAGTGTGCATACTTTGTCAGCTGGTCAACGACTACAAATATGCAATCCTTGCCCTGTACAGTGGGCAGCCTTGTGATGAAATCCATCGAAATACTCTCCCATTTTCCCTTTGGTATGGGAAGAGGTTGAAGTAAACCTGTCGGATGGTTCATCTCCCCCTTATTACGCTGGCAATCTTCGCACTCCCTGACATGTCGGAGTACGTCCTCCTTGAGGCCCTTCCATGAGAACCTTTCTCTGATGGCCCTATAGGTTTTGGTGAACCCCTGATGGCCTGATAGTGGCGAATCATGTGAGGCGTGCAATATCTTCTCCTTGAGCTTGGAGCTCTCGGTCAAGAAGACCCTGTCCCTGAAGTAGATCACCTCATCCATCACCCTGTACCTGTCATTTGTAACCTGTCCGTCCAACACCTCACAGGCAAAACGGTCCTTGGAGTACTCTACCAACAGCTGAGTCGTCCAATCCGTATCTAAGCTCATCAAAGATAACGTTGCCAGTCTTCGCGAAAGTGCATCGGCCACCATGTTGTTCTTCCCCTTGACATACTCGATGTCAAAATCATATGCCTGGATCTTACTAACCCATTTCTGCTGCCTCTCCTGCAACTGCTTCTGCTCTAGAAAGAATTGGAGGCTGTTGTGGTCAGTCCTCACTCTGAACCTGTTCCCTACTAGGTATTTCCGAAACTTGGCCAGTGCATGCATGATGGCCAACATCTCCTTGTCGTATATAGCATACAACCTCTCATGTGGCAATAGCTTTCGGCTCTCGAAAGCTATGGGGTGGCCTCCTTGCATCAAGACTGCGCCTATCCTCTCCCCTGATGCATCGCACTCTAGGACAAAGGGCTGTGTGAAAGCTGGCAATACCAGAACTGGACAACTGCTCATCACCTCCTTGAGCCTGTCAAAAGCCCTCTGCGCTGTGTTAGTCCAACTGAATGCCCCCTTTTTGGTAAGGTCTGTAAGGGGTGCAGCAAGTTGGGAAAACCCCTTGACGAACTTCCGGTAGTAGGTGCAGATGCCCACAAACCACCAAAGCTCCGTCACATTTTTTGGCTCTGGCCAATGCTCGATGGCCCTGATCTTCTCCTTGTGGACCCTCACTACATCCACACCAATGATGTACCCCAAGTAGAGCATCTTTGTTAGTCCAAACTCGCATTTGGAGAGCTTAGCATAAAAATGCTGCTCCTACAATATGTGCATTACAACCTCAATATGCTGTAGGTGCTCCTCCGATGTCCTACTGTAAATCAAGATGTCATCGAAAAACACTAACACAAACTTCCTCAAGTGACTGCGGAAGATGTGGTTCATGCATGACTGGAAAGTGGCCGGAGCATTAGTTAGCCCAAAGGGCATCACCAAGAACTCAAAGTGACCGTAATGACATCTGAAAGTGGTCTTGGGAACATCCTGATCCCTCACGTGAATCTGGTTGTACCCGGATCTCAAGTCAATCTTCGAAAAGGACTTTGATCCCCTCAACTCATCTATCTGTAGAATGGGGTATCGGTTCTTCATGGTCTTTTTGTTGAGAGCCCGATAGTCAATGCACATCCTCAATGTGCCAATCCTTCTTCTTCACCAGCACGACAAAAGAAGCAAAGGGGATAGTGCTAGGACGGATGTGTCCCAATGCCAAGAGCTCATGGATGGCCCTCTCAATCTCATCCCGATAGGCCTTAGGATGCCTATAGGGTGTAGTGATCACTGCCTGGATGCCCTGCTCCAGCTCAATGGTGTGCTCAAAACCCCGATTTGGTGGCTGCCCTGGTGGTATATCTCCATAAACCATGGCATATCTGTCTAGGATGGACTGTACATCTAGGTGTACGGCCTGCCTTGTAGACCCTGCCTCCGAAGCACGTAGCTCTACTGCCCACTCTATGTCTCCCTTCTGGAAATTTGCCTCCATCTGGTGTGCCGAAACTGTCTGTGGTGGGTAAGTGTGCATGCCCCTAATCATCTCGTGCTTCCCGGTCTTCTTGTTTGTTCACTCCATCTCCAAGGTCTCCGAATTTGTGGTAACCTTTCCCAGTGTGATCAACCACTGCACTCCCAGTATCACGTTGGTGTCCGGAATATCCACCACAAAGAAGTGATCTGTCAGAGTGTAGGTCCCCATAGTCATTGCCAAAGCTGGCACATACCTGGCACACTGCAAGGTTCTGGCACATGGAACCAGTACCGAGAACCCATCAAAGCTCTTTGTCGATATGCTCCTCCGCTCTACCAACTATGCATCAATAAAATTGTGGGTAGCCCCACTGTCCACTAATACCGAAACATGCAGTCCCTGCACTGTACCTCGGACACGTAATGTCAAGTATTTGGGAACCCCTCGCAAAGAAGCAAGGACTCCCCCGATAGGTGCAAATGCTACACCTCCAGCTCCTGGTGGTGAAGGTGGTGGATGATCTCCTCTCTGTCCTTCACTGCTGCCTCCTGCCTCCATCTCCTCATACTCATCCTCTTCTCCGTCACTATCGGAGAAAACCTCAATGTAATGTGCCTTCCCCGCAGCACAACGATGTCCTGGTGCCCATGGCTCCTGGCATGTGAAGCATAGCTTCTTCCGCCTCAGATCTCTCCTGGTCTCCTCATCCCAAGGCCCTTAGCTCTGGTTCCCCTTTGGAGGCAGAACCCTCGTGTCCTTCCCCTTCGACTAAAATGCTGGTCTCTGGGGGAAAGGAGCTCTAGTCCGGCGTAATGCATCTTGCAAATCCCGAGTCCTCCCAACTGCGTCATGGAGTGTAGCTTGCCTCATCGATCTAACTGACCCCCGAAGAGGCTCTGCCAATCCTTCGATGAACATGTAGATCATCCTGGCTGAAGATAGGTCAGGTACCATCATGAAAAGTCTCAAAAACTCTGAGATGTATGTGTCCGGACTCCCAGTCTGCTTGAGCTTAGTCAGCTCAACAAAGTGCTCCTCTGGATCCCTCCGATCCAACCGCTCTATCAACCTTCGTGTAAACTCGGCATATGCTGTCACCCTCGAGTGCCCCAGCATAGCCATCCCGTGGAACCACCAATCATGGGCCTCGCCCTCTAGGTGCAGCGCTGCCACCTTGATGGCCTCTGCCTCTGCCATCTGATTAAGCTGGAAATAGATATCCAGCTTCTCCACCCAAGCCTTTGCTGAACACTTGGATGATCCGTCAAATGTCGGTAGATAAAATCTGCCTACAGTGCGCTGTACATCCCCATCCTGTGAATGCCTGTTCCCCCAGTGATGGTTGCGGGGTCTGTTGTCCCTCTTGAGCGTTACGAAGTCATGGAATGTGAGGGAATCTCTGAACTCCCGACCATAGGACTAATACTCGGCAAAGTAATCCCCCATGTGAGCAGGATCCTGCTCCTGCTGTGCTCTTGCCCCAGTGTCTGTGGCAAGAAATGTGGGCATCGTGGAACGTGGGGGTGTATGAGATGCTATCTACTGCACTGTGAGGTGCTCCTGCAAATGATGAGATGTGCCAGATCCCTCTCCTGTATGGAAACTTCTAGGGGTTTCACACTGTCTAGGTTCTGTGGCGAGCTTCTGCCCCATCTCTTCTATCCGTTTTGACAAGTCCTACACTGATTTGAGGAGAAGTTCCCCGAACTCCTTCCCGGCATATCTTTCCTCTGCCATTGGTTCCTCTTCTTCTGCGTCCACTACTGGAACGCAATCACCTTCCCCGAAAGTGATCTCTAACCTCTGCTCTTGGTCTCTATACTTTCTTCCTCGGTAACAGATGTATGGTTTCCCTGCTAGTGTCATAGACAGTTTGCTCCACAGGCTGAGCCAAGTCTATGAGCTCCGATACCACTGTAATATTCCGAGTAGAAATAAACAACATTATAAAGCACATAAACGAGAAACTACAACAACTAGAGAGACATCACATGAACAAGACACAATATGGAGAACACTGAGCTATTTTATTAAGTACTGAAAGATAAAATGAATACAAAGGTGATCAGAATGATGGCACCTTGGCTTTCACTAGGCAAGCGTAGAAATACTCTCAGAATATATCATGGAATGGCTGCTCCCTCAATGACTGCGTAATCTCCAAGCTGCTGGTGCTGCTACCGTGCTGCTGCTACTGCTGGAATGAACTGACTCTTTGGGGCTGCTCCCCACCTCGGAAAATTGTGAAACTTTGGGAATGGCCTCTCCACCCAATACCCAGAAAAGCCTAGAGAGCTTTCTGAAAATGGATGACCTCCGAAAATGACCTCTGTTGAGGTACCACGCTGTCCCAATGATAAACGCTGGCCCTGAATGATCTGCTGCAAAATATGGCCTCCAACTCTACCAAAATGATGGAATAGGGAAGGGTTGACCCCTTTCCAACTCTCTCGGGTTGAATCCCCTGATAAGCCCTCAATCCAGAATCTCCTCCTCCAAAGACTACGTCCTCCCTCTCATTGACTGCGCTGCCTCTGCAAGTGAATAATCCCAGCTGTGGTGCTCCAACTCTCTCCGGTAAATCAAGGATAGAACTCCTCACTCGAGCAGGCACTCAAAGTCCCCTAGGGCCGAGGTTGGGATCTCCGCACGGAGACACCCGATGTGCTGAACAGCACTTGCAGACTTTGCTCAACAGCAAAAGTGTGCTCAATGTCAAAAGAAAAATAACATGGATGCATAATAGAATGATCAAAATGAGGAGCCTCTCTCCCTTTTATGTTTGGAGAGCCTTGCTCTCACCTAGGCCCCACCACCAACTGCGCTGTCTCCTTGAGCCACGCTGTCCCTCTAACTCTGCACTGACTTGGGCCCACGCTGTCCACGCTGACATCTCCTCCACGCTGCCACTTCGTCCTCTAGGCCCCACGCTACCAAATAATCATGTCTCCAAGTGACTTTAGGAAATGTTTTTATCCTAAGTGTGAGTTAAGTGTCCCTCTTCATCCACTTTATTTCTAACTTAACTTTATTAAATTAAAGTAGTCAAAAATTAATGTTTCCAATTAGCTGTTGCTAATTGGGAATATTACAGTCAGCTCTCACTGGCCAGTGTCCCCACCATGTCACTCTCACTGGTGCTGCGTTGCCCTGGTTGGGCCTGCGTCACCCCGACTGGTGTTGCGCTGCGCTGGCTGAGTTTGTCACCCTGGCTGGGCTTACGCAGCCTCTGCATGGTGTTCGCTGAATTGCGTCCTCTTGGCTGGCTCTGCGCTGTCTGGTACTCACTACTTCTCTGTTGTTTTATTCTCGGCCTTGATCAGATCATCCCTTTCCGATCTCTGCCCCTCACTGCACTGCAAACTTGCTTCGAATTTCTCAGCAAACCCCGCCCCAAAAATTCGACTTAGTTTCAGTGCTCTGCCTGTGTGTGTGTGTTCGCCAATTGACCCCAAGCCTTTCCTTTATACTTTTCTCGTTGGGAAACCAACGACCGTGATCTAATCTCTAATCGACGGCTTAGATTAAAACACTGCTTGATCCACGTCAATTAGAACATTTCATGACGTGTTTAATTAATTCACTTTAATTTTTCTAATTACCTAAGTTAGACCTATGGCCCTCAATAAAAAAAATAATCATTAGAATAACTTCAACACTAGATGAAATTTCTCCAAACGCTTTTTGGTTTTTGGATATCTCGTGTGTCGTAGCCCTTCCATAAACTTTCGAAGCTAGAGGACACTCGATGCTACCCCAAAATCTCAACAAATACTAGCATAGGAATGACACAGATATTTTGGACAATTGTCCTCAGAAAAACCCAATGCGGGAAAACCGGTGTAGTAGATCAGAGTTTCTATTATTCAACAATAATCTTCTTGTACAATTTACAATCAGTAGTGACGAAGAGAAAGTTTTTATGATAACACTGGAGAACTTTCTCAGAAAAATAGTTGATGAGAAATGACCTCGAAAGGACCCTCTTGGACCTCTTGCATCACCACTGCGTTGGCTATGCGTGGGTACTGTGCAGAACTGCGTCACCCTTCTGTGTTGTTCCCTTCCTGCCTTTGTGTTGTCTCTTCTTGCCACTCGTCACCTGCTCCTTCACCTGGACTGCTGTTGAACTCTCTTTGCCTCTCCTCCACCTGCAACTCTCCCTCTGGATCGAAGTTCTCTTGCTGAACTTCAGCTACAGAGAAAATTGATTTACTCGGGCAACTGAGTATCTGCACTGGTGTGTCTTCCAAATGACCCTCAAGTCTTCCTTTATAGTTTTCTCGTTGAGATATCAATGACTGAGATTAGATCTTTAATCAACGGCTAAGATCGTAACTTGACTTGATCTGTGTTTTCTAGAAGATTTACTTTGTTTTATTAATACCCTTTAATTATTTAATTTTCTTAAGTTTAGATTTAGGGTCTCCATTAAAATAATGAATTATTTTAATAAAACATGTTCTGAGTGGAATTTCCGCAAACTATTTCTGGGTTCTTTGGAATACATGTGTCTAAGCCTCTCCACAAATTTTGAGACTTAGAGCACTTTCGATGCTACCAAAATTCAACACGCCCTCTTAGCGAGGAATGTGCTCTGACAATATGCCTATTGCATACTGTTCCGACCCTGAAGCATCCTCTGCGCTGCTGATATATGACAATCTTTCCATCAACCACTGTGCAGCTGCTGCTACTGCACTGCTTCCCATTACACTGCCACTGCCACTGCTGCATCCCTACTACAACTCCCTCATAAGTGTTACTTCATCCGTTATTGAAACATATTCTCAATCATCGCCAGCTTTTCCCTGAGGTGAACAAAATTTGTTCTCCCTAGGGCTTTGGTGAGAATGTTTGCTACTTGATCTCCTGTCAGAATATACTGCAATTGTACTACTCTCCGCTAAACACAGTCTCCGATAAAATGACACCTGATGTCGATGTGTTTCGATTGATCATGAAAAATAGGATTTTTAGAGAGCTTGATGCAACTCTGATTATCACGTAGAATACTGGTTGTTTCCATCTTCCTTCTGAATAAATTCGCATGCAATTTTCTAAGCCATATGGTCTCACACGAAGCTGTGTTGGTTGCCATATACTCTGCTTCAGCTGTGCTCAGTGCTACGTATTTTTGCTTCTTGCTGCACCAGGAGGTCATACCTGATCCAATGTTGAAGTAGTACCCTATGGTACTTTTTCGATCTACCGAACTTCCTGCCCAATTTGGATCTGTAAATCCACGCAGAATGATGTCATCGCCTTGGGTGTATTTTGATCCATATCCGACTGTTTCTCGCACATATCAGAGAACATGCTTAGCAGTTGCCCAGTGTGCCCTCTTCGGTTCTACCATGAACTGATTGAGGGAGTTAACAATGTAGAAAATGTTTGGCTTGGTGTTGATTAGATACATGAGAGACCCTATGAGCTGCCTATACAAGGTGGGGTCCACTTCCTTATCTTCGGATGCATTAATTTTCTTATAGTTGGTGATCATTGGAGTAGCCATGGGTCTACAGTCCTGCATTCTAAATCTCTTTAGCATTTCTGTAGCGTATCTCCCTTGCCCAAGGAAGCTTTCTCCCTTCTGCTGCCAAACTTCCAGTCCTAAAAAATAATGCATCAGCCCCAAATTCTTCATGTCGAATTCTTCTGCTAGATTCTTCTAGCAGTCTTTGATGAGCCTAGATGATCCTGTAAAAACAAATCATCTGCATAGAAAACCAAAATTAGAGGCTCATTCTCTATTGTGAGATAGTAGAGATTGGGATAAGCGTCACTCTTGACAAATCCCATCTGCTGCAAGAATCCATCCATTCGACCGTACCATGCTCTAGGTGCCTGTTTAAGTCCATACAAGGATTTCTTCAGCCTGCATACATGAGTTTTCTTCTCATGTGTTTTGAAGCCTTCTGGCTATTCGATGTAAACCTCCTTCTATTACCTCGTTCAAGAATGCAGTCTTGACGTCCATCTGGTGAATCTCCCATCCCAATTGCGCTGCAAGGGATATAATGGATCTGATAGAGGTATATTTGACTACCGGGGCGAAGGTTTCTTCGTAGGCTATCCCTTCCTTCTGAGCATACCCCTTAGCCATGAACCTAGCCTTGTAATTCTCTACACTGCCGTCTGCAGTATACTTGATCTTGTAGATCCACCTGGAACCTACAACTGATCTGTCTTGTGGTCTAGGTATGACTTCCTAGACATCATTGGTCATGATAGAGTTGTACTCCTCTACCATAGCATCCACCCAAACTTGATGCTGTGCGGCCTCCTGAAATCTAGAGGGATCTTCAACCTGAGCTACCAAATCTTGGTATCTTTCATGTTGTCTACGCTACCTTTTCTCGGTTCTAGGAGCCCCAACAAACTCCTTTGCGTCCCGTAGCGTCTGTCGTACTTTTCTGTTGATTCTGCTACTGGTAGTTGGGTGGCTCAATCATCTCTTCTTCCTGCCGTCCCATCTGCTGCGAGCTATCTGGATTTTCTTCTCTTGAAGAAATGCTAGTACTAGTCACAGTGCTAGATCCTGATGGCTATACATCAGCTGCATCTTCTCCTAGCTGCCGCTGGAAAAGAGGTTCATCCTCAGACTGTTCTTCTGTAGGCATTTCACAGGATTTTCTGAAGGCTCGATCTTCCATGAATTTCACATCCCTCCTTACTACCACTTTCCTGTTTCCTCGAATGTAGACTATGTACGCCTTGGATGTCTCGCTATATCCGACGAGATAACCTTTCTCAGCAGTTTGATCTAATTTTCTCTTCTCATCTGGGACATGACAATACGCCACACTCCCAAAAATCCCAGGGTGACTTACCTCCAACTTCGTGCCTGTAAAGACAATCTTAGGCGTTGTCTTGCCCAATGCTTTGTGAGGGGTCTTGTTTTGGATATATACAGTTGTGATGCATGCTTCTGCCCACAGAAATCTAGGCAAGTCCTAGTCATACAACATTTCCTTTGCTGCCCCAACAATAGTCCAGTTCTTCCCAACAATAGTCCAGTTCTTCCGTTCTGCAACTCCATTCTACTCAGGATTATAAGGAGTTGTCCATTCTCTTTTGATGCCCTCCCTTGCATAGAAGTCTGTGAATTCTTTATCAATATATTCACCACTGTTATCTGAACGCAATACTTTGATTTTCTTCCCAGTCAGGTTTTCTACCAGAGCTTTGAATTCTCTGAACCGATCAAAGACCTCATCCTTGGTCTTAAGGAAGTAAATCCAAGTCCTCCTGGAATTGTCATCTATGAAGGTGACAAAATAGTCACTTCCACCAAGAGCTCTAGTGGACATTGGTTCGCAAACATCTGAGTGTATTAGTCCCAATACACTTTTCGCCCTATTGTGGCTCCTGGAATATGCTGCTATAGCGGACTTGCCTAAAATGCACCCTCTGCACACGGCATCATGTTTGGTACTAAGAACTAGAACTTTCGTAACTGTTTCTCTGAGCATTCTCAGAGCTCCATGGTGTAGATGCCTCATTCGCTTGTGCTATAGTTCATTCAGATCTGATTCGCTTCTTAGATTGCTACCTATCAGTGCCATTGGAGACTCAAGCTGCAACTTGTATAGTCTGTTGCTTCGAGTCCCAATCTAAGCCTTCTTCTTCCAGCTTGGATGCTTGACACAGAATTTTCTTTCGATAATGTATACGTCATATCCCTTGTCCTACAATTGAGATAGTGAAAGTAAATTCATTCCCATACCTGGTACATGCAACACATTAGTGGTCCAAAGACTCAGCTGCTTATGTCTGAAATGCTACGGTCCTTTTTCCTACAGGGGTACACTTTGTCTTGTTTCCTATAGTGATTTGGAAGTCCATCCGTTCTTCTTGATAGCTAGAGAAATGCTCTCTTTCCCCAGTCATATGGGCTGAAGCCCCGCTATCAATATACCAATCATCTGATGATGCATTGCTGGATAAGCACACACATTCTTTTTCCAGCCTAGAGGCCAACTCTGATAAAACTCGATCTTCCATCTTCTTCGTGCTTTTCCCTTCTCTAACAGTTTCTGCAAAAGGAATGCCTAAGACCTTAGGGGTACGATTTTTTGCCAAAGCAGCACCATGAGATCCCTTTGGCGTAGATCCTCCTACTTTCATGCCTAACCTTGCTCTGATACCATGTGAAAATTTCAACTTGAAATCCTACTAAATTATTTGATGTTATTTCTTCTACTTATTATTCAAAAATAAGTTATTTGAATAAATCTCTTAAGTAAATATCGAAATAAATTCAACTGCAAACTTCCCCATATAATTACTGAGAAAAACAATAAGGAAAATACTAGCACACGAATGACACAAATATTTTGGACAACTGTCCTTGGAAAAACCCAATGCGGGAAAACCAGTGCAATAGATTCCACAGTAATCTTGTACAATTTACAATCAGCAGTGATGAAGAGAAACTTTCTATGATAACACTGGAGCACCTTCTCACAAAAATAGCTGATGAGAAATGACCTCGGAAGGACCCTCCTGGACCTCTTACGTCACCACTGCGCTGGCTCTGCGTGGGTACTGCGCAGAACTGCGTCACCCTTCTGCGTTGTTCCCTTCCGGCCCCTGCATTGTCTCTTCCTGCCACTGCGTCACCTGCTCCTGCACCCTAGACTGTTGCTAAACCCTCTCTGCCTGTCCTCCACCTGCAACTCTCCCTCTAGATCGAATTATTTTTAGCTATTGAGAAAATCGATTTACTCTGGAAACTGAGTATCTACATTGGTGTGTCTTCCAAATGACCCTCAAGTCTTCCTTTTATAGTCTTCTCGTTGAGATTTGAACGGCTGATATTAGATCTTTAATCAACGATTAAGATCATAACTTGAAGTTCCAGTTCTTAGTACGAAACATGATGATGTGTGCAGAGGGTGTGTTTTAGGCAAATCCGCTAAGAGGAGAAGTACAAGGCCAGGTTCGTGAGCAAAGAGGTATGCGCAAAAAGAATGAATTTACTATGAGGAGACCTTCGCCCCTGTAGCTAGATACACCTCTATCAAATCTGTTATATCCCTAGCAGCTCAGATGGGATGGGAGATTCCCCAAATGGATGTCAAGACTGATGAGATTTTTTGAGTGTTGGGGTAGCATCGGATGTGCTCTAGCTCCCAAACATTGTGGAGGGACTAGAGTACATGAGATCTCCAAGACCTAAAAAGGGATTTGAGAAATTCCATCCGGTTTAAGAGAAAATTAATTAATTAATCTTTTTAATTAAGGACCCTAAGTCTAACTTAGGAAAATTAAAAGATTAAAGGTAATTAATTTAAACATGTGATGGAAATGACTTAAGTCACACGGATCAAGCTTTCTTTTAATCTTAGCCGTCGATTCAAGATTAGATCATGACCGTTGGTTTCCCAACGAGAGAAGTATAAAGGAAAGGCTTGGGGTTAGTTGGAGAACACACACAATGGCAGAGCACTGAGATTAGGCTGGAATTCTAGGGCGTGGTTTACTAAGAATTTCCAGAAGTGTTTCAACTACAGCGAGGGGTAGTATTGGCAAGAGGGATGATCTGATTCCAGGCCAAGAGTCAGCAAGAGGTAGAGAAGCAGCAATCGGAGCAGCGTAGAGGGAGCAGTAGTTGTGTAACGTAGAGGGCTTTAGGTGCTACGCAGGCCCAAAAAAGGCAGTGCAGAGGCATCAGGAGGCTAGCAAGGTTGACACAGGCCCAACCAGAGCAGTGTAACCCATTATGGGGTGACCTAGGCCCTTCCTGAGCAGCGCAGGGGCTGACACAGGCTAGCAGAGCTAACGCAGACGGCTTCAAAGCAGCGCTGGGGTTTCTGAAGACTGAAAAGGGTTGAGTTCTGTAAATCCCATTTGAGGGTGTGAATCAGTCCAGTTTTCTGTCTCCGGAACAGAGGCATTGCTACAGATTTTGTATTTATCTGTCAGGTTAGCCAGTAAGGTGCTCAGATTTGCTGTACTTAGAATCTACTTAATAATATAAACCCTCCAGCAGCCAGAAGACCAGTTTTCCCGCATTGGGTTTTTCCGAGGACAGTTGTCCAGAAAATCCTGTGTGTCACTTTGTCATTGTGTTGACCACTCTTCGTCAACGACCCCATAGCAGTACACCCCCATTTTTTCAAATGGGACTTATCATGTTCGAGGCTCGTGTCATCCAGATTTCATCGCCGATCGACAACTGACATTGTTTTATAATGATGTAAACCCATTTTGCATGTAATGATGTAAATGATCTAAGTAAGACCGTTAATGTATGTAACAACCTAGGTAAGCCTAGTATGTTGTTGATGATCTCTATCCTAGGAGGTTTTTTGTCTCACTGATTCACGAAAGTGATCGGCAGAGTTTTTCCCTCCAGCCTCACCCCAAAGCTAGGGTGGATTTTGTCATCAGCATGCTAAGTGAGTCCTAGTGTTCTATATCGAGTCCTTGTAAAAGTAGCTTGAGCTACTTGGTCTACTAGATCATATTTTGAGTCGCAGAATTGGGTATTTATTTGAGAGTCTATACAAATGGGTTTTCCCCCTTCATGTATGTAAATGTATTATCTCATGTAAAAGAGGGTTGGAAAAAATAATTATAATCCCCTCTTAGTCAATTAATTAAATTTTCTGGTCAATTAATTAATAAAATCCTAAACCAGAAATTTAATTAATTTAGGGTCCTAAATTAGGATTAAATCTTTAAAAGCAAAATTTGTGGGTCCTTGGAAAATGATTTTGACAGCCCCAGGCCAAGGGAATATTGAGAATTTTAAGAAATATTGGACCCTTGGGCCTTGGTGGTTAAGTCAAAGTCAAAATTGTGGGGTAATTAACTCAAAAATAGTATTTTTGAGTTAATTAAAATTGAATTAAATGATAAATTCGTTTTTTTCCCCAAAATTTTAATTTCAACGCTCCGGATTAAAAGATAATTAAATCTTTTGGACGGTTGAGATTATTTTGACGAGGATCATCCAAACTAGCCGTTAGAGATCTAGTCCTATAAATTTAGAGGTCTTTGTCAGTATTGAGTCATCCGATCTCAGGATCGTGCACTTGCTCTTAGAAGCTCTTGTAAACTTTTTTGAGGAATAAAGCTAAAGACTTTGGGGTTACAAATCTGGATGTTCCTTCTCAGATCTATGTGGTGAATTGTCTCTAAACTCTGCTACTTGGTTTCTTGCATTTTATGGTTGATGGCCTATATGGATTAATCTGCATACAGGTATCTTGTGCAGTTTTCTGGGTTTATAAAATAACATTCTGATTTTTCTAAGGGTTTCATGTTGTTTTCTTAAATCTCTATCAGTCTAAAGTTCAGATCTAAGTGTGCAGGGAAATTTTTTTTTTAAGATTGGGCGTCTGGGGAAGTCTTCGGTTGGACCAGCCGACTCTCAATAAGCATAAATCTGATAAGCTCTTTATTTGTTAAATTCTGGGTCTATCTTACGATATTTGTGATTTTGCAGGGTTTCGAAGGCTTGTGCCTCTCACTTAAATTTTAAATTTCTGAAAATTGTGCTAAACGGATTCAGATCTGACCTTGAGGGTTTTAAATTGTAAATTAGTTGTAAATTTGTAAATTTCTCAGAATTGTCAGGGTTTAATCATTAAATTGGTGTGTGTGTCTTCAAATCTGGCTGTCTTTTGCAGGTTAAGGGTTTAAATCGAATTTTTTTTTTAGATCTAAGGCAGATCTAGCCTCCAAAGGCCAGATTTGGCCTCAGAAACCCCACTGTGGGTAGATCTGGGCGTAAGTGAAGAAATTTTTGAGATCTGAGTTTTGAAAAGAAATTTTAAATTTGTGGAGTTGGAGGTACTGGGTTTATTATCGAAAACGCTGCCCTAGCTTCGGCCCTCCTTCAAAAAACCGTCCACCATCCATCTGCAATTGCTCTCCTTCTGAGACGTCCTGCCTTTGCCATCGTTTTCCCTATTCGACCTGCCCTCATTCGACTCCATTGCCCTTGCCGTCCATCTCTGCAAACTCATCTTTATTACCATCGATCTGTGCCATTGAACCGCTGACCGTGGTGCCCTTTGCCGCTGTGATATCTCCTCGTCCCTCGCGTTAGCTCCTTACTCTGCAACCTTCCATGCCTTCCCGTCCAGCAAATCTAACCCACAAACAATAGAAGTCGAGCCGGCATCCATTTTCCTCACGCCGCTGCCTGCATTCAAAACGTCAAGCCGCTTCATCCACCAAGCTCGACCTGCAAAAAATTCAAACAAACGCACGCAGATATCAATTATAAAACCCGTGTTTTAAATTCTGTGCGATGCTATTTTTTGTATAGGTTTCATTTTTGTAAAGTTTTTGTTTTAATACATAAGCGTTCATGAAATTTTAATGCATTTCTGACTTAGTCGAATTGGGTTAGCAAATTTGTTCTAGTCGGTTTTCATTTCATTTGTTTTCATTGTAGTTTTAAATTTTAGTTGGGTAAGGGTAGAAGTTTTAATTCGTAGATTTTAAATTTCATTTCTTTTCTATTAGTTTCTTTTTAGACTTAGTTTAGTTTTTTAATTTCTAACTATTAGGTTCTAGTTTTAGTTTAGTCTAAGTTAGATCTAGCGTAGTTTTAAATTTTAGATATTAATTTGACCGTAGTTTAGTTTCAATTTAGTTTAATTTTAGTTTTGTTTAGATTTAACTTTTGTTAGAATTTTTATTTAGATTTAGATTTAAATTCAAAAATAAAAATATAAAATATAAAATACAAAAATATAAAAAAATTTCAAAATTTCAATAGTCAAATGTGCTAATTTTGTTTTTATTTAAAGTTTTGACTATAGAGACATTTTCTGGATCGAAATTAATTGAAGCATCATAAATCTGGAAATCTTTCAAACATCTGGCATTTTCATTCATGGTTGTGGTGTTTTTTTCAATTGAATATCATTAATCAATCGTGTTTTAATAAGCAGCAGTTAGTCATCACTTACTGGTTTATAATTGCATAACGGGATTCTGTTTGACTCCATAAGGCACTGGTCTTAACGTGATATCTAATCTAGATCTGTGGAATCTCGTTCATTTTATCAAGTATTTGATGTTTTAGCTGTGTCTCCTGGATTTATCCTTCATTTCTAATAGGGTCTATCTCCCTTAGCTTGCAAGGAGACTGCTTAAAGAGAGAGGTTGGGGATAGAGGTGACAGCCCCCAATCTGAACCGTTGTCGCGATGCCCTGAACAATCTGTGCGACAACATTTTTTGGCGCCGTTGCCGGGGATAGAGTTTTTCTGTCCTTGGTCTTAACGACTTTTTCTAATCTTCTGATCTTTCATCGCCATTCATTAGCCTGTCGCAAGGGATCACATTTTTTGGAGTTCTTTCATCTCTTCATCATCTAATCTTTTCATCTTTAGCACCTGGACATTTCGGTTGGCTTCTTGTTTTGGTGGCGACTCCACTTATTCATCTTTTTATTCCCAGACAAGAATCCCCCCCGATATCCGTCTGCTATCTCTCAATTATTTCTCCTATTTTAGAATTAGTTTCATGTTCAAGTGGCGACTCCATTTCTTTCATTTCTTACAAGAGTTCTTGCTAAGAAGTTCGCTTCTTGAGGACCTTTTGATTATGCTTGAACACGGATCTATTTCTTAAGTTTTAAGCAGCTCATCATGGATGACACCTTTCATGGCATGCCGGAAGAGGCCACTTCAAAATTGTCTTTTTTCTCAGGTGGTGATCCAGGCACTGCTTTTATACATCTAAGGATGGTCACCTTTTTTATACATAAATATTGTCGTCCTTCACAATATAATCATGAAGATGTCAAGATACGTGTCTTTGGCTATTCTTTAAAAGGTGATGCTCTCAATTGGTTTCGAAATTGTCCTGAGGAGTATTGTTTACAAGACATCATCAATGCTTTTAGAGATAAATATATAGAACAAGATGACTCAGATGATGAAATTGATCTGGTAGAAGACTCAACTATCAGCAGAAGATTTCCAGACAATTCTCAGGATGAATCCACTTGTACCATGACAACACAAACCCATGATAGTGGTGAAACAAAAACAAATTGTCAAACCAGTGTTGACAACGATAAGAATCTTGTTAGCGAACTGATTCAGATGGTTAAGGACATACAGCTAAATCAAGCTCAAGTAATCAAGAATATGGAGGCCAACCAGACTGAAATCATTAAGAATATGGAACTTAATCAAGCAAGATTAACAGCTGATCATACCAAGGAAATCGATGCTATACGAAACAAGTTGTTAGCCTTCGAGGAGAAGATGGAGATCATGGAATTCAATCACTCCAATCAAATAATTGCCATGGAAGAAAAACGTGTTAAGGAAATGATGATCATGGAAACAAATCATAAGAAAGAGATGAACTGTATGCAAAATTTCTTCATGGCCATGAAAGCAGATAATGATAAAATGATTCAAAACATGGAAGCTAACCAGATCAATCTTCAGAATTGGATAAATACCTTAGAAGAAAGTCATGCACAGGAAATAAATGTTATGGAAAACAGGTTAAAAATGATGGAAGTTAATCATTCTAATCAGATGTCTCATCAACACAATTTGTCAACTATTGAAGAAAGGCATGCCAGGGAGATGAGTTCCATACAGAAGAAGTTAGAAAAAATGGAACGGTCACACATGCAAGATTTCCAACCCAGGTTAGATTTGTCAACAGATGATGGGCCTCCCAGTTTGCTGAAGCAGTTTCCATCTCATCACATGGAGGTCACTTTTCCCATCAAGGAAGAGTTAACTATGGCTACAAAGGATGTTGAAAAAGACCAAGCTTATGTGTCACCATTGACAAAGTATACCCAGAATAAGATTGGTTGCGCTCCGAGTTCATCAAAGGTTTTGTACAAGGATTTTCAAGATGAGGACAAGGAATATACAGTGATCTCATTGCTGACATCACAACCCACTCAAAAGAAAAGAAAGAAGAAAAGAAGAAGTAAGTGGTTTGATTCGTCTGATGGTCGAGAGCAGCTTGATACTCGGATAAGACAAAGTCCTACAATTAGCAAGATTGGGCATGGCACATCTGAAAAGCAGCCTACAGACTTGCCTGAAAGCAGGGAAATGCTCAGCATACACTATATTGAGCACATCTGATGCCACAGGGCATCCTCTGTATCGTATTTCTAACCCTACTCCTTGTTATTTCAGCATTTCATTTTTGCAGTTAGAGTAGATTTACTGTTCATGTTAAGTAGAATAATAAACAAAAGAAGAGCTTCTATTTTTCATGAGCTTAATGTTATATGATGATATTTGGATGGACGCTACTTATGTAATCTTGTGTGTTGCTTGGATGCAGATTCTGGATTCTCACATTCCTTCGATGAAGCAATGTGTCCCCAAGTAGAGCCAGATGTTGACCACTCTTCGTCAACGACCCCATAGCAGTACACCCCCATTTTTTCAAATGGGACTTATCATGTTCGAGGCTCGTGTCATCCAGATTTCATCGCCGATCGACAGCTGACATTGTTTTATAATGATGTAAACCCATTCTGCATGTAATGATGTAAATGATCTAAGTAAGACCGTTAATGTATGTAACAACCTAGGTAAGCCTAGTATGTTGTTGATGATCTCTATCCTAGGAGGTTTTTTGTCTCACTGATTCACGAAAGTGATCGGCAGAGTTTTTCCCTCCAGCCTCACCCCAAAGCTAGGGTGGATTTTGTCATCAGCATGCTAAGTGAGTCCTAGTGTTCTATCGAGTCCTTGTAAAAGTAGCTTGAGCTACTTGGTCTACTAGATCATGTGTTGAGTCGCAGAATTGGGTATTTATTTGAGGGTCTATACGAATGGGTGTTCCCCCTTTATGTATGTAAATGTATTATCTCATGTAAAAGAGGGTTGGAAAAAATAATTATAATCCCCTCTTGGTCAATTAATTAAATTTTCTGGTCAATTAATTAATAAAATCTTAAACCAGAAATTTAATTAATTTAGGGTCCTAAATTAGGATTAAATCTTTAAAGGAAAAATTTGTGGGTCCTTGGAAAATGATTTTGAAAGCCCCAAACCAAGGGAATATTGAGAATTTTAAGAAATATTGGACCCTTGGGCCTTGGTGGTTAAGTCAAAGTCAAAATTGTGGGGTAATTAACTCAAAAATAGTATTTTTGAGTTAATTAAAATTGAATTAAATGATAAATTCGTTTTTTTTCCCCAAAATTTTAATTTCAACGCTCCGGATTAAAAGATAATTAAATCTTTTGGACGGTTGAGATTATTTTGACGAGGATCATCCAAACTAGCCGTTAGAGATCTTGTCCTATAAATTTAGAGGTCTTTGTCAGTATTGAATCATCTGATCTCAGAATCGTGCACTTGCTCTTAGAAGCTCTTGTAAACTTTTTGAGGAATAAAGCTAAAGACTTTGGGGTTACAAATCTGGATGTTCCTTCTCAGATCTATGTGGTGAATTGTCTCTAAACTCTGTTACTTGGTTTCTTGCATTTTATGGTTGATGGCCTATATGGATTAATCTGCATACAGGTATCTTGTGCAGTTTTCTGGGTTTATAAAATAACATTCTGATTTTTCTAAGGGTCTCATGTTGTTTTCTTAAATCTCTATCAGTCTAAAGTTCGGATCTAAGTGTGCAGAGAAATTTTTTAAGATTGGGCGTCTGGGGAAGTCTTCGGTTGGACCAGCCGACTCTCAATAAACATAAATCTGATAAGCTCTTTATTTGTTAAATTCCGGGTCTATCTTACGATATTTGTGATTTTGCAGGGTTTCGAAGGCTTGTGCCTCTCACTAAAAATTTTAAACTTCTGAAAATTGTGCTAAACGGATTCAGATCTGACCTTGAGGGTTTTAAATTGTAAATTAGTTGTAAATTTGTAAATTTCTCAGAATTGCCAGGGTTTAATCATTAAATTGGCGTGTGTGTCTTCAAATATGGCTGTCTTTTGCAGGTTAAGGGTTTAAATCGAAATTTTTTTTTTAGATCTAAGGCAGATCTAGCCTCTAAAGGCCAGATTTGGCCTCAGAAACCCCACTGTGGGCAGATCTGGGCGTAAGTGAAGAAATTTTTGAGATCTGAGTTTTGAAAAGAAATTTTAAATTTGTGGAGTTGGAGGTACTGGGTTTATTATCGAAAACGCTGCCCTAGCTTCGGCCCTCCTTCAAAAAACCGTCCACCATCCATCTGCAATTGCTCTCCTTCTGAGACGTCCTGCCTTTGCCATCGTTTTCCCTATTCGACCGGCCCTCATTCGACTCCATTGCCCTTGCCATCCATCTTTGCAAACTCATCTTTATTACCATCGATCTGTGCCATTGAACCGCTGACCGTGGTGCCCTTTGCCGCTGTGATATCTCCTCGTCCCTCGCGTTAGCTCCTTACTCTGCAACCTTCCATGCCTTCCCGTCCAGCAAATCTAACCCACAAACAATAGAAGTCGAGCCGGCATCCATTTTCCTCACGCCGCTGCCTGCATTCAAAACGTCAAGCCGCTTCATCCACCAAGCTCGACCTGCAAAAAATTCAAACAAACGCACGCAGATATCAATTATAAAACCCGTGTTTTAAATTCTGTGCGATGCTATTTTTTGTATAGGTTTCATTTTTGTAAAGTTTTTGTTTTAATACATAAGCGTTCATGAAATTTTAATGCATTTCTGACTTAGTCGAATTGGGTTAGCAAATTTGTTCTAGTCGGTTTTCATTTCATTTGTTTTCATTGTAGTTTTAAATTTTAGTTGGGTAAGGGTAGAAGTTTTAATTCGTAGATTTTAAATTTCATTTCTTTTCTATTAGTTTCTTTTTAGACTTAGTTTAGTTTTTAATTTCTAACTATTAGGTTCTAGTTTTAGTTTAGTCTAAGTTAGATCTAGCGTAGTTTTAAATTTTAGATATTAAGTTTTAATTTGACCGTAGTTTAGTTTCAATTTAGTTTAATTTTAGTTTTGTTTAGATTTAACTTTTGTTAGAATTTTTATTTAGATTTAGATTTAAATTCAAAAATAAAAATATAAAATATAAAATACAAAAATATAAAAAAATTTCAAAATTTCAATAGTCAAATGTGCTAATTTTGTTTTTATTTAAAGTTTTGACTATAGAGACATTTTCTGGATCGAAATTAATTGAAGCATCATAAATCTGGAAATCTTTCAAACATCTGGCATTTTCATTCATGGTTGTGGTGTTTTTTTCAATTGAATATCATTAATCAATCGTGTTTTAATAAGCAGCAGTTAGTCATCACTTACTGGTTTATAATTGCATAACGGGATTCTGTTTGACTCCATAAGGCACTGGTCTTAACGTGATATCTAATCTAGATCTGTGGGATCTCGT